>WHYT01017375.1:67241-88923 GCA_009806455.1 Tetrax tetrax | reverse complement strand
CACCCCCCCCCCGAATATGTGAACGTACTTTAGTCTTGAATCCATGAAAAATTTCAACACCAACAGAATCCCATGGGAATAAATTCCAATAGCTCTTTATAATGAAATATATCTTTTAAATGATCTGATCATAGGTTAAATAGCTTTGTTCTTTTGAATTTCAAATTTGCATCTGACAATGGTTTCCTATTAATCAACTCCAGTTGCTTAGCTCTTATTATAGAAAATGTCTCAACCATGGTCCTGATTTTTAAACACAAGTTTCTCTTTATCCCTGTTCCTCACCAACCTTCCCCTCCCCCCCTTCCTTCTTGTTTTTGCTGATTAGTAGTCAACTTAAAGTTGAGCAAAGCTCAATTACAGTTTCTGGACTTGCTTAGTGGCAACTGCAGGGGTTGAGAAGCACCTTTAGAGCAGCTTGTACACTGCAACAGCCAGTACAGTAATGCATAAAAAAGACATAAAAGATGAACTGCAGAGCAAACTGAATTAGATACAGTTACAGCAGTGTAATGAACTGGTGCCTTTAGTAATTAGCCAGGGCTGAAGCCATCTACTGTGGATTATATTCTTTGACTCTCTCTAATAATCTAAGTCACATTTCCCTTGGTTGACATTTACTAAAGGCCTAAAGTTAAATGTGTTTTTTTCTGATGTTTCATAGCTCACTCTTGAATGCTCAAAACCTGGATGTTAATGTTGAGAGCTTCAGTTGAAATTGTCCTTTCTGCAGTTTTGTACTCTTCTAACTTTATTACAATTCTGTCCTTTAAGTCAGATATATCAGACATTACAGCAGTTATATTAGAGTATAAAACTTGTCTGAACTCAAAAATGGTAATAAAATTTAGGTCCTTTTCCCCAGAACTAGCTCTTCATAAATCTGTTTTCCCAGGGAATATCCCCCAACTTCTTTAGGACTTTGCTAGTGTCCAGGCCTGTATCAGGCATGTGGTACTGGGTATAGTGGTTCTGGCTCTGAGCCCAGCCTCCAAATGTACAGCATAGCTGCACCCTGAGGTGCAACTTCAGCACTGCTGTCACATCTTGCTTGATGTTCCAGGCCTCCTCCTTCTCTGTTTTTTTTTAATTCGCATATTTCTTTAGATTTTCCTTTTTTTTTTTTCCCCCCCCTTGAATCAGAAAATATTGCTCACGCTGTGCACTTTTATATTACTACAAACTTCAAAAGTTAAAATAATGAAGCTTAATAATAAGTATATTGAAGTAATATAAATAATGAATAATGTAATTATTATCTTATAATTATTTAATATTATAATAATATATCGTTATAGAATGAGTAACGTAATGAATAATGAAGTAATATAAAAATAAAAATAGAAAAAAGAATAATGAATCTAATATTTAATATAAAAATCTATTAAAATGAAGTTATATTTAAATTACACAAACATATAAAGGCTGAAATACACATCTAAATTTTGACTATTTGATGCTTCCTTGTGAAGATTTGATGATTCTTGAACTTTGAAGTCTTTTCTGTAGTTATAGTTTCCAGTTTTATTTTGTAACTTTGAGACCTGTAGTCTAACCTTAATATAGGAGCTGATATTTTTGTTAATTTGTTACCTTTCAGAATGGGAGCTTCAGGTGAAAAATTTCTGGTATCATAACACTTATGTCAATCTATTCATGTTTTGTGTTAAGGAATGCTGACTCTGAGAAATCCAAACACTGCTCTAGTATAGTAGTAAGCAATGACATGTGCTTAGTTAAATATATCTACAGTTTTATATTTTTGTCTTTTAAGACAACTTTGGAATTGTCATCGCATATGTGAATCTCAGGCTGATGCATGTCAGGTGTTGGTATCAGGATTATGAAGTTGAAAAACAGACTTGAGCAGTCAACAAATTTTGTTTTTTCGTTTTGCTCAAAATATGCTTATGTTGATAGCATTTACTAGCAATATTTTCATAGGGAAAAAGCCTTTAAATGCTGCTGCTTATCTGGTCTTTAGCCCTGTAGTATTTATAGCAAAGATGCTGTTAGCTGAGTTGTGTTATTTAATCTGGTGTTCAAAAGAAAATGTCAACCAGACCAGCTATGAAAATTTAAGTATTCCAGTGCCTTTAGGACGTCTTTCTGCCATTAGCTTCAAATGAAAATAAACAGAGATTTTTCTGTTCTTTACTGAAATCCTTCTGTCTCTGTTTTTCTTTTTGTGTGACTTTGAACTACTGCATCTGCTTTTCCTTGCTCCTTTCCAGTATCTTGCTTTCTGTTGCATTCCATTTTTTCCTCTGTTCTTTTAATATTCAAATCTTTCAAACCACCGGAGTTTTTAATCATCTAGTTTCCTGAATCAACCAAACACCTGACACCGTTGGCATTTCCTGTCATCTTGCATGCAAGCATCCCTCTCCTTGGTGCCCATTCAGCGACTTGTCCTATGCCCACGATATCGTTCATTTGAAACAAAGGTTACGTTGCCTCCCTGCAGTGTCTCTGGTTGGTCTTTGGCAACTTGGAAGGATTCACTGTCAGCAGTTAAGAAATGTCTCTTTCTGGATTCGTATTATTTTAAATTTTAGCTCCTGGAATGCCAGCCAGAGGATTGTGTTACGTTTGAATTTGCCTGCTATCAGGAATGCCAAAACTGTTTGAGCTAGGCTGGTTTTTTTTCCTCTGTTTATACAGTTGATTCACTGTTTCATGCTGAGATCTCTTAGAAATGAAGCTGAAACAATTCTTGATTATCTGTGTTAGTTGAAGATGTGGTGTGTTCCATATAAAGCAAATAACACTGCTAATCCAAACCCCGTGTGAGCTCATGTAAAGAGCATGCTGTGAGAGTGGGATTGAGCAGAGAAGGGCATATGACAGGATTGGTTGGAGAGTTTTTATAGATCCCTGAGCTTAAAGTGTCCCAAACTAAAACATCCATGTCAGATTGCTGTGCAGTGAGGCTATACTGCTTTCTAGGCCTGGGCTGCTTTGCTGGCTTCTTTACAGGTACAGTAGAGTTACCTGAGCCCAGACAAAACACCTGAGGGTTATGACGAGTTGGTTTTGGACTGCAGAGGTGAACATAGCCTTAGGGTTGTACCACTTGATGCTGCCAGCCAAATGAAGGGAGAGGGATGGAGAATATATTAAGTATATATGAAGGCAAAAGGTGAATGTGTGTGATCTCATTGGCCTTTCCAAAATGTCATTTTTTCCAACAGCAAGACTGTACCCTCTCTTGTGAGCAAGAAGAGGGGCAGGTGACTCCTCTGACTCCTGCCTGTGCTGCTGAGGACTTGGACTGGAGAGAGCAGGCGTGGCGTGGACTATCACAGGCCCATGCTCAAACACTTTCCCTGGCACTGTTTTATGTCATGGTATAAACGTAACCTGAGGCAAGTGTAAACAAGCTGTCTCAGCACAATCAAACAGGATCCCGTGTGTAGTGATTGCACAGAGCATAGCTGCATGGGGTGGAGGCAGATGTGGGACTACCTTACTCAGAAATATCTTCTGAGAGCTTCCTAGTTCTTGACCCTGTCCTGTGATTTTTGGACAATGCATGAGGTGCATAACATGAAATATTGCACTTGTTGATTTGTATTGTCATACAGGTCTAATCAAAGTTTGTCTGAGTTGCTACTTCTTGAAAATGATGCAGTATACATGTACTTGGCTGGCTTTAACTGCTTCAAGAGGAGGGGGTTTTTAAGAGATGTGTGGTGGTTTGTTTTTGTTTTTTTTTTAAAATCCCAACCTGTGCTATAGCAGACTATTTTATTCCATTCCCATCACAAGTGCTTGAACAGGTATCCTGGGGAAACAGGCATCTCCTCCTCTTAAGCACTATCGTAGGGGTATGTAAATGAGGAGTAGGGATTTTATTAGCCTTTTCCACAGCAGTAGATAATATCAAATCCAGAAACATGGTCATTCTGATATTTTATTAAAAAAAAAGAACCTGAAATATGTACAAGAATAAACAGAACTTCTATTAAGCATGAGTGAACATTAACAATAAGGGAACATTCCTGGAAGCCTATTCTCTTTTGCTGTGCAGCTGGTTTAAATGTGAGTAATCACAATGCAAAGACTTCTCTCTTTTGCAAAATGAGACATGCCTACTACCCTAAACAGCCATCCAGATCTTGTATAAAGCCATTTTGAAGCAATAAGGGGGGATTTCATCTGAAAAGAAGCTCATGGTTTTAAATGAGAGCAAGGTATTTTTTCTTCATGTTTGGTACTGGAGCGATCACTTGTGATCGCAATGTGCTACTCCAATTGGAGGAAAAAAAAGAAACCTTATTAGTATTTTAGAATACTGGCTGTTAAGATATTTCTTATTTTTAAAAGCTTATACGATGTTTTTATTGCTTAAGTTCTACACCAAATTTAAGGTGAAAACCTTTCTCTTTGATCTGAGACTGCTCCCATCTCTTACGTAGCTAATGTTTGACTGTGCTGTTAATGTGTGGCCATTGACTTGCAGTGCAAAAATAAGTTTTGCATATACCTCTCTTTCCTTTAAACATAGTTTCTGCATATCATCGCAATACACTTTTACTTGGCAAAAGTCAGCATTTTGGTTACCCAGGGTTGAAAAAGATAGTTGGAAGAATTGTTGGAATAAGGGGAAAGTTAAGATGGTCATTCATCCAGAACTCCAGCCAAGCTCTAAATGAGCCATTCTTTATTTCTGTCTGAGTTCAGATCACTTGCCTCCCTTTCTCCTCGTTTAGCTTCTTGTGCTTTCAGCTGAGACTAAAATAAAAAGATATAAATTCTAAAAGATACATGTAACGCTTTTTCAGAGACTCAGTAGAACTGGAATAGCTGGGAGTATGTTTTGGGCATTTATCCAAGCCTAAACAAATCTCTACATAGTCTGAGGAACAAGAACTGAACTGCTATTACAAAACCTCCTTTCAGAGGTGAAAAAGAAAACAGCCAGCAAGTGCAACAGGCAGAGTAAAACAACTCTGCCTTTCCCAGCTGAATAAGAAATAAGTAGATTCAGACTCTAGTCTTTTTCCTTTCCACTTCACCTGTGAAAGCAGTATTTTGGGGGCAGTATGTTTTAACTCAGCTTTGAAAAAAAGTTAAAAACACTGGATCGCCCCAGACAGTCCGTGCAACAGTGGGACAGAGCATGGAGCTTAATTTGTTGTTCAAAGCAATTCACAAAGTGATTTCTACAAATCAGTTTGTGGTTTGTAAACTTGGTTCATTTTGTTGTACACAGAAGCGACCTGATGTGTTGCTTTTCCCTGAGTCTGTGTATGCTGTGCAATTATGTACTCTTGGAGTGATTTAATGATTTTTCTGTGTGCACGTTGTCCATTATTCATTTAGAATCCTCTGTTCTCATTAATATTCTAGTTTTGAACACTATGAATGTGGCCAAAGCAAGCTGTTTCTACTATTTAAATACAAATGTATAGAAAACGATTGGCACTTCTTGCTAGCCCTCCCCTCATGTCTATAGCTCACCTAGCCTATTCAGGGAGAATTTCTTTGTCCTGGTAGAAAGACCCTGGCTTCTGCTTCACTTGAATGGACAGTTCTTAAATTTGTGTCAGTAGAGCAAATCACATGCTCTGTGTGTGTGTGTAATGCAAAATCACATATATAAAACCCCTAGGAGACATTTTCATTTGATTAAAAAATATTTGCTGACATTATGGAGAGGTGCACCTGCATGTAGGGAATTGATGTGTGTGCTCCTTGCTAGTGTGGTAGTCATTGCTGTCAATGTGCTCCTGCTCCTCTTGGGAAAGTCTCTTCCTGCCGGCAGAGAGGAAGGAAGCATCCCTGTTTCTTTGGCCTCTCTCTTGCATGCTTTTGCTAAGTGCAGTGTACTGCACCTTTAGTCTGTACCTTTAAATGTGCAATGTTAATGCTGAAGACATAATCGTGCTATTTTCACTTTGCAAGAAGGGAGAACTTGTTAGAGATTTCTCTTTCCCCTTGAAGTGACTGTTGTATCTGGATACTCAGAATATGCAGGAGGGAAAATCTCACACTAGTCAGTCTGCTGGTGATGGTTGAAAGTGTCTTAGAAACAGCATAAAGGTCAAAAACATTGTAGCTCTAAATGGAAGTGTTTAAAGTTGAAGAGAGATTTACAGAAGAGAACAGTATGAATTGGTGCTGGAACCATTCTTTTCCATTATTTCTCTAAATGACTCTTTTAGTAGTGTTGAAATCAAGATAGCCAAGTTTGAAAATTAATGGAAAGGAACAGCAAATAATTAGGAACAATGCTATCAAGTAGGTAAGTACTCTACTTTGACTACTGGCATACCTGACCCCATAACTGCAGTGAATATGAATATAGAACAAGAATAAGAGTAGATTACCTTTCCATTTGCCTTCCCATCCAACTGTTAGTACTGAGCCCACCCCCACCCTTCCCATCCTGCATCCCCCCCGGCAATGAGAGTGGTATGATATTGTCTAAGGAATAGTATAGACATTAACTTATTTTATTGCAGTTGAGAAATAAAAGATATCTCTCTCTTTTTCTAAAAGTGAAGCTCCAAGTACAAGGTGCCTGTACGAAGAAGCTGTAGAACTGAGCTGAGAAGGAGCTCTGTATTGAATTGGAGGGTGCCAACGTACACTACTAGCTGTAGTTCTCCAGCATGCAGAACACCAGGCCATAGGAAACTTTGAATATAACGTTCAGAGTCTCAAAACACGCAGACTTATGGGACATAGCTATGCAGCTGCATCTCATGAAACATATGGGCCAGACCCTTGTCTGGTTTATGCTGTTGCAGTTCCAGTGATTTCTGTGTACTACCACTACCATCAAGTTACAGCTGCTCAAAATCTCCTTGGTTAACTCCCTGCCTTTGGGTGAATTTTCTCTTCTCCAATAAAAGTGGTAGGAAAGGTAGCAGGGTCTGTAAGCATTATTACAGTGGTTCTATGGAAATTTTTGAAGAGGGACACTTTAACAGAGACAAAGTAGTCTCTGAATGTAGGTAGCTATGATACGAGATGTTGAAAGGATGTCAAGGCTGAGACAAGGATTGCTCTCTGGCTCCTTAGGGGTAGCTCTGAGACTGCACATGGGAGGAAGGAGACCTTGCTTCCGATACATGAATGAAAGCTGATGGGAATTGTCCATGTTCCCTCCCCTACCTCACAGAGCTGACCACTTCTGGTTTGGGCATTTGTGCCTGGGTAGATATAGGGGAGAGTGAAAAGGCAATTTTCTGAGGGGGGAAAAAACCTCAAAAAAAACAATCAAACAAAAAAAATCCAAGAGTGTGTACAGCTCTGAAGATGACTAGGTTAAGCTTGAAGGAACTTCCAACAAGCCGGTTAAAATCTAGCTGTGATTTGAACATTCATATCTGGACTGAACCTGACCTTCCTGAGCATCCAAGTCCAGAACGTAACTGGTGGTGCTTAGAAAATATTCTGTGTTACACAGTGGTCAGAAAGGAAACATTTCATTTTGCTATTTAGCAAACTACAGTGAAAGTACTGGAGGGTTTGAAATAACCTTGAATGCCCTGCTCTACCACTGTGGATGTCGAAAGATAGAAATTCTCCCAACACATTGCTCTGGTAACAGGCAATTCTCTGTTACCAACTTGCGAAACCTCCAGATAATCTTTACCCACCTATTGCCATTGTCACTTCATGATGGATGCATGGCATTACATTAGCGAAGCTTTTATCCCTTATTTTGATTGCTTAAAGGGAACTGCTGGATGAAAACTGTTTAAACCTCCTAGAAATTCTTCCTGTGCAAACTCAGAAGAATAATTTGAGTGGCTGAAATCTTCTGTAAATCACTGGATAACTTTGCAATTCTAGGAGAGAAGAAGGGGCCTTCATACCAAGATCTGCCTCTAAATAACCAGCCTTCATGCAAGGTGTTGGTTTTGAAGGTTTTTTGCTGTTGTTTTTGTGGGTTTTTAAAAAATTTTATTATGAATGAGTGACTTTGGCTTACAGAAGAATATAAAGATTTATTGAGACTTTTTTTTTTTTTTTTTTTTAATAAAACCGGTGTTGTGAGCTTTCCTTTGGGGCCTAGATGTGAACCAGCTATCATGCTGTGTGACTTGTCACTGTTTCAGAGAATCCTGAGAGTCAGATGCCCATTTCTAACAGAATAGTGAATTAATAAGATTTTCTAATGTTATTTTGTCTGTCTTTTTTGCTGTTATTACAATTTTTTTTTTTCATTCAGAAAAAAAAATTGTCGCTGATCTGAGAAGCTTTGTGAGGTTGCATGGATCTTAAAGCTTTGTAGTCTTGAATGCATGTTCCACGCTGATCAAGTGGACTGTGAATGTGCACCATGATGCAAAACTTTTTAACAGATTTTTACATTTTGTAAAATGCTGAGTTGCTATTTTGGGACACTGTCTTCATTGTGTTGCCATTTTTTAACTTTGTGAGAAACACTCTTACTCCAATTGGATTAGTAGTGTAAATGGCAACCAGCTGAGAAATCATTTCAGCCTTCTGAGTGCTTTGAAAGGAGATCTTTCATGGCTCTTTGTATCCCACATGGCACATAAATTGTAGTGTAGCCTGCTGCAAGTCATATGAAATAACAGCCTCTGATCTAGATTGGCTTAAGAATACAGTTAACGGCGTAGAGGAGTTCAAGAGAAAACAATCTTCCCTGTGTATTTTGTAACGCTGTTGTTGCAGTGCTGTGTTTCCAGTAGGTTTTATCATACCTCTTGAGGGACACAGAAATCCGTAAGTCTCAGTCACACTGCTATTTCAACAGGACAAAGCAGGACAGACTGAATGCAACTGTGGTAAAGTGAACTTGAAGCAAATTCTGGATCTGCTTCTTCCTGTGTTAACTTGAGTTCTTCAAATAACTTCATGTGTTTTATGCTGATGATGCTATTCTCTTCATCACCATAAATCATTGTTTTATGCTGATGACACTGTATTTCTCTATCACCATTAATCATCTATAAGGCTTGAGAAGGCGATGTTAATAAAGAATACAGTTTATTAAACGTCACCCAGTGGGTGGGCTAAAAAGGTGGATTAACTGCAAGGCTTATTATAAACAGGGCCAAAATAAAGTGATGACCCAGAGAGCGACATGTGAGACTGACTGGAAGAGGCGAGCAGGACATGAACGGCAGCTGGGAGGAGCAATGAAGGGTTTTGCAGGGTGGGCTCAAGCCTGGGGAAGGCTGAGGCAGCCTGGCAGAGTCAGAAGGAGCTGCTCTGGAAAAGTAAGGGCATATCTCTGTGTACATCACAGTGTACTTCAGAAAGGCACAGCTTCTGAACTGGCATTGCTCTGTTACTCTTTGTGAAGCCATGGCAGAAATAGATGGTAATTTAAACTTAACTTTTCTCCCCCTAAGGTCCCTCTGCTCTTTGGAAGCACAGGATACACTCTGATATTTCCCTTGTCTGATCAGACAATTATCAACTCTTGCAAATCAGAGAAAGGGACTTGAGTTGAATGGCAGCAAAGCCTTACAAAACAAATGCCTCAAGCCATAGCTGTTACTGAGAGAATGTTTCAAACCTTAATTCAGATAAATCCTTGATTGGCTAGTTTGTTTGTGCTATAAACTTTAAAGACCATGCCAGTTACCTGTCATTTTCAGAGATTGTTTCTGCACCCTGTCCACTTGAAGTCTATGTGTTTCCCAGAAGGCACAGATTTCTTTAGTTTTTAATTTTTACCACATTTTGATTATGGTGATATTATATGGGGTCAGTGCTCAGTCAACTGTTAAATAAATTGCAAATTCTACAAAACACAGCCAGCAGAGTCATTACTAACTGTAATGCTGAAACTTCAAGCAAAATTACATCTGGCTACAATGCTATTCAGATGCATAAATTATACAACCTCTGATTATCTTAAAGAAAATTCAGTCATTAAACTTATTTTATGGGCACAAAACAAGGGGAACTGCCAAAAGGAATCTGTGCATCCTAAAAGTCACGAGAAGAAAAATAATTGGCAAACCTTTTCTGCCTGCAGTTTTATAGAATGTTCTCTCTCCCTCCTGATGTTCCATCAGCCGACACCACTGGCACAGATAAAATCACACAATGGCAGAGCTGGTGGGGGGAACACAGCCTGTGTAGCTTTTGAACAGCAGGTGGGTCAAACATTTCAAATCTGACCCCAAAGAGCACATATCTTCACATGGGGATGCAGACGGGAGAATCTCCAGGGAAGAAAATTGTAATTCAACGCAGAACAAAATAAGGATGCTTGATCGTGGGCTGTTCAGTGTGCCGCAGAACTGCTTCTGAAAGCTTTCCAGCTGCCGTGGTGCACGCAAGGAGTCAGTCCTCTTGGCGTGCAAAGTGGTCACTGGTGTGCCTGCGTCCTGTCTGTATTAAGGCTAGAGAGGAAGGAAGAACAGCCCCTGGAGTGGCTGATGGCCCAGCAGCTCCAGTGGCACACAGATGATACACCACATCGCTGTTCAGTAAGCCCTTAAACTCAGGGGGAAAGCACATGGCTTCTTGCCTTTTTCTCCTCCACCCAATTGTATGTCAGCGTTTCCAGTGTTAAATTCAGAGCTATCTTTGAAGAAAAAGTGAGCACGTTGCTTAAAACAATCCTGTCACCACATTTGCTGAGTGGCTTCAATATATTTTAAACCATTTTTATATTTGACAAGTAATTGCCAAAACAGGTTATATGTCACTGACCTTTATCAAAGTCTGCTTTTTTTCCAAGTCTTGTCTCACAGTTCCCTCCTGTAAAGACATTCAGGGAAGATAATTGGCCCCTAAACTAATTGTCTTCACTGGTGTTCTTTTCTGGACTTCTGCAAGATAGAGGAAAGCTTACTATTATTTGTTCTTCAAGTAGATCTGAGCTCCTCGGTCTGGGAATAAGAAGAGGTACCCTCGTTCTCTGTTTTCATTTCCTTCCTTCCTTCCTTCCTTGTAACAAGGATTGTGATTCAAATGCATTGCTGCTTTCATTCCGGAGTATTTTTATGCACATCTTGCGGAGGAAATAATTTTGTAATCCACGATGTGTTAATATAAGAAGTACAAATGCGAGTAACAGGAGTCGTGGATAGTGCCTATGAGTTTGTGTGGAAGTACTGCATTACTGTTATTAACATCATGCAACCTGAATCTATTTTTTCCTCGCTAATTAATCATAGCTATTCAGTATTTAAATCTAAATCTATCTTTGAATCACAGAGAAGGGAAGATTAACGTTGTTGTAACAAAGCTCTTCTTTTTAATTCAACTATACAATAGATTCTGACTGATTTAGTCAGTGGCCAGTGCATCGTTATCCAAGCTGTGAGTTACTCATTGGTTGAGGTACATTGATCGCTATTAAATAGGAACGGAATTATTAATGGTACTGAATCATGTCAGAGTTTCATGTAAATAGCTGGTGTTGGAAAACAGAGAATTCCCATGGTGTAACAAAAGGAGTTGTTTCTTTTAGTCTAAATTTGATTTTGGAGAAGGTTCTTTCCCTTGTGTGATTGTAAGTGTTCAGTGGGATGTTTGCCTGCTTAATGTTTACGAGCAGGTTTGACTATATAGCACTTTGTGAAGGCTAAATGTTTCTGTTTACCCTTTTTAGAGTTAGATACAAGCAGTTTGTTTGCACCTAGGTTTGGCTGTCTGTTATGCAGGTAAGGTGTGCGTGACACTGACAAGATGTCCTGGAGAGCTCAGCTTTTACAGCAGGAATATTACAGCAGTGTCTTATTGATGTCACCAGTGAAAACATAGGAGTGTCACCATGTGAAATTATGATGCAAAAATGTCTTTTAAGGTTACTTCATCTGAGTAGAATTACTTGATTTTAGAAGGTAAATCCCAAACTATGTTTAGTTGTATGTGCAAAGTTTTAAAATAAATTGCTGTATTTCCACATGAAAACAAATGCTGGCAAATTTTTGACTAGACTTACTTCTTGGAAAAGTCTGAAATTCCATTTGTTGGGTCCACTTAGTAGCATCTGTAAGCATTTACAGTGAATTGCATTGGCAATGGTGACTGACTTCATTAGTAATGTATCATCTTAATTTATCAGAAATATATAAATGCCTTTTCATTTTTGGCTGCAAGGAAGACAAGAACATATCTTCTTAAGAATCTGCTGCACTTAAGACAATTTTTGCCTTTCATTTCAATTGTACTCTATTAATTTTAGAGTTCTTAAGTAGAAATTTTTATTTCTCAACTTCTTGATTGTGTGAGGGTCTAAGCCCTCACGCAATGTTTGAGGCCATTGTTTGATCCCATTCCATGCAAATTGAAATATGGAAGGAGAAGAAAAGCAGGACTGGGAGAAAGAGGAGAGTGTGAAATTTTTTTTTCTTTTTATTTTTTTTTCCTTCCCTATCCCTCTAACTAAGTGACAATAGTGTAATATTCAGAGAAACTATTTCTACGCATTACGTAAAAAATATTTGAAGTCCTAACTGGCTGAAACGGCTCCTTTTGACTACTTGAGAATAAATAATATTTTTTAAGAAGAACAAATTTTACATGTGAAAATGATATCTTTTAGTGTTATAGAATATGTTAAAATCTAACTTACGTAAGTAATGGCAGGTAAAAATTAAAAGATGACAAAAAAGTTGCTATTTTTATGCGACTGGAAAGTATAGCAGTAGTGGTAATTAGTTGTGCCATGGTGATGTATGAGCTCTCGACTCGATTTTTGCCTCTCCTACAGGCTTCCTGTCCTAATGTGGGTGAAAATGTTTAGGGTTTTTGTGTTGGTTTTTTAATTCTTGGATTTTTCATCTGCAAGATTGAGTTTATACAGTCTCTTTACTCCCATTTCCAGCTTCTCTGAGGAAAGGAATGTCTCTTTGGTTTCCAGTCCACATAATAAATTAATTTAATATTCTTATTGGCTGCAGCACTTGGTATGTACATTCTCATGTGCTCCAGCTTCTGAGAGATGAATGCTGTTGGTGCTGCTTGTCTTTAAAATACTGTAGAAGACATGATGTCAGTAGCAGCACTGGCTGAAACCATGTCCCCTTCTGGAAATCTTTAATCAGAAATACCAACTTATTTGGAATACCTCATTTCTGAATGCATTTCCAAAACCTACAGTTTTAAGCATACTATCAAAACAAATTTTATGGTCTTGTTTTATTTGCTTCATGCTGACATTCTGGTGTATGGAGCAGGCTCCCTTGTCAGGTTGTAAACCTCATGATGTTCCAAAGTCTCTGGAGGCCAAATACATCTCTGTCACGGGGATGATTCATGGTAGTGCATCGTGGGAAAGCGACTCCATTTTGCAAGTTCTAAATTTGTAGAAGAAAATGTTTAGACAGATCTCAGTGTGAGCTATAAAATGATTGTAATTCCCAAGAGACACCACTGCTGTTCTCCATATCTAAATATTTGAGACTTATTTCTGACAGTTCTTTCTAAATTCAAGGAAAGTGCAGAGTTTTAATGAAAAAGTGGTGCATTGTTGAAAACCTTGCTGTCAAGTAAACAAATAAACCAACAGCCTTGAATTTTTAGCCATATTCCCTATGCTCCTTGCTTTTTATCTTGAAATATTAATTTTCTGAAAAATGAGCTTTCAATTTCATCGCCATTGTAGGTAGGTTATGAGGACTATGTTTTCAAGGTTTATGGAAAAAAGTTCTTGTTTTTTTGGTTTTTTTTGGGTTTTTTTTTTGTAGAAAAGGGAAGAGGATGCTAGTTTCTTAACAGCAATACAGTAAGGAGCAAACTTATGCAAGAAAACTTTCCATTTATGGCAGAGGAAAAGTGTCTCATTTAAGTACAGATAATTTGAAAAAAAAAAGAAAAAAAAAAAAAAAAAAGGAGGTCCACTTCAGAGGAGTTGTTGATAGCTATGCTAGCACTTTCAGCTTCAGTTTCAGCTCTAGATTTTGGTAGCTCCGGCTGCAGCAAGTTCAGAGACGACTGATATCCCATTTCATTTGTATCTGCCATAATGGAGTTCCAGGAGAGTTTTGGACCACTAAGCCACAGTAAATGAGAACTTTTGTAATTGTAAGAATCCACAGCCACTTCACCTCGCTGTTTGACAGATGTGTTCTACTCCCTTTGAAAACTATTCAGTATACTATATTTCTTCTAAACTTAATTTACCCTTTTTCCAGTATTCTGAAGCTGAAATAATTCCACAGAGATAGCTACCACTCTGCTGTTTTATTCTATCGTATCTGACAGTCCTTCTGTTTTGAAGATTTTAAAGTTAGTAAACTCACACTGCAGACATTCACTCTTTCTGTGTATGAATGTGGATCGTAAACTTTTAGGAAAAATAAACATTTAGAAATTGGGAAGCTACTTAGAAGCACAAATATGTTGTTTTTTAAATGCATTTAAAATGCATAAATGTCTTCTGTGCATTTGCTGTAGCTTCCTGTGTTCATTTTTGTGACCTTTAGCAGAAGTTTAAAAGGAAATTGGGAAAAAAATATTTCTCTCCATTGAGTGATTTAAAAAAAAAAAAAAATCTTGCAAATTTGCTAAGCAGTGGCTTACAATATATTAAATTTTGTACTTTCCCTTCTGGTGGTGCTTTTAAGGAGTGTGCCGTGAGTAAGATTTGTCAATTTGTTTTTCTGAAAACAGTTTTAAAATCTGTTTCTGACTGTGAAATGTGTCAGTGAGGGAGCATATAGTTTCTTCTGTGAAGATGCTGTGTTTATATTATTTAAAATAATAATGCAAGCAGATCTGCTGGTGTTGTGGTGTTTTTCATTTCAACCAACTTAAAAATAGAACAATTTATGTTTACTTGGGATTGTTATCCGATAGCCTTTCTCACACGGAATAATACTTCATTACTTAGATGTTCCTACTAACATCAAGAAGTTTACTGAAGACACAAAGTACGTGTCAGACGAGCAGAGTCTCAAGGCTGGTACACTGACAGGTAACGCAGGCTTATTAGCCATGTAAGGTCACTAAGCAACGCAAACAGAAATGTATTTATTATAAAATGCTGCCTCCACAAGAAACACATAAAATTCTGCCAGTGTAGCACAAGTTGCAACAGTATAAAATAACTTTTTCTTTGGTAAACCGAATTAAGTTTTCCATCTGAATATGCAGAGGTGTTCAGAAACACCTTTGTTTAAGACGTGTTCTGCTGGCGTGAGTGTTGGCAGAAGCATGCGCATCCCTGCAGATGTGGTAATGACTTGTTACAGCTGTGCCAGCTGTGGATTGGGCCCACTGAAGCCTCACTTATTTGTGACCTAGATTTTAAACGTGTGCTATTTAATTCATTGGGGAAGCTGCCATCAGTTTAGAAGTGCTAGCGATGCTTAGTAGTTTATATGTTCTGAGTGCCCAATAAACATCATCTACTCCAGTTACGCAGTGTAGCCATTTTAAATGCCTGGTTGCTTTCCCAGATTGTGTTGCTTTTCTAATTAAATCAGACTTAGGAATTGGAAATTGAATTGGTGGGAAATAGACAATAAGAGACTGTACATAGTTTCAGACTGGCAAGGGCTGGACGTGTACTTAACTACCATGGAAAGTCAAAGGAACCTGAGGTTGCCTTCCTATCCTGTGACTGTGTCCCACTACAAGACTCTGCAAACAGTTCTACTGCTGTTTTCTGTCACTTTTTATTCTGTAAATAACTTTTGTTCCGAAGTGACATATGACTTTCCTTCCTGTAGTGCTGCTTTAAATGAGATGACAGTAGCATCACATCCTCAAATTTGACTACTGTCATCACCATTGAGAAGGGAAAATTGAATGACCCATGAAAGCATCCTAAAGCTGCTGAGACAGGACAAAAGATGACAGTTGGAAGGTAAACCACTCTCCTAAGGAATATAAACCATGTGTTCAAAAATAGGAATAAGAGGTATTTTTGGATAGTAGCGCTACTTTTCGTTTATTTCAAAATGGACAGTAAATGGAAACTGCAGAGCAAATCTACAAGCTCCATTCAGATCATAGCTTTGCGTTAAATGTACGGATGACAGGCCTTCCAGCTTTTCCAGTCAGAGTAACTGAGAAGGTAAATCATATGACAACAATATCATTTAGGAAAGAAAAAGGATTAACACCTCTGATCACAGTGTAAGAGATATGACATAGTGAAAATGGCAGCTATAAACCAAAGAGGAGGGCAAGCGGTGTTTCAGATAAACGTATGAAAGAAGAGTTACTTGCAGTGTAAGGAGCACAAGAAGCGTATACTCTGAACAGCTACAGCCTTGAGCAGTGACCTAGCTGTTGAACAAATAATTAGATAAAACCTTCAATTTTTCATAAGTATTTCTCTATGTCTTATAGTTAAAATTACTTTTTTGCAAGCTTCTTGCAGCTTTTAAAAGATGTGCAGAAGCCCATTGCTTAGAAAATTTTCCACAATGCATCAATTCATGGGGGGCATCTTAAATATTGCCGTTTTGCAATGCCTCATTTCAAGGCCATAAAACTCCAATATAACTAGACAAGTCATTGCCATGATACATGACAAAGCTGGCATTCCCAAATAACATAATTTTGTATGCATTTAATTAAAACACATACAGTGTTTGCACATTCAGCTGAAATCAAAAGCGGTGCCCACACATTCATCAGAAACCAAAGCATGGCAACTGTGAAAGTACAAGAAAATAGGTTACGGTTCTGATAGGGTAGGCTGTGTTAGTGTAATGCAGAGGGTAATGCATATGCTTAATGCAGCATAGTTTTAAAGATTGCTAGGATATCACATTTGGACCACCTTCCTATCCTTCTGAAAGTATTTTCTTATTTCATACTCCTGTAACCCTTTTAAATATGTATAAATTGGGCTCAAGTCATAAGGTAGAATGATTTTTACATGTATAAAAATATGTTGACTAGTACCTAAACGCGAGGCTCCATGGCTGTCACTGCCTATTGTATATAATTTTCCTAGACACACAGCTAGCCTTAGGCTGTGAAGGTAGGAGCTCTGTGTCAGAAAGACTTTGACAAAAGATATATAGCTTTTAATTTGCCCAAGGAACAGAGGGAGCAGATTTATGACCTAAAATACAAGGCTGAGAATTGACTGTATGCTTTCAGCTAATGGGTATAGAAATGAGGAAATTCACAGTGGCTACTTCATACACAGTCTGCCTCTTTTGCATGTTGTATAAACAGTCCAGAAAAATTTACAGGACTGTAATTTTTTAAAAATAAGGTAAATGGTAGCCCTGTGAATGCATTCTATATGTTCTACTTCTTCCTGAGGTTACAGTATCTTGTAAAATTATATCTCTAGACTACTTTAATTGATTACATTGTTTGCATGTGTATCAGGCTAGATGATTAGCATTTTTAAAGAAAGATTTATGGGGAGGTGCATGTTTATTGGCTGTTTTTGATTAAGAGCCTTTGCAGACATTAGAGTCTCACAGAATTGTGGAACTCACAAATAGTGAGGGCCTGTTCCACAGGTAGTATAAAATCCTGTCAACTTTATCTGAATGAAGTTGCATTGATTTATGTCAGGTGAGGATTTGGCCCACAGAATTGATCTTGGACTGTAAGAGCAAAACTCTGATGTCGTCTTGTGTTCTGAACCCCTTTGACAAAGATAGCTTTAGAAAACCATTTTGATTTTGTGGATTTATCCTTTGTCCTGTCTGTCAGCAGACATAGCAGTTTAAGATCAAAGGGGAAGAGATTTGAAGATTAAATGTCTTTGAACTGAAAATGTCCTGCAGCCCCATAAATTCTGACAGAGATCACTAAATTGAGAGTGCAATCATCAGTTGATTTGTTTTAATGATGCATGGATGGCAAGCTGTCTCAGAGGTGCTGTGAGCTCTGTACGTACACTCAAAGCGATAGTGAAGGTGTGCGGTCAGGGATCCTGTGCAGAGCAGCTCTCTGATGGTCGGTACCATCATGTTTCCACAAGCTGCTGGGAACAGCCTCGCTGAGGCCTCGGCCGCCTCCCTGTAGCTGTGCACAAGTACCGCTGACCCAGCAGGGTGTCTTTAGCCTGTTGATAGCGCCTGGGAGATACGGAGCTCCGGTTCTTCAGAAGCCTGATGGTGATACTGATCTCGTCACTGTGGGTAGATAAAGGGGGGCAAGGAAGTGGATTTCAGGTTATGACTGAAGCCAGGAGAGTAAGTGAATGAGACAGTCTGATCTGAGTGGCACGGACCAGAGGACGGTGTATCATAATTTCTGCTAAGGCTATGTTCTCTGCTCTCTTATCTTCAGTTGGTAAAGACGTTGAGGAATAGACTCTACCTCATCTTAGAGAGTTTCTAGAGGTTAATTATGTTAACAATTAAAAATTGTTTGGTGGTTTGTTTTTTTTTTTTTTTTTCCTCACCTTCCAACAACTGAATCCTGTTGTGATGTATTCTGTTAAAGTGCCTTCTACCAAAACAGTAGCTGCTAGGTTGAAAGGAATTCTTGGCTCTGTTAGCAGTGATGTTTCTTTGGAAGTAGTTCTAAGGAATAACTACTGTGAGCAAACACCTGCAAAAGACAGAGAAACAATGAGTTGCCTTAATGCTTCAAAGATATAGGAACATGAAAACAATATGTTAGAAAAAACCTGTGGTAGGATTATTCTGCTATAATCCCTACTTACGTTTTTGTTTCTTCGTGTGATGTTAGTATTTGCGTGCTAATTAGTGATTAGAAATTAATTTCCTAGGAAGAAATTTGTTTTTCTAACAAAACTTACTTTGGGAGGTAAACTTTCTACTACATTAATTTTTCATAGATCAACAATCCACTTAAGCCTAGATGCCAAAGGATAACATAAAGATGTTATTTGAAAATAAATTACTGCCACAAGTAGCTTCTGTATTGTGTTTGCAAAATGCCAGCTTTAGAAGGGCCATGGGATTATTGACTTAAGATAAATGGCTAGAGATGATATAATTATGCATTCCATGAGAAGCCCTTGTCACAAGAAAGATATAGATTGAAATTGTGCTATTTTCTTTTTTGTTTTGTTAGGATAATCCATATGAAAAAAGAATTGAGACATCAGAATGGCAATGATTCATACTTTCTGAGACTTTTACTGTTCTATTTATTTATTTATTTTTCTGAAGAGAGGCTTGGATACTACTTGCAATGCACTAGATTTTAACAAATGCTGCATTTACTGAACTCCAAAACTGGACTGAAAACAAAAATACTATAAAACGTTTTTCCCGCATTTAAAAGTGAGACAACCCCTCGAGCACATAGCATATTTCCAATGAAATCATCTTGGGGTTTTGATGGTATGAAGAGTAAAAATGAAATTTCTAATACACTACTACTTGGCGTAATCATGCACAACTATGTAAAATAGGCTTAAAGATCTAGAGGTCAGGTTCATGGCTTTGCCACATATGGTTTTAAACAGTAGGCGTTTTTAAGACTCTGTAAGCCGGATGGTTTGAAATGACTGCATAAACCCCTCTAATGTTGGCTCATTTGTAGTGATGTTTTCTAGAGATACTGATATCCTTTTTCAGATGGAATTTTTCTGATCTGTCTTTTAATGCTAGAATTTCCTTTTTGCTGATATCTTGATATTCTGGCAGTTTCTAAATGCTCAGGTTATGAATCAGGTCCAGTGCTGGTAGGTTCCTGTGAACAGAGGAGAAAAGTTTTTCTGTTGTAAAGACTTTGTAAACTAAGCACTTTACATGAAAAACTGTTGTATTTAAGTCAAACTCCTCTCGGATTTATTTCTTTGCAGTAGTTCTATGCTGTGTATGTTGTGTTAAATGACTGCAATGAAGTATAACTTTGTGCATGTATAAAAAAACCCTTTTATTCTTGCTTTTTTATTATTGTTATGCATTCAGAACTCTCTTACTGATACTAATTTAATTAGTAGGCACAAATGTTGTTTAGGGCCCAAAGAAACGTTTTTTGGGGTTTCCATGAAAATATGTAACTGATACTACTCTCAGGAGACAGATAAATGTCTCTGTCAATCAGCGATTAAATAAGCAAAAGATCTTCTTGTATCTTGGTTGAAACTTGGTTAATCAAAAACGAGGAAATCTTTTTGATGGAATAGAATTATAAAAGTGTATCAAGATGAACTCGAACTCAGAAATGAGTGAAGACATTCTGAGTAGCCTCTCAGTCTCTAATGAAAAGTATGTGTAAAATAAGCAGTAATCAAAGAGTACTTTAAGTACTACGTAAAGCTAATAACTCAAACCTGTGTGGCTCAGTTAACCTTGCACCCTGGCGCCTCAACTTTACTCATGGCTTTTTTTGTTTGCTGTGTGCATGCACTCTATAAATTCTGCCTTTGCTTTGGCGACAAGCAGAAGGCCAGCCTCTTGGCAACTGGGACCTTAGTTTTTGAAGAGATTGAATCTTGACAGATAAGAGCTCAGGTGGCTTTTGGCACCCGTTGGGGAGCAGCTTGTCAGCAACAACCAGCACGTACAGCACAGGGCTGCGTCTGCTGGGAACATTACTGTCTCCAGCCAAGTTGCAATGTGCATAGGCGTTTCATCCCTAGCCACTTGAGCGCCTACCGGGCGTTATTACCTGCAGGCTGGAAAGGAACTGGCTCTGCGCAGTGACGTCCCTCTGGTCACCACACAACCCTTAGATGAGCTGCCACCAGAGAGGACTTCTCCCTGGCGAGGGCTCCTCCCTGTTCCTAGTGTCTGTCACAGGCTAGTTTTTCTGCTCCTTGATGACCACTATAGTACCTGTCCAAGAGCTGGGCAAACAGAAGAGTGAGCTTCTCCAGACAAAATACGTAGAACAGACCCTTAGAGGAGTTTCTTTGGGGTAAAATTGCTTTTACCGCAATGCAGCTCTCCAGCTAGCATCCCTGTAGTTGTGTCATATAGATGTGTATGTTTTTCCCCTCCTTTAGAAGAGGAAAAAAAATTCTAGGATTTATTTAAAAGCCCTTGAAAATCCTTAGGAAAATGAATGGGTGATTTCCCTCCCAGTGGGAGGGGAGTTTTCATTGGAATTGGCAGCTTCTAAACACAAAATACACAGGCGCTGCGTGTGCGTGCTACACACACACAGTGCCTCTCATTAGAGGCTAGGATGTCAGGGTGGTGGAGGGGAATAAAGATTTGCTTACTGTTATTTTTGTATACATATCCTTCCCATTCACGAAAGATTCGCATTGCCCCTTTGTGCCATTATGTCTAGAAGCAAGAAGACATTTTTAATAGCGCTGTCGCTTTTCAACCAATCCAGTGACAGATACGAGTGAATAATATAAATTCTCTAGCCATTCCTTGGCATTTATTTCAATGTAAGTGTATTTTTTTTCAAGTAGAAAACCCAATAGTAATTTATCAAGGGACAAATCATTTTTTCTTGGCAGTGGAGTCTGCAAAATCCCCATTTTTAAAGCACTAAATCTCCCTCCTTTGACAGGAGTAAGAAAGCATTAAAAGCTTTGATTTAGCTGGATCATACAAAATAGTTTCTCATAATTATCCTTTTGGATGATATATGCTTGTCTTTTTTCCCCTTCTTATTAAACCTGAGGTCTCCATTTTTCATCCAGCTGTATTACTAAATTAAATTGCCTTTTGTTGTATTCAAGTTAAGCACTTTGCCGAAAGCTTTCCTTATTCAGGGAACTAACATTTACCCAACGTGCTCCGTTTTACTGTTTAAATTTACTGTTTGCAATTGTTTGGTTTGCTAAGCAATTTGAGGTTATTGTTTGTTTTAATAGGAATAATGAATCAGTGTAATTTAGTGTTGTATCTTAGAGTACAGTGTCTGG
>WHYT01017375.1:51822-64648 GCA_009806455.1 Tetrax tetrax | reverse complement strand
AGTCAGGGAAAGATACAAATTTCATTTTTGTTTTGGGTAGTTTGAAGTCACAAATTATTCTTTCTTTTGATATTTCAGTTTTTGCACTTCATATAGATTATAATGTTGATAATAATTAGAAAAGCGTGCCCTGAATTAGCCTTTTTAAAAAGCCAAAAATAACTTTTAGGATTGCTGCCAACAATGCATGGATATTTGATGTTATAAAGGTACACACACATTGTCACATGCTAGTGGATGCCAAAATTTATCTCACAGCTTCTCTAAGTGTAGTTAATACTTTTTCCTTCTGATAAGGCATTGGAGCATGTAAGCCATACTGTCTTTCATAAGTGAAAATTTTTTTGCTTTTTTTTAGGAAAAAAAAAACCAGCTCAAATGTTACCAAAATGGAATTTTGTCTGCACTGCTGTAGGCATATGTTCCTGCACTAGTGATCACTTTCTGCTATGAGATTAATCAAATATTAATAAACTAATAAGGAATGCCAGATCTACAGAACTGTCAAACTTTCTTCTGGATTAACAGCATTTTTCATTGAATTAGCTGAGAACCTACCTTATGGTCTAAAGCTGGTTATTAGTTTCCGAGGACTCTGAAGTATCAGCAAAAAAGGCAGGCATGAAAGTAATAGTTTTTCTTACTGAAGGATGCTGCATTAAACATCTTCCTGGTTTTCAGACTTTTAAAATAAAATCTTTTTGGTGTTTTGGGTTGTTTGGGATTTTGGCTGAAATTTGCATCAAACTTTCAGACAGGAAACTCTAATTTGTTTCCAAAAAGTATAGGCGTGATGCTACGCAGCTCTTGCATGATTTTCTAATTATGCAGTCCACCATATATTTTGGATTTAGTCATTTTAGTAAAACCTTTTAATTATTAATCATAAATAGGGGGAAAAAACCCTATCCACGTGAAAGTTGAAAAGCTCTGGTAGAGTATTTTGCTAAGCTTCCCAAATTGTCAGTTAGGCAATAAGAAATTGGGTGAAACTAGAGGGCTGTGAGATCATTTGTTCATGACGTACATTGATAACCTGAAGTTCTAAGCATGCCAATGTGTTGTCAGTCACATGGCAAAATTACATGGAAACAGTAAATTGTTGTTTGCTTGTGTGGATAAAAAGAAGTGGTAGCAATCAGAAGATGTATTACAGACGGAAGAAAATGAAATGAGAAAACATTCCTGTTACACTTGCCGTAGGCAATGCACGCTCTTCTTTACTAAACATCTGCTAGTATGGGCCTTCAGACCTCAGGGTGTTTTGCCACTGTACAGAGGCTTGTTTAGCCTTGAGCTTACTGGGGACTATCTGCTCTGTTGGGTTCTCTCAAGGGATGTGTCTAGTCCAAACAAACTTGAGAGCTCTCTAGGGAAAGCCACAGAAAAGTTGAGGAACCAAGTGATTCTAGCAATGAAAGGTAAATTCCCATGTACAGAGCTTCGGGCGTGTCTCAAGATTTGGAGGCTTGACTGCTCTGTGTTCTATAAATAGACTTCATTCTGGTTTGGAGGATCTAGAAGGAGACACTACTGTGTCTGACACAGAGCATGGTGGTACTCCTCTCAGTGTGCAGCTTTGTGAGGTTTGCAGAAAGATGATCTGAAAAGAGAGAAAAAATTCACCTTGCAAGTCATATCAGCCAAGTCCACTCCAGTGATCAGTGAGGAGACAGACTTTCATTCTGCTGCTCCAAATTTGTCATTAGTATGTCAATGAGGCTCTGATAGCCTCAGGCTATTGAGAATTGGTGTCCTGGGACGTCTTCTGGTCATACCTTCTGCCCAGGGATCTTCTGATTATACAAATGAATTGTTGCTATCTGACTCAATTGTTAAGAAAACTGAGAGGAGTGGCAGGAACTGCAATCCCAAAAGGAAAGCATAATCCCATGTTATAAGATATCAACAGATCCTTTGAAGTCTTTGGCATAGGACGTTGCCTTCACTGTGGATGATAGCTACATTTCTGAAGCAGATAAGAGTTGTGATGTGGGTAGGATGGCATTTTGTGTGTTCCTAGTGGCTGGTTCTCATGGTCAGTGCTGACATTTAGCCCACTTCACTATGTCTTTGAGAGCTGTTTTGTACGTGGTGCTCTGTAAGTACAGTTAAGTCATGTTTGGCATGGTTTCTGCTCCCATTTCTGCAAACCTACTGGCCTAAAGGCACCTGCTGTATCCAGATTTAAGAGTTTTCAGGACTGGATTCCCCATTGAGATGGTAGCGGTAGGCTACGACAGTGATGGAAAGGGTGGATTTACACAGTAGTGATGTTATTTGTTTAAGTAGAATTAACAATCTGATTTTATTGAGGCACTTTTTGGAATATCTTGTGAGCCTGAAAAGGATATCTGTTTGTTTGTTGAAGATTTAAAGGTTCAGTATTTTTACTGTTTTAAAACAAAGCTCATCTTTTTGTTAATCATTACTAATCTTAATGAATTTCCATTAGAAACCAAAACCCAAATAAAAGCCCCATTCGAAACAAAAATCTTGCAGAGAATGAACTTCTACAAATGTAATAACATTCAGATTACACGTATTGTGCTTGTGATGAAAAGAATAGTTGAGGAATAGATGAGAATGTCAGAGGAAGATTGAGGACTGACATGCTTGCTCTTATTTTTAATTAAATTATGCACATCTGGGATGTATTAGGTAGTATGTAAATTGACTTAAATTCAGGCTTTTTAAAGTACAGATAAGAGGTGACCACAAATCAATACAGAATGCAGTAGAACTACAAGGCAATCCAGATATTTATTGTCATGAAAGCAATTTCTGGCTCCTTTGTATCCCACAGGTATAAATTGAGGGGTTCATTCATTGCCTGCTGGGATTTAAAGAGAAGCTACAAATGTTTCCTTTATTCACCAGCCCTGTAATTTAAATAGAAAAATCACTATGCATTGTCATTGCTTGGCAGTCTTTAATCTAATTACTTAGACAAGTCCTTTTCTGTAACTGAGAAAGTTGTACTGCAAACAAACAGGCAGGTCAAGTTGTAACTTCCAGAGACATTAATAAAGTAGTTATTCATTCTGGTGGTTCTTTATGCTGAGAGAGAGCCAGGCCTGGATATGAGGAACAGCTCTGAAAGTTATTACCCCGTCCTAGAGAGCCAGCAGCTCACCTCAGCTTCTGTTGTTGAGAGACAGTGGGAAGGGGGATCCCGGAATAGGAGACTGTGAAAAGAAAAGGCAAAGAAATTGCGTGGGATACAGGGAGGAAGATGCTATTTCATCACTGATTATGCTAGTAGCTGTGCATTCTGGAGACTGTTTTATTAATGCAGTATCATATAACTTGTGATGAAGGGGATAATTTAGTTGTGTATACTAAAGCCTCAGTCATTTTTATCAGGAACAGCAAGTTTCTGATCTGTATGAAGCTTCTTCAGTATAGGATACCTGTTCTTGGACACTTTTTCAAGGAAATACTTGATGAGGACTTACCCCTTTACCTTTGGCAGTTTCTGATAGCTGGGGGCTTAAACTCACCTTTCCACAGCACCTGGTAGCTGTTAAGCAAACCTGATTTCTTTCTGCTAAATAAACTTTTTCTCCATTTTATCAGCTGAAGAGCATATTCTTATAATAGGTAGGTAAGTCTCAGAGAATTCAGCTCACGCTTCTTGCCCTGCTGCTTTGTGGAGCATAGTGAGTAACTGAGAATTTAATGTTCTACTCCAAAGTCAGACTGTTATTCAGAGGCAGCCTGGAAACTTTATTCAGATTCAACAAAATCCTTGCTATAACTACTGAATTCTTCCAAACTGGCATGTGGGAAGACCTGAAAGATGTAAGCAGTTTATTTTTTGGATATTGGAATGGGAACTTAAGATTGTTAGTTATCTTTAAAATTATTCTTTCTGCAGTCTGATTAGACTTAGATATGAGAAAAACATGAAAGAGGAGGAATTCTGAAGTTTATTATGAAATCAGTTGTGAGGCTGTGATGAGAAAGTCAAATACAAAGCTAATTACCTATCTTTTTCTATCTCCGTCAAAGCTTTCATTAATTGAAACTTCTGAGCAAATGCTTACATCCATTTTTAATCCTAAAGCACTTGGGCATAATGCTAAGTCTTACTACCATTAAAAGTGACTGAGACTTAATGACCGCTTAAATGTTCCACTGATACATTTGAGTTTATTAATTGAAGGTTAAACTGGTGGTTTTGAGCCCTTTTGATGGTGGGAGGCTTCATTCTGTGAGCCCCACCTGAATGGCAGCATCCTACCTCTGGAGGACCCTCCAGGCTGAGAGCTCCGAGGTGCCGGGATGCTTTCTCCAGTGGTGCTGGAGATCTGCGTCAGTGAATTGGTATGGGTGTAGTCTGAGGAGTTATCATTCAGGCAAACACTGTCGCAGTTAAACTTTATTCAGTTAATATTGTAATAGAAAGTCATTTCTAATGTTTACAGGTGAGGTAACCAGAACTTGCATAGATATTCATTTCAAAACAATTTAAGAATGCAGAAATCAAGAACAAGAACTGAAAATTAACAGTTGTCAATTCACTCTCTCAGCACCTGCTTTTATTGTTGAATTTAAAAAGCTCTGGCAGCTACAACTGGCTCCACCAGATGTTGAAAGGAGTTTTTAAGATTAATAGTAAAGAGTATCAGATGATGTAAGAGCATGAATTTAAAAAAAAATAAAATCATACTCTCATCAGATCTGATACAGAATGTAAAGAAATATCAAGGACGAGACTGAAAAGATGTTTTTATAAACAAATTCTTATAGGATAGGCTGATTTAAGAGACTTTCATGAACGTTAACTTCCTAGTTCTTACAAATATAGCACAGGTTTTGAGCAACAAATTATTCTCATTTACATTGACTCAACTTCTCACTTTCATGTGTTACATGAAGAAATAATATGTTAATATTATTAACATATTAATATGTTAATAATAAACATAGTTGTGGGAAATTTAATCTGGATTATAATAATATTGCTATCTGATAGCAAGTAAACAGAAGAGAAAATCAACATATGTTGAACATTTTCTTTATACCCACAATGAAATTCTGACAATGTGTGTTTTCTTTATGTATACATACATGCATGCCTTGAAGGTGATTAGAGGACATTTGCATATTCAGGGACTCCTATTAAAACCAATGAGATTTTGATCATGCAAGTAATTATACATGAAATCTTCATTAACAGAAAACAAGCTGTTATGTCTGGGTTTTATTTTCATTATGAGACCTTTTGGTGATTTGCTGTGCATCCATGAAGGAACTTGGAGACTGCCAAGTATTAGTACCATTCTGACTCGAGCCCATTACAGTAATTTCTTTAGAATTATATAAATAAATAAGTAGAAATTTATGTTGAAGCATTGAACAGTATTTAGTTCCAAAGTTACTTCTTGGAACAGATATTTATTTTTCTTTTCAAGCAGGATAACAGAAGCATATATTGAACTCATCAGATTTACCAGCATTCTGCTAAATGAAAGAGTGGCCTCTCATGTCTGAAATCAAGACAAGATAGCTTTAAAAAAAAATCCTAACGTAATTTAAAAATACAAATCAGTAAAACCATTTTCACTGAATTGAGGTCAGTATATTCCATTGGCTAATAGCCTGAAAATAGAAAACATTTCATGCAAGGGATTCAGTTCTGAAGATGAACATTCTTTCTTACCATTTTTCTCTTAGTTTAATAATGGTGCCTATGAGAAGGAAGGGAGTTGGAATTTGATGGAGAGATATCTCTTTAAATAATTTATAGTGAATTTTGATGTTTTAAAAGTGTGGTAATTCTTATTATATATTTATATACAAACAAAGCCTCCTGAATTTATGAAGTATAAGTACCTAGAAATTTCCTGGACCATGTTTTGTTCCATTATCCCTAAATCTGAAGACAGACTATAGTCTTAAAAAAACCCAAACAAACCCAAACAAAAACACAAAAAAAAAAAACCCAGGGTATTTTCCATCTGTAATCCTATATCGACATTAAATTGGCAACAAATCTATCTGTGATTCAGTGTAAATCTGCTGTTGTAAATTCTGGTAAATTTGTGCAGGACCTTACCCAGATAGCCTTGTGAGACTGCTGAAGTGTGGATGTGGAAAAGGTCGTAGATGCTGGTCCCACAGTTCTGGGTTGTGATTTCTGTCTCTCCCTGTTCAGATACTGCTGTTCGTGGAAGATCCAGCTAAAGTATAAATTGAGAATTTGCATGCGGATTAGCAGAGCGTTCAAATAATTTTAAGCTATCTTGAATCCTGATAGTTTTGAGTTGTTCTCTGGCTTCTGGTTTAATGGATATCTATAACTACAAGTTATGGTTGTTTGTTCCACAGCATTGTACTTTATGGTGCAGGCACATCTAGCCAGCAGCACTTAGACCAATACGTCTCTCATACTTGCCCTCCATGGGAAATGCAGAGGGGTCTCCTGGGGACAATCTTCAGGCATTGTGACATTATAAGCTCCCCCAAGGACTCTTGAGAATTTTTGTATCTCACCATATCTTCATATTTTCTCTGTGAAGCTGGATGCACACCAAACTCCTCTACCCCTTCAAATTTTTATGGGATAGCCTTATAATATGTTGACAGCATTTCTACTGAGTAGCAATAAATGATGACGTTGAAGATTTAATTGTTCAGGGTTACTTGTGCTTGGTTGTAAGAGCTGAGTTAAAACCAGAATGTGTTATGCAATGCCTGATTTACTTACCTTTCTTATCTATTTCAACACAGTGAGTATATATTTTATACACCTGATAAACAACCAAGACTAAAATTATATTATAGATACTCTTCTGGGTACAATAGCCTGTGTATTCTTTTGTTCAGCAACGTAAAATGTGCTCATCAGGAGATTACCTCTTCTTGTTTTTTTGGTTTTATGTTGTTGTTGTTATTGTTTTGGTTTTTAAAAATTTTTAAAAGCCTTGTTTTCGTAGCACCCCACTTTTCAATGTGCAAAATTTAATTAGTTCAAGTTGTCTTCTGTGCCTTTATTGTCACTGAAGTGTCGATCCCTTCAGGTGGGAGTCTGTTTTTTCTCTGTTTTAGCAGTGCCTAATACAAGGCCATCACAAATAATTAATGACCCCCCAACTAAAGCAAAGTCACTGTGGCCTTGGGATTTTGTGCATCACAGAAAAATCTTTTCACAGCTATGCGTTTCAAAGATTTGGATAGATACTTCTTTGACAGCTACATGATACAGTAAAATGGAGAACGTGTATTTGGCCAGCAGAACTTTCTCCAGATTATATATCTCAGCAGTCAATGTTGCAAGAGCTATGTAAAGGTAATTGATAGTTTAAGACCTTAACAAAATTCATCCTTTTGGGCTTTTTATAGAAGGCTGGGGAATCCAGCTGCTCTGCACCTTAGCTAGTCCTATAACACACTGTCACTATTCTTGCCTCCAGCAAAGGCAAGTTGAAAGAAAGGTAGATCATCCATCCAGCCCACTGAACAGAAGAAAAATTGCAATGTGAATTTTGCCTCTTCAGTAGATCTGTCTTACTTCTGAAACTATTTTTTTTTTTTTGCTTTTCTTTTTTTCCTTCTTTAATCCAAAGAAAAAACATCGAGTAAAGATGATGAAACAAAAGGAAGAAAAGCCTGCAGAATGCTCGCTTCTCTGTCAAATTAAAACTAGTAAGCAATCAGTGTAGTGTGCATCTAGAAACGATACAGAGTATGCTTTTTTACAGTGCTATGCTATTTACAAGAAGTAAAGCCTGGAATGAGTTATGGAAGTCATTTCCTCATGTATAGAAGTGAATTTTATCACATCTCTTGCCAACTTTATGTCTTCTACTTTATCACTAGAGTTTCTGCTGGCTTATAGCCACTGTCCCATTTTAATAAAGAAAGGAGAGAGGGCCTAATCCGGAAAATGCTTTAAGCCCATATTTAATTTTAAGGCTGCTGAAGTGTTGATGACATTGGTGGAGAAGTTCATGTTCACATAAAATGTACTATGCATGTGTTTAAAGGCTTAGTTGGATTTTTCCCCAAGTGGATTGCTGAAGTCCTGTGCAAGTGATTCAAGCAGCATTCCTGTTAATATCAGTGAAAGCTGCTCAAGGAATTCAGAAACTTAGGTTTAGGTAAAATACAGCATGATTTTTATTTGTGATTTGGATTTGACAGTACATCTAGAAATGTTAATTATTCACGTTTGAGGTGGTGCTGCAACAGAGAGTACTGATTACACATTTTGTTGCAAAAATTGGGCCATTTTGTAAAAAGTGGTGGAAGGAAAACATGATCTGTTGATACTTCAGGAGTTTGGAACTGCTGAATGAGGTGTACCTTTTGAAGCAAAGCAACTCCTTGAAAATCAGAATGAAGAGAATGGTCTCTTCCACTTTTCTATTTTAATAAATCAACACCGGGAGTGTAAACTCTTTTCTTTGCTATTAACAGTAGTGCTTCTGTGTGAAAATGTGTACGTAAGAACGTGCCTGGTATTTCTTAGCAGCTTCCAGGTTGGTTTTGTTTCTTCCTTTTCGTTTCGCTACTTGCAGCGCAGTTCAGGTGGACTGTGAGAAAATCCCAAAGTAAGCCTGCCTTTTTCTCTTTTTATATGCTCCATCTATTGTATTTTGTATGTCAAATAATTTCTCATCCTCTGCAGTAGCATTCATGCATGAACGATACTCGGATTTATCATTCTGTTGAACTCATTTGTGGATTCATTGTAATAAAACATAATGCAATTTTGATGCTTTTGGATGCAGAAAACATAGCTGCTGAAGTCTCAGAGATACTAAGCTGATCCAGTTGTTCTCCCCTCTGCCCCCCCAATATTCTGCTACAAATAATGTGCATTTCCATTTTGCCTATGGAGGTACTGTGTTCTTAAAGTGACATGAAAACATTCTAGAAATGAAACAAATTAAGTGTGACACAATTATTTTGAATTAAATTGTGATTAAATCTGGTCAGTATCACAGTTTATGGCTTTATGAATTAGAATAATTTTGTAACTATTGTCCTATTCTTAGCATAAGTAAGTGAATTGCTCTTTAAAATACCATATATACTTTTAATTCTTTACTGACATTGCTAGAACTCTGAACTCCCTTTAGAACATATGCTACAGTGTTGTAAAATGTGATCGTTCCATACACTGTATTGAATTTCATGGTAATTTAAATCCACTGAGTATATTGCTGAAATAATTTGATGAAGATAATATTTTTTTCCCCGTACAAATTGCTGGATTGATCTTTGTTATCTTAAAGTCTAAATAATTATTTGTAAAGGGTTTAAGTTGATTGTGAGTACTAGATAATCAAAAGTTGAGGACTTTAATGAGTGTATTTCACCCTGTACTTCTTTTTGCTCAATATTGTAAAGAATTTATTTAGTCTGGGAATGTTTGCCATAATCATTTTTTAAAAGAAAACCCCGGAGAAAATTATATTTAAATATTCACACTAGAAAACAAGTTTTAAAGATAAAGGTTTTGAGAGAAAAGGCTTATGGATATAGTGAAGATTTAAATTTGGCTTGATGCTGTTTGTGCGTCTGTGCAGTATTGAAATCTGATTCATTTGGAAATCTGAATCTTTTGCCCTTATCTACATCTAGTGCCTTTACATTTGCAGCAGTTTTCCTACTAATTTTCTCACAAATGTATGCAAAGCTGTATGAACAGCAGTGATTGTGATCAGTGTCATCACAGGTTTCCTGTAACTTGCTGCTCAGCGTTCAAAGTATGAATAAACACTAGGTTGTGGAGGTTTTTTGTTTGTTTGAATCTCCTATCTGTTTGCAAGTTGAGAAGAACACATCACAGGTGGTATCTCCAGTACCTTGCTGAGAAGCAATGAGCTCTATAAAGAAGGTTTAATCATCACGGCTACTGCCTTAAAATGGACATAGCAGTTCTTCTTAGCCTGTCAAGCACGGAGGAAATTGCTGCAGGTGAAATCACCTCTTATTGCAGGCAAGACCAGATTTCTAACACTGTGTCAGTGCTCTCTTTGGGCACTAGAGAGAAGAGAATATAAGCCCCAAAAGGTCTTGCGGGAAGAAAAAAAAAACAACCCCATTTGTAATTGCTTTTCTTTATCTTTCTAATGCTGCTGCCTGCTACCTTGTGTGGTATGATATGGTGCCTCTGAGGCTGAAAAGATTGGAGGAAAAGTGGTGGGATGGGTGATTGTTTTAGGGGACCTAACACCAGAAGAGGCAGAGGGAAGCGTGTATGTGCTGGTGAACGTGGAGCCCTTCGCCTGCGTTCTCCGCCGGGTTGCTGGCTGAGAGTGCAGCCAGTGGTGAGGGGGACGGAGGCTTGTGGTGGATTTTAGAGGTGTGCTGGGGGTTCCCTCTGCTGTGGAAGGCAGAATGCCTTTCTGGAAGTCTGGTTTCCTCAGCAAAACTGAAATCAGTGCATTAAACTGCAGCTGAAGAGAAGGCAGCAGATCACCTTGTTCTGCTAGGCCCCTTGAACCATTGAAGGCCATTTTAGTCACTAGAGCTTGTGAGTACCTGAAGATAACAGGGATTTGGCTTAATAACAGTCTTCTCCACTGCTGTAGAAGATTTTAAAAATTTTTTTATTTAGTTTATTTTAGCATTCTTTTGCTCTTTTTTCCTCTGCTTTGGTGGAGGAGAAAGATTTAGAAGGTCACATGGGATAAAATTTATAGTGCAACCACTGAGCCATTAGAGAATTAAATGAACAGCCTGCATGGCCAGGACAAGACCTGTGGACCCTGGGAACAGAGGTGAATGTCACCTCTTCTCAGGAAAGATTGATTTCTCCAAAAGCTGCTCTGCTACCCCTGAAGATTGGGTTGGGGTTTTTTTGCACAGTATAGTCCTCTTGCATATTTTTAGCAGCTGAAGTGCAACATGTTTGCAGACAAACCATAAAGATCAGTGTTTTTCCTTCCCTCTAAGTCTTCCAAAGATCCCAGTTTGATCTCAGCATGATTTTGAAAGCTTTGATCTTTTAAGGTTTAATTTAGTGCAATGACAACATGGTTCTCCAAGGCAATTCACCTTTCCCTGACTTGTTTAAAAGAAGAAGAAAAAAAAGGGTGAAAAGGAAAGGCAAAAAACACTTTGTAAGTGAGGAACAAAAGCTTCATTAGAGAGAAAGCATCTGAAAATCTCTTCTCCAGCAAAATAACCCTTTGCAATCCCATTAGCCTGCCATCAAAAAATTGTTCTCTGTGGCGGTATACTCTCTGCATACCCTTGTTAATCCATTTTGAGATACTAAAAAAAATTCCAAATAAATAGTTTATTTACTGTTTCAGTTCAAAGCTAATACACTTTATAAGTGTAAAATTGTTTCACAGTTGTGTAGGACAACCTTTGCTAAACCCAAATGGAAATAAATAACAGTTCATTGTACTCCAGCTGAATCTTTTATGTCAAACACTCAGATGCAGCCCTGTGTTAAAAATCTCATTATATCTCTCATCACATGGCTGCACGTTCAGTTTAAGTTGCAACAAGAATTGGCTGCAGCAGCCGCATCTCCTGTAAGATACGACCGTAATAATAAATGTAGCTTTGGAACCTAATTCTCTTTCTGTTTTCCATCCCTGTATGACAAAGGGAAGGTGCTGGTAGGAGTCCTGAAATATACTTTTGCTCTTGGGTGTGTTGGTTGTCTGGGGGAGCGCTGGGGGGTGTGATTGCAGGCATGGTCTGTTTCATGGTCTTTTGACAACTGAAAAGAAGCACATATAGAAAATAGGTGCTAGTTTTTAACAGATGAAATTAAATGGAGTAAGAGTAGCAGGACTGGAACGCTGCTAATATACTTGTTTTCTACCATACTGGTGGGTAATTGGCTTTGTAACAAAGACCACTTGTCCACCTACTTCAGTAAAAGTTATTGCTAGTCGCCTATACCAAGGACTTAGGAAGAGCTAAGAAACCATAATGTACTTAACTGATTATGTAATTCTGTTCCCTAAAGGGGAAAAAAAATAGTTTCTCAACACAGTTGGTGATGAGCTTGTTCCCTAGAGCATGAAACATTAATCTACATTTCTAAAGCCTCTTAGCTAATATTAGCTAGCCGCCTGTGAACCCGAAAAGGTTCAGAACAGGGTGAATTGTTAGTGGGTGATTGCTGCTCTGAATTTAGTGCTTCCTTTCAGTCAGAGACCTGCCTTGGTGCATACTGAATGTTGTTCAAAATTACAATTGAACACATTTTCTTAATTGCTAGTAGGTAGTTTGCTTTAGTTTTCATTTCATCGCTTGTTTCTCATCCTTTTCTTTGTCAATTTGATGTAACAGAAAAACATGACTTATGAACAGCACTTTACCTTGCCAGCATCTTGGCAAAGTACAGTGATGCTTCATCTCGCCATCATGTTGGCAAGTGTATAGAAAGGATTATATAACACAAAATATCTGCTTTTAGAAGGAGAAAATTGAGTGTGGGATATGAATCCTCAGGCAGTCCACATGTTGGTATCACCAGTGGGGTTTAAAAAGAGACTAAAATTCCATTTGTCTGCAGCACGTTATGTTGTATTAAGCTTTTGAGGTTTGCAGTGCGTACTTGAATAAGTGAGTAACAAACTAGTTTACCTCTGGTAGTTCTTGGGTTGACCTTTTTGTCCCCCTCCATCTGTCTCTGAAGCACCGAACATTGACTGTAGTGAAAGACAAATTAGGATCAAATAGATGTGATGTGCAGTCATGGCTTGGGCTAGAGAGTTGGGGCTGTTCAGCCTGGAGAAGAGGAGGCTCCGGGGAGACCTGATAGCGGCCTTCCAGTACCTCAAGGGGGCCTACAGGAAGGATGGGGACAGGCTGTTCAGTAGGGCCTGTTGTGATAGGACAA
>WHYT01017375.1:0-42052 GCA_009806455.1 Tetrax tetrax | reverse complement strand
TGTTTTTTTTTTTTTTTTTTTTTTTTTTTTTTTTTTTATCTGCTCAGGTCTCTGCCTTAATCCTGGTCTTGTTTTAATCAGACGTTACTTCTGCAGTAATCAAGCTCTGTAGAACTGGTAATTATTTATCATTTGAGGCCTTTTCCCCTCTAGGCTCTGTCTGTTTGATTTATGTACCTGGCACCTCCTTTAACAGCTGCCACCCTGGTACGTATTTATTTACAACTAGAGAGGGAAGAAAGTGTACTAAGTTCAAAGCCTTTAAGCAATCTGAACACTTCCTTTTAGAAGAAAATTACATAGCAATAAATGTGGATATGTAGCAAGGCAAGATTGGGAAACCAAGAAATACAGAATACCTTACCTTTCTGACCAGGAAAAATCATATTCCGGTTACTAAGCCTATCTTTTGAAATAGGAAGACAGCTCTTATTTCATGAACAACTTTTAACTGGATAAGTTTCCCTAAGTTTTTAAGGGAAGAGTCACGTAAGTTATTTTGAATTTCCCATCCTTAAACACAGTTTGAAATGTGACAGTGTTCATTAACAATAAGGTCTCAAACCTGGACAGTGACTAGCAAACTCTTCCTTAAACTCTTCCTTCCTTTTGCTGTTACATATTCAAGTATGATTAAGACCTGTTCATGGCTGAACTTGTAGCCATGACCTGTTTTCCTACAGTAGAGATGAACTCATATTTTATGCGTTGTGTGGAACTACTTGTGTTCATGCTATCAAAAAACTTATGAGCTGGATACAGAGGGATGGAGGCCACATCCATAAATGGTTTTGATTTTATTGAGATATCTAGTTGGACGCTATCTCCTGCTCTCTGTGAACAGGAAAAATAGAGAGGTTCCCCTCCGGAGATGTGTTTGTTCCCCCTCAAAATTGTATTTCCTCAGTAACACAAGGGGCTTGGGGACATCCACACAAAAAAACCTTTTCCTTAACCCTGCCCCAGGCTTGCTTCATCTCATTCATGCTCAGGAACAGTTCCAATGGGTTGCTTTCTCAATCCCACTCTTCCCTCACTGCAGGTTCTTTGCTGAGGCAAACATCCTTCCAGGACGCATCATTGCTCATCAGCTCTTTGCAGGTGGAGAGCTTTGGGGAACTGAGAGCAGGACTGCTGTGCAAAAAAGGGGTCCCTTCATCTTCAAATCAATCTGTGTTTCTCTTGGCTGCACTGGACAATTTGGTTGAATATAGTGTGTACTTCTGATGTGTGTTGTTTGGGTGGTTTTTTTTTTGAGAGTGGGTTATATTTTTTCTTACTTTTTATTATTTTGTATCCTTTTATAAGCATGTCATTAGGATTAGGGACATCAATAGGCTATAATTTTGAAAGCTTACTATACTGTTTCCCCCTTCCTGTCCTGCTTAATGATCTCTCTTCAGCAAAATGCTGAAGTATGTATTTAACTTCACTTGCGTAAGTCCATTCCCATTCGGAAGTTCACTTAACAAGCACACTGGGTAAAATCTTGACCCCAGTGGAGACTGATGGCACTGGTTTCTGAATGCCATTTATTTTAACAGGATGTGAGTGTGCATGTGTGTGTGTCCAAAGATACCGAAAGAAGGAATTTAAAGTAAATACTATGTGAAGACAAGATAGCACTTTAAAATTGTATTACCAAGTAAGTAATGTGGCAGCAGTGATCCTCAAAACTATGAAACTGTGTAACAGTGAAAGCAAAAGGTATAACTGCCATTTGGCTGCAAATTATGTCTGTAATCTTAACAAAGTTTTTAAAAATGTAAGAATCTAAATAATCCAGAAAAAAAAAATAAGTTAGATGGGGTTTGTATTTTTTTTTTTTTTAATAGTTTACAACTTTGTTAAGGATTATCCTGGTTTATCAGTTGGTAAAACAGTGAAGCAGCCTACTCAGATGAGAGTTTTAACTAACTTTTACCTAATTGCAAAATTACAGTCAAACTTAGGATATTTTACTTCTCTCATAGAAGCTTTTCTTTTCCTGGAAATGTTTTGAGAGCTCAGCATTTATTTATATCATCAGAGACCTCAAGCCAAAATCTCGTCTTTTGTAATCAATGCAATAAAGCAAAGACAACTGGAATGTTAAAGATGGTTTTCTTTTATCCATCAAATGAGGTTTAAAAGCTCTGCTTGCTTTCTTTCCACCATGCTAGCCCTTAAATCTTTTATCACATTAAAGCCAGTGGCTCAATATTGTGAATTCTGTATCCTGCAGCTCTAGCTACTTAACAAAATTAACAGAATGCTCTGCTCTAATGCTGTTTGAGCTTGAGTGAGCTTGAGGTCAAATGACCCTGTTTGGACATTCCCAGTCTTCAGAGTCTACAACTGTGCTTCACTCTCAGTTCTGCCTGTGGGAAAGGTTGTTATGCTCAGTTCCTGAAAGGAGAGGTCTTCCCACTCCCACTCCCCTAAAAAAAAGGAAAAAAAAAAAAATCAGGCAGATGAAAATAATTACATACAGAACGAAGGCATATATTAGGTAAAAAGAGAACAATTTGGGTTGGTTTTTTTGTCTTGAGCTTTTTATGTGTGTTCATGGAGAGGACTTAGAACACATGGAAAATATCTAAACTGGGTTGTGGCCCGACCTCTGGAGCTTGATGTGGATTTGGACTCTGGATTCAACATCCTGGAGGTCTGAAGGGTTTCTCCTCCTGCTTCAGTAATATTCCTCAAACTGTTCTCTCTTACTTGTGTATTGTAGTAATGCTTTAAAGGGTGCTGCAGGAGAATTGCCTTGTTCAGTTGAGATGTTAATACAGTGGCAAAAATAGGAAGAGGTGCTGCTGCATGGGCTGTTCTTGATCCACAGTGTTAATAGTAGTAGGTTAGAATTTTAAAAAAAATAATCTGCAAATCACAATGCTGTTAAAATTTGGTTTACTTCTGTTCGTCTGAGATGGTTAAGATTGTTACTTCCACTGGTCAAATAGATTGAATATTTTCATCTCAGGATCTGTCTTGGAATAGAGTTTCTTAGAGCTAAAAAAAAAAGAAAAAAAGAAATTGTATGTTTTAGCCTCAAGATAAATTTCTCTATCTAAAGTTACATTAAATAGATTATATAGATTTTTTTTGTTGTTGTTGTTGTGAAGCTTTGTCACCTATATTGGTTAGTCTTTAGTCTTCTTCCTCTAATAGTACGTATTAACACAAAAAATGTTGTGCTAGAACTTATCTGATGATGATGACAAGGAACCTCTGGCTACATAACTGGTATTATTGTTTGTGTGAACATAGTGCTTCGAAATTGATAGACAAATATAGTGGTTAACCTGTGTTGAAAGTACAAGCTATAAGTATTGCTTTCATTTGCAGGGAGAAAAGAAATAAAGAAATGAACTGACTCTCAGAATACACTTAGAACTTGGGCACTTTTATGTTCTCAGCGTGTGATGAATCCTCTGGATGATGCAGCAGTACTTTCTCCTAATAAATTCCTATTAGACTGTCAGAATATTCAGCTATTCAGTCATCTTCTGATTTTGCTAATCACGTTGCAATAGCATATCTGAAGAAATGCAAACATTTCTCATGTTAATTAGAAGATTGGGAATTCTTCGTTATTTACAGCTTCCATCATTGAAGGTGATGGCAGTTTCCAAAGAACTGGTGCATTTGCTCATGTTATGATTTCTGCAGAGAAACTCACCAAATATATTCTATCAGTTCAGCTTCCTGCAGACCAGAAAAAAAGGAACAAGCTTTTTTTCTTATTTGTTACCCTGACTAGCACAAAGCAGGGCTTGGCTACCACTGAGGGTTGCGGAGAGGTCTGTGAGGTATTCCAGGAAAGAGGCTGAGCAGTAAAGTCAAGGAGCAGGTAGAGCGGTTATCTGAATGAGGTAGCTGTGTGCGCAGATAGGTTGTCTGCACGTTACCTACTAGCCAGCACTGACACCACGTGAGACAGTGCTAACAGAGATTTGCTATGTTCCTTCTCCCTCCCCTGGCAAAATAGCCCTTATTGTTGAGTGTCAGATGTCCAGAAGTCATGAGGTAAATTCCACAGCATTTTAAATTCCTGCTTGTTAAAGTGCGCTTCCTTATGTCCCCTTCCTCCTCACTAGCTTTCCAAAATGCTGCCAAACCTGATTGAGATTTTCAGTGGAATCACTAGAATGGACAATGCTGTTCCAAATGCCTGTTGAGGTCATGAAGTTTTGATACTTTTCAGTGGTGGGAACTTTGGAGAATTCCCACTAACTTGGGGTTGGTTCATGGGGCATTAAAAAGTTTAACCAAAACATTTCTTTCAACCATTCTCATGGTTATAACAGACGAACAACTTCCAGATCATTTGGTGTTCAGAACCTCAAAGAATCCGTGTTGCCTTTAGTTAGCATCTATGCCCAGATATCTTTTTTTTTTTTTTTTTTTTTTTTTTTTTTTTTTTTTTTTTTTTTTTTCTTTGTTACTTTTCCTTCTGATCAGCTGAATATGTAGCAGGAATTTGGCAAGCTTCTCTTAAGAACGAGAGTTAAGGACAAAGTTTATTGAGAATGTAATCTTGTAGATTTGGAATTAAATGTGTTTCAGCCAGAACTAACGCACAACTGTGTACCAAGCCAACCTTGTAAGGTAGTAAATTATTGCTTAGAAGCGTTTACAAATTCATATTTATGTTACAGCAGAAGTTTACCTTGGGAACAGTATATTTAAACTGTTATCTGAAAATTTGCTTTAATGGATTTTTACATGGTAAAGTGTATGCTTCCCAGGTAACATCTGGTTTGTATCAGATAGTGCTGTGTAAATGATGTAGGTAGTGTTTTTAAAGTAAAACATAAATCCCTGATATTAAAGAATTTAGTAATATTTTGTGTGTTTTGACTAAGAGATTTGACACAGATAGCTAAATAAGCTATTGTGAAGTAGAAAATATTACATGATGATTAAGACAGAAGATCTTGTTTAAGATTAAGAGTTGGGCAAACTCCTAAAATGATGTTCAAAGCTTTCAGAAAAGGTGTTAATTGATAGTTAAGTAGCAAGGATAACTGGAACATTTTTGGACTATTTTAGAGATTTAAAATAAAGTTTGTGGACTAATGTTGGCACTAATTGTCTTTACTGCGGCAGTGCTAATGTGGTAGTTCTGTATCTGCAGGCTTTACATCCTGACTGTGTAGAAACATTGGGACTGATGGATCTTTCTCAAAGTAACTCTATTACCCATAATAGTAACAGAGAGTCATTGAGTAAGAAGTGCGGATAGACATAATAATCCAGGAAGGCTGGTGTGAATGAGGTTGGCCAGAATTAGTTTTTCAACGTCCTCGCTAACCAGCAGTATGGGCAATAATGAATTTATTAGATGCATGCACTCAGCTAGCCATAGTCCGTAAATGTCCAGTTACTGCTTTTACCTTTCCGTACGTTAGAAGCGGTTAAAAACACCTGTTTACTGGTCATCAGAATATCCTTGTGGGAGTATTTCATCAAGACCAACAAAGTTTAACTACTTAATTACTTTCCTGATAATTCATGGAGGAGTTGTGCTCTGGGAAATCTTCTGGCACTGTCACATGTTTTGTGTTGCACCATGGTGATTGCATTGGTCATAGTTGTTAAGCTTCTGTAAAACCCTGGGAGAGTTTTCTATCAGAAGCAATAAAGTTAGTTCAGCTTATTGATACTCTATAATCTCAGGCTTTTTTTCTTATCTCTGTTACATATCTCCAAAAAGACAGAACTTTTTGGCAATCGTGGATTGTGACTGAAGTCAAACATGAAACTACATACCAGAAATTTGCTAGAGTTGGTCTGGAGAAGCTTTTATTTGGGAGTTATGTTTAAAGTTTACAATAAATATCATACTTCCGTGCAAGGTTTTCAGCACATCCTCATGCCTCACTCTGGCGATCTCAATGTTATGTGAAATCATTGCTGTAAAGCAAGGTGACACCACAAACAAACTCTACTAGGGAACAATCTGGAAAACAAAATGAACAGGAAAAAAGCCATGGATAGTGTGTCAAATCTTGTGAATCTGGCTTTAAGCACCTTAACATTTATTAAGTATAACTAGAGTAAAAATAGGAACAGCAGTTTTAAAATGTAACCCATTTTTTAATCAATAATGTAGGTTTTAAGTGTTATTCAATATGGTAATATATTCTACAGTAATTAGAAAATCTACCTTTGGTCATATTTTTCTGTAAAATCTATGTTTTTTAAGAATGATAATAAGAAGGCATATAAAGTTTTAGTTGTGCATATAAAGTTTCTTTATGTCAGTAAACTGTATCTTGATTTTTAGATTGGGTTTCTGCCTTCATTACATAGGAAAACTATTATTCAGGTTTTCATTGTGAGACTTTCACTGTGTCAGAAGTGTTGAAATTGTTTTAAATCATAATTTTACTAGATATTTGGTGACCTACCCTCCTGTTATTTTAGCTATGGTACAATACGCTCGCTAAAGACAGGGAACTCTTTCAACTTCTCTGCCAACAACAGATGATCTCCTCTTGTATATTCTGAGTGTTCGAATGTAACTTTTATTACAATGATCCTTTCCCTTCCTTTGCAGATTTCTGTGTGGAAAAAAACAGTGTTGAAACAAGAACTGGAAAGCCATTCTCCTTCAATACCATGTCCATCAGACCTTCTGTCCTCCTCACTATGTGATGAAGCACAAAGAGCCCAGGTATGTTAAATTACTCTATATTAATGTGAGTCTGATTCCAAGTGTATGTGTCCATATATGATGCAAACGCCTAGACACACTGTTGGAAACGTATCATATGGAAGTAGTCTTTTATCCAGTAAGATTGCAGCTTGTTCATCTGGATTTTGGAGTTCCTTGCAGTTTTCAGACCTAGTTGTGTTTGTTTCACGTGTCTGGTTTTACAGAATTGGATGCAATTTGTAGCTTTGGACATAAACTTACAAAACCTACTAATTCCCAAAACTTGAACCAAATAAGCTTTAGGGTTTTCAGACTATTTTCTCTTTGATCTCTCTTGATACAGTCTACACCTTAGTTTTTTCATTCATAGCTGTTGAGTATTCTGAGGTCAAGGTCTTATTCTCTTTAAGTCTCTCTACATGAAAAACCAAACGTGGAGGACCTGTTTTAAATAAGAAGCTACCATTTTGAGTTAACAAAATTAGGGGTTTAAAGACTTCATTAGACATATTGAGACAAGCAATAAGGATTCAGCATTTTTAATTTTTAAAAATTTTTAAATTTTCCTGTTTTAAAGACCACTTACTTTTTCAGCTGTTGCCTTTGTAGTAGTTTCTTCCCTTTCTTACTTAATTAAATCTCTTCGTCTTCCCAAAGTGTTATTTTTCAATAGTGAAAATGAAATTTAGGCACCATGTAGAATGTTTACATTTACAGCAGAAACTAACTGACCTTTACATAAGGCTCAGCGGATGCTCTAGATTGATAGTTCACATTCCTCACTTTGAAATAGCTATAGCTATTTCTGAAGAATACCAATTCATTGTCGCACAATGATCTAAATCCATCTGAAATTACTGTATTTTAATACTTAGAGAGTGCCTATAATGGCAGAGAGGGAGGCAGGAGTCCTTGTTTAGAGTTCAAGGATAGAAAAAGTATGTCAGAAAGCTCTCTCAGTATATCACATTTATTGTGTTCTTAGGCTTTGTTGCAAATGTCACAGCACTATGGTTGCATGGAAAGTGAGTCTTGGCTAATAAAAGGCTTCACCTTTCTTTTCTTTCTCTATACAGTACTTTGTAATAAATATCTAATAAAACAGCATTTGTTATTTCCAACTATTTCCCATATACAGTGATGAGGTTTCCTCACAAGGAAAGTGTGTGTTCTGTACAATGCTGTTCCACGTTTGGAAAGAACCTTCACAGCTATTTTTCTTATGTTAATGTGCCTTGCTTGTGTTTTTCAGAATTTAAATTTTGCTGAGTGTTTTTTTTTTTTTTTTTTAATTAATTCATTTGACTTTTGCTACAACTTAACATTCATCAAGAGGAAGTCCTGTGGTATTTATAGAAAATAAGATAGGTAACTAGTTGCACAGGTATGATCTAACAATTCAGAAAGTTTAAATATAATTAATTTGGTCGCTGAAATGGATTGGTGGCTGAATTCATGCAGCATATCTGTGTATGAATTACTTCTATAGGTTGCATCCTGTGAAATGAAATTCTTTTAAAGAAGTGAGTTGTGTTTTCTATCAGTTCTATGAACATGGAGAATATAGTACGAAATCTAAGAGCAGAACTGAAAGATGAGAGTACTACTCATCTTTATGTTTTGTCAAAAATTTTATTGTCTGCAGAGGAGCCTATGTATCTCTGAAGTCAACAAAACCCGAAAATTCTAAACCAAGAAAGCTAAAGATATATAAAAGATGCATACAAATATGTAAAATTCTGTAAAGTCCATTTCAGGATCATGGGACAGTGAACAAACAGTGTAGAGTCTTTGAGTTTTCTTTATACCAAGGAGTCATTTAAGTGGAAAATTACACGAAAGTGCTGACTTCCCTGATGAGCTGTCAATAGGAGATTTAGGGCTCCCCATGTGCCATCAGCATGCTTTAATTGATTACAGTGTTGCTATCCTGGAGTGTGCTAAAATAAAGGTTAGAGAAATCCTGAGGATATCAACTACCTTTATCAAACGGCACAATTAAGGGTACAGTACATAATCTGAGAACAGAAACCATCAGTCAGAAATAAGTGATCTACTTTACTTGGAATGAAGAATTTTTTTTCTAAAAGTTGTGAAATATTCTGCAAAATGGCTGCTCAGAAGAGTGAACTTAAGCTGGGTTGTTATATGTTTCAAAAGGATAGCACCGTCAATCTTATACTGCATTGCACATAGGACTCACAAAGATGCTCGTGTCAGAATCCACATGGTCCCTGGTGTAAAGTGGCTGTGTTAAAATTGTTCCTTATTTTTGTGAGCAATTTGAAAGTCCATCTACTTCTAATATCTCCACAGAGGTACAGAGAGGCATCGTCTGTGGAAGGTGGTGAGGCTGGTTAGGATTGTATTTATGCTTTGGAGTCTGGTAGGGGTTGTGGGGTTTTTTTGTTTGTTGTTTTTTTGTTGTTATTTTTTTATTAATGGTGTTTGCTGGTCGTTGACCTACACTTGATTCTGACTGCCCTGAACTTCTCTCTGGAAGGTACAGGCCAGGATCATGCACACAGTGGAGAGAGATGCTCTGAAGTGTGTTCCGTGGTTGTGTTTCAAGTCTGAAGGAGAAATAAGCAGAAAGTACTTGGCAAGGCTTAGGGACAGGCTGCCAGGAGATGGTCTGCACAGGGAGAGCCTGTAGGTCAATTGTTCTTCGTCACTGTGGGATGTCTCTATTCCACACTTGTCTATGAGTCAGTTTTCCATTACCTATTGAATTTCTTGCTGAAATTAAAATGATCTCAAGTTATCTTCTCAAACTTTGTCAGTAATAGTATTCTTTACAAGACAGACAAATAATGCTGAGGGGCTCATCTATTATAAAACTTTTAACTAAACCAGTAAAACAGGTATATAGAGAGAAACCTTCAGCAGCTAGATATTAGGCAAAATACTATTTCTTGCAAAAGATAAATTATACTAATATTCATCAATCAATGTAGATTATATTTAAATTCTCACTCTTATTTTAAATTTGAATTTTGTTTAGCCAAAATAAAGAAATTAGGAAAGAAAAAACACCTAATAATTTACTCAAGGAAGTTTTCGTGATGTCATAATAATTTATTTCCACAAATGAACCTCTCAATTTAGATAAAGATCTGGTTGATATGGTATTGAAGTGGTTAACATTTCTGAAATTTACTATTTTCTTTAAAAATATGTTATCAGAGTCAAATACAACACTTCAAATTAATCAAGATTTATTAAAACTATTTTCTAGGAATTTAAAAAATACTGTATTTCATCTCCAAACAAAGAAAAAAAAATTTTGAAATGTTCTGATAAACAAACGTTCATTTTTCTCTATCAGCTATAAATGTTGCTTGTTGAAAGATGTTTCAAGATACTGAGAATGACAGTAGTGCGTTGTGGCTTTCCTGAACAGCTGCAAGCAGAGTGGTGGTGGAATATATTCATAGCTGTAGTAAACTTAAATTGTTGTGGATTCAATACTCCTTTACAGCTAATCATTAACATTTTCTAATGCTTAAGTGTTGTTCTTTGATATATTTGTATAAATATATGATAATAATAAAAGGAAATAAAGGGGGCTATGAGGCTTTGGTGTATAAAAGAGCAGTTCAGAGTTTTGAATCCAGAAAATCAATCTACTACTGTCTATGCAACATTTTCAAAGAAAATAAACAAGATGGAATCTCACGTAGCACATGACTAAAAGCACTTTTGATCGGAATGTGAGGTAGCAATCATTAAATATATCATGTGCAGTGACACTGGGGAAGGCACTGTTCTCCATCCTGCTCAATGGACCGTGCTGGAACACTTGTTTCGTATCTTGAAACCATTTATGATTACTGTTAAAGAAGTCAGTGTTTTAGCAGTGCCAATGAATCAAGTGAAGTCATTCCATTCCTCTGTCTGTTATGAACAAAATATTGGAAAGAATAATGACAAACAGAGAATCTAACCATACCGAAAGTTACATTAAAAATTCCCTTTGCCTGTTTGTCAGTGGAATGTGCCAGATCAGGAAGGAATCAGTCTGAATTTTGTTCAGGTTTCAGGTTTTTGCCTCCACCTCCGTCCATCTTAACAGAAGTAAAAGTTTCTGAAGGATAAGCTCAGTTTGTCTTTTCAGCAACTGTCCACCTGCAAATTTGGCGCCTCACAAATCAAATCCAGGCTTCTTTGTTGTTTTGCTTGTTTATTCTTTAAAGTGAGCTCATCTTTCTCCTTTGTAACACGGCCATAAAAAGGAAAATTATTTTATCTAATCTTAATTCCTGAACAATCTCCGTTCAAGGTGAAGCTCTTTGACTGACAGACGAGCAAACTTGTCTGAACTTTTTTCCTGAATAGGTAGGTCGTTGTGCATTCAGCACTCGCATACAGAAAATAACAAATTCTAGTCTTCTAGTCAAGAAGAACAGAGGTTTCTGCTTCATTTGTGAGTAGAAGAGGATTGTCTGGAGGATTCCCTCATTAATGTCAGTAAAAGCAGACCACCAGACAAGCTAGCCTGCAATTCCACTCTGTAGTGCGTGGATCACCTGTTACTCTTAAACAGATTGTGTTTCCAAATGGATCTATGAAAGGCATGAAGAGGTGGCCAGAGTGGATTTCCTGCTGTTCTTGGAATATATTCTGCAGAACATAAGTGGCATCCCAGAATACATGTCCATCTAAGACATAAATTTTGTCTTTTTTTTTTAGACTATTTGTATGTTTATCAGACATTTAGAGTCCCTTAAGCAGATGCTGCAGTCATCAAACTCATACTTCAACTTTGTCCAGTTTTCTTGTATCTACCTTACATTGAACTGAATCCTGCTTCTGATGTGCCCACACTGAAATATTGGTATGGCATATTAGTAAATGAGCAGAATAATTACACAATTACATGAATCATGTGGAGGATGTATCATAGATCACCTTCCATCTCTTTGGTTTTGACACCTGACGCATCTGACAATTTACAGTTGTGAAGAAATAGGAAGAGTGGAAACCTCCTCCTTTAGTTGTGTTGGTGCAAAGCACGGAGACCTGCAGTACGTGCCATTACAGGTACTGCAAGGCAAGGTCTGAACTCAAAAGTGTGCGACCTGTGTGCTGGCGGTGTGCAGATGTGTGTAAGCACATCTGGAATAAGTCTAGTTGTTTTTTCCCTAGCAGTCACTGGAAGGAAGCTGCAGTTTGGGACCCCGGACCTTATCTAGCTGCCTGACACCTCTTATTAGAAGTATGGCTCCACGATGTTAATTTCTAAAGGATGAAGATCATTCTAGGAAGGAGAGAGAAGCCCAGCTTTCCTTGGCAGTGAATTTCACAGGTCCTTGCTCTTGGCTGGCAGTATCAGGGAGGAAGAGTGTTATCAGCTCCCTATCAACTGAACGTTACTGTTTCTTAAGATGAAATGTTCTTGCTGTGCACATCTATATTGGATTGTTTGATATACTGAACTTGGCTTGCAGTCTGAAAATCATGATACTGTCCACTCAGATTGCCTTCAAGGCTTCTGTTCTGCAAAGTACGCAGAACATGTTCCTGGTGACTGATGAGCGTTGGGAATACTGGGAAAACGCATGTCGGAATAAAATGATTGACCTGAAGTCACCAGGATTGAGTCTGGTTTTAAATAGCTTCTGGGAATGATGGGGGTAATGGATGTAACAGAGGGACTGGGAAGCAGGGATTTTGATTTTGGGGTCTGCTATTAGCTGATGGGACCTGCTACTTAGAAAGGAAGAATGCTTCAGAAATCAGGGCAAATCTGATGTTTTAAATTTCGGATTTACAAACGAGTAAACACAAAAACTTGTTTTGACTGTAGCCATGCCAATTCATCTGTGCCTCTTATGCTACCATTTGGTAGAGATGCACATTTTCTTGTGGTACTTGCAATGTGTCCGTTAGTGTATATTCCCACTGAAGCTATAGGTCAGAACCGCTTCTGATCAATCGTTGGTAATTTATGCTTCATTACATTCACGTGTTTAAACTGTGAGGTTTTAGGGAGAATGACCGTGCAAGGTGGTGGGTTTTTTTTGTTTTTGGTTTTTTGTTGTTGTTGTTGTTTTTGGTTTTGGTTTTTTTGGTTTACACAGTGGTACTATAATTAGATTTCATGTCAACCTAGTTAAAAAAATTCATGATGGCTCTGAGCAGTTATATTGATGTTCACATTGAATGCAAATAAAAGCATAACACCAAGGACTTTTTTATTTCTTGGTAATGAATAACACATATTGGTACCACAGAGTAGAGGTGTACTCCTTGGTAAGTCAGTAAGAAAAGTCAGTCAGTAAAAAAAGGTACTGCAATAAAAACGTTGTGTGGATGTAGTAACTTTTACCTTCTGCATTTCGAGATGTTGGACTGGGGAGAGGAGACAGATTATAGATTGGAAGTTACTGTTTGGGGTTTTTTTGTTTGTTTGTTTGTTTGTTTTTTTATTCAGGATCATAACTAAGGATAAGAAACTGCATGTGCATGCTACTTGCCCCGTATTGAAAATGGCAAATAGAGTGGAGAATTCAGCATCCCTGCCCAGTGCCTAAACAAATATTCTCTTGCTTAGTCCTAGGTGTTTATATGCGAGGTTCAGTTTTATCCTCTATGCATTGCAGTGGTTGCAACAAGCAAAGATTTTAGATTTCTCATCTACTCCCTGAGACAGTGTTGTAATTTGTCAAATATTTCACCTCCTACAGTTACTGTCACATTGCTTGTTAGAAATCCCAGATCACCGGAGTTCCAGATAAGCTGCTTGTGTAAACTAGGTAATAAATGACCATTGTGGGAGCTCCTCTCTTGATTTCATCTAGTCTTATAAAGATAGTTATTGTTGAGATTGCAGAGAACATAGAAAAGTGAAACATTACAAATGTACTGAAAATGTGCTTTGGAAAATGGGAGATTGTTTCTAGATTCCTCTGACATTACAGGATTAGGTACTGAAATAAAAATAATACAAATTAAAGCTGGCTAAGCGTTTGCCAGGTATTCTCAGATTTGGAAGACTGTCATTTCAGACCTCAATTCATTGTTAGTTTTAATTCTCGTGGAACATGGAGCTGTTTTGCAATACAGCTGTATTTGCTAAATATTTACACGTACACACATACACATGTATACACACAAATTTACTACTGCTTATTACATTAGACAACATACACGCTTGTAAGAAATTCCCATATAAAGCTCATTCCTGTTTTTGCTATAACTGTCTTGTTCAAGGATCTATGACTATGATGTCACTGAGACTTAAGGAACTCCTTTCAATGGAAGTGTCAGAAAAGTAATGTGACCTGTGGGTTTTTATGAGCAATATCCATATCTGATAATGTCAGTTGAATGCCTCCAATAACTTCCATGGATTTTGGATTGGGATTTTTATGTCATACAGCAGCAGGCAAGGTCTTACATGTAAAATCTCAAAAGAATGATTTCTGATGAAGTAAATACAGCTAATGAGAACCAGTTCATTTCTACAGCCACATCACTTAATATCTGAATTCAAAAGCACTGAATTTAGTGGTTTTGAAACATTTTAGATTCACAAGCCTCCAAACTGTAGCTTTTTATCTGCCCACAGAGCAAGTATAACACAAGAAAAAGCTAAAGTATTATCCCTGTAGGTCACTGCCAATAAGCTAACCTGGAGGATTACCAATTAGTGTCAAAGATTTTTACAGAGCAGTTGACCCATATCCACTGGACCAAGACTGAAGCCATCAATTGTTGCTTAGAGTAGGACAGTGCCTTCTTCTACAATCCACTTTCAATACAGCAGTAAATCATTGAGTTTTACAGTGGATCCTTGGGTGTAATTAAAATTTTTGTACTGACTGTTATGTATGCAAAATTTTAAAATGCTAATGGACAACTGTAAAAATGATGCAAATTTTGGCCATAAAAGATTCTAGGTTTGAACTTAGACCTCTATATCCAATATTAATATTGGATATTAATAGTCGTTCCATAATGGACTTTACTCACTAATCGTAAACAAACTTCAGCAAGAAGAGTGCAAAAACAATCTGAAAGAGCTGGTTTTCAACCATCTGTTTGCTGAATAACCATAGCAGTAGGAATGCCAAGTAATGGATTGCGGGGTGCTGTGTGTTCGGCTCCCTGGCCGGGCTGAAGGACACGTGTGCAGACTGAGTGCCTGTGCAGGACTGCACCTCACCAGGAACAACCTTGGTGACCAGGTGGCCCTAGATTACTCCTGTGCTTGAAGGCTGATTTTGTGTCAGGAGACGGTTCTCGGCCTTTCCTTGGGCTTCCCTGGTTAAAAAGTCGCTTTCAGTACTCTTTTGGTTCGCAGGGAGCCGGGAAAAGGCAGCAGGTTAAGGCAGAGGCGAAGCCGTGTGTGCGCGTACGGGGAGGGGGGGAACGGAAACGAAACTGAGAGAGTGACAGGAGGTTTTGGCCAGGGAAAGTGAGTTTGCTAATTTGTGGTAATGTTAGCACCCAGCATTGCAAAATTTCTCTTAAGAGCTTTTTCATGTAATCACTCACTTGACAAAAGATAAGGGGGTTTTTGTGCATTGTTAACTGGCGAAAAGACAGAAAATTAAGGGAAGGGGAGAAGGTGCTGCCCTTGGCTGTAGGTCGAGAGCCTGCTGCGTGCTCTAGGCGTGGATGCTGAGGGCATCACTGACATGAGCAGCTGTGGCAGTGTCCATGGCTTGGTGCTTCTCTGGCTCATGAAGACCGTTGTTTTCACAACTGTTTTCTATTTGTGCATTTTAGGATAAACGCCTCAATTCTTCTTTTTACGTGTTTTCCAGCTACTGAAATGCTCCGAAGTTTTGAATTAATTCAACAGAACCCCAGTAGACAGGATAGGATTTCTCTGAAGCCACTGTGAGTTTTGCTTCAGTTAGAGATAAAAGATTTAGCCAGAGATGGTAGACTACTTACGTAAAATATTAAAGTTTCTCTTTCTTTTTCAAGTATCATACCATACCAGGCTGAAGTCTACTTTTTTTATGCTATTAAACAACCCATCTCTATGTCATACAGGGGAATGATACCCGATTTAAGATAATACATTTTCTTTGCTAGTTCTGTTTATGCTTGGAAATTATCTTGCTGTATCCATGTATTGAAAATTTATGGAAGGTACTAACGTATTTCTTCCTATATATTTTTTTCTGAGTAGACTTTTGTAACTTTAACGTGGTTTGAAAACTGTTTCTTGCCCACAGCTAGCAAGAAACAATGATTTCATATATCCCAAAGTGGAAGCCAGACAACAGTATTCCTCTTTATTGCAAAGAGGGGATACAGTAATAAAAAGACATTTGCTAGTGGAATATTGCCAATAAAGTACAATAATACATTAAAACAGATACTTAAAGTTAAATTTATGAGTTTGTTTTTCTGTGCCAGTCAACATATTTTCATATGTTAACATCAAAATGCAGACTCTCAGCAAAACCTTTAATAATAAAAACAGCAGCCGACAAAAGCAAGTGGAGAATTTTAAGTTTTCGTATAAGGACTTTATCTTGTGATTTTGTTTCTTCTTTTTTTTTTTTTTAATTCGATTTTATTTTCATATACTTTTTCTTTCCCTAATAAAATTTTCATCAGCTTGCTCTTTCATATACCCTTCAGTGCAGCTCTCAGACCAATAATGCCTGTGTTCTGCCTCTTCAATTTGCAGAATATTAATTTGGAAAGACAGTGTTTCATTTAGAGAATAGCAAAACTAATCAAAACTGGGGATAGCATTCTTTTTAATGAAGGCAAACAGCTTATATTTTCTGTCTATATACAGTGCTAGGACTGTAACTAGCTCTGCTCATTTTCTAAGTAAAATTATCCAGTATAACCTTTCCTTTTTTTATTGGATCTTTTGGTATTTAATAAATCATTTTTGTACCAAATAATTCCAGAAACAGCTACTTAGAGTAATACCAAACAGGCAGTGCAAATCGTCTCGTAGTTCCATGGAGTTGCCTTTTTGTTCATCCTGTTGTTACTGAAATCTGGATCTAACCCAGCTTGCCAGACCCCATGGGAGTCTGAATATACAGAATATTCAGAAATGAAGGACGCTGCTTTGGGACAGGAAAAGTCAGGTAGGGTCAGGTTGTTAAAGTATTCCGGTTTACTGTTTAATGCCAGCCAATCCGTATGTGCAGCCATAGATACCGCGTTGTCTCGAACATGCTTAGGAGGAGCTAGGGTAAATATTTTTATCACTGTATAATGTCATCTGGAGCCCTGTGAAAGGTACAATTAGGTTCAAGAAGAATTAGTTTCAGAAATCAAACTGTCCGAGTCGTGACCAAAAGGACAATGACTATTTTTCAACTTGCAGACCTCTGTTTATAGATGGCCATGTAACGTCATTGATCTGAACCAGATCTCCTATCGACTGTCATTGGAGCTCTGGGCATGGACGGAACACGGCATGCAGCCTAAAGTTTGTCACGGAGAAAAATAAGACAGGCAACTGCAATACGTTCATATTGCACCCAGTGAACTGGTGCTGTCTGAAGAGGTGCATGCACAATAACTGCACACAGTAAAATAAGGCTGTAATTTTACATTTCTGTGAATTTCATCTGTTGTGAAGACAGGAGAATGTCTTTTATTGAAAAATAAATATGCTCTATGCTTTTTTTTTTTTTTTTTTTTTTTTTTTTTTTTTTAAATGTGAAGATTAACCAAATGCAGTTGCCAAGGCTTGCTTTCAGTCACCATCTGTGAGCGTATGTGGTGGGCAGGGAAGGCAGCGTGGCAACGGTTCGGGTGCTCGGCCTCACCTAAGTACATATGCGCCTTGCAACTTAGTGATGTGCAATATGTCTTACTAGGATCCAAGCCTTAGGTACTTTGAGATTTTATTAAGCTTTCAGAATTAGATAATAGGTAAGCGAGGGAAGAAGCTGCAGGTCCATAGGAGTGTTTTTGAGGGACTCAGGGCGTTAGAGAGCTGACAGATTTCTTGTATCAGAGAGTTAGAAGAAGCAGATGCGGAACATCGTCTGGTGGGCTTTTGTATCATATAAAAACAACTAGGAGAAGACATTGTTGCTTTTTGAGACAATAACTGGCACTTTTGCTAATATAACTGGGGTAGGGGGCAAATGAACACAGATCCAAGGTGTCACCTGGCTAGAGTATTCTGTGAAGCAAAAGTCCGTGATTTTAGCATCCTTTCAATTGTTTCAGTTTGGAATAGGTAGACTAAAAAAAACCCATGTGTCACTGCAGTTCTGTTATTTTTCCCTTGCAGAGTTAAGTGTAATTGTAAGGACAGATTCACATCTGTTTATAAGCAACAATAAGGCTGCACTTATGCGCAGTTAAAAAAGTGAGGCAAAAAAATATGGTGAATCATAACTTCCAAGCAACTTAAGGTTATTCTTTGGGTTTTTTTCCTCACTTCTGAAACTGTTCAAATTTATATCATAGTAAATAAATTAGTAAGAACAAAAAAAGTTAACTAACTTCAGAACAGCAATTAATGCAAAATAAGTGTTCTATTAAATATCTCCATAGCAGTGACTGCCTGAATCTGCCTGGTGTTTTTAGCCAGCAAGCAGTTTCTTTTTAAGGACTGTTTTTTTCCTCCTATATCTATTGTCTGACATCAGCCTTTGGTAGTAAAGGAAAGGTTACGGTTCTGCAGGAGACAGGCTATAGCTTTGCTCTTGGCTCGTAAGCGTCTATTGTGTGGGTCTTGGTGTCTGTCGCTCACCTCTCATTCCCTGCTCCCTCCCATTATTCAGATAGCGCTACTTTTAATAAAAATCATTTGAGATTTCCTTCTATCCGGTTGTGTGTGATACAGTGAAAAGATTTGCAGTTTCTGGTTTGAATATCCAGTGGACAAAGGAATAGCTCTTGTCTATCACAAATACCGTGTAGGACAGGCTGCCAGTCCTTATCAGATAGCTTTCTTTTAAAAAGAAATTTCAGCAAGGAAGCAGAACTTCACTGCGCTTTTCACCTCCTGGTGCTTTCCTTGTGCAAGGGTATGTGTTGCGGATATTTTTGAACCTCAGAATTTCTAAATTGAATATGTGTTTAACCCTGTATACTAATCATATTTTCCAATTGATGATGATGTTAACGACCAGAAATTGTTGTACCAAGCAGAGTGGTAGCCTTGCTATTATTTTGCATGTAGCATTGCCATTTTTATGACACTAGCAATTTTCTCGCCTCTACCTTGCTTTAGCGACACTCTACGTAGAATATATTTGAGAAATTATTGCATTACTTGCACACTTCTGTAGGGTTTTGGTTGGGGGTTTTTTTTGTTTGTTTTATTTGGGGGTTTTTTTGTTTGTTTGGTTTTTTTTGTTTTGCACTTTGAAGCTCTGAATACACTCAGAGAAGAAACCAGAATTGTTAAATACCATAAAGTGAAGGAATCTAAAGAAGACATAATTTGCCTGGGGAACAGTACAAGTTCAAGGTTATTTCTCAGTAAATGCTTCAGAGTAGGAGGCAAATGAATTGCAGAAGCTAGAGGTGGTATCAGAATGTCATAAAGGGCGGAAGGGTATGTACCTGGGCCATTGTCAAGCTCACCAGTTCTTTCAAGCTGCTGTTTTGCTGTTCTTAGTACTGAGTTAGATGAAAATTGCGAATAGATAAGATGCACTGAGACATACTGGCTGCACATCACAGGGGAAACACGAACATTATTTAATATCTGATGATAATACATGCATGTAGACATGTGAGGTCTTCTATGGCCATCAGATTTGCAGTTGGTTTCCTCTCTGCACCTTTGGGCAAAGTAAGACTGTAAGTCAGTTTATCATTTGGTTATTTTGCAGGCCTTTTGTGCTTGGAGATCCATGTTTGTGCTTATCCAGCTATGTGATCTTCCTGATTGCTAGAGGATGGCTGAGATTTCAGATCGAAGTTTCTAAATTTACAAGAACCGCCTTGATAACTGAGAGCCCCTGTGGCAGGACTTGTGGAATATCGCCACCTGCTCTGCAACAGAGTTCATCAATCTCTCGATTAGCAGTCGTATCCCAGGGTTTCTGTCGGATGGCTTCCTGGGATGCAAATCTGTTGTTAGAGTTTTCTCATAGTCAGCCTAATAACATACACTGTAGTGAGAGATGCTATGAGAGGGAGTCCAACAAATAAGGTACCAAGTGCAAGCATCTCGTGTAGAAGTATATTTAAGATGCTCAGACAAATCTACCATTGTTTGGAAAATAGGTATTTTGGATCAAGTGACTGTCCTGGAGAGTCACCTTCAGTGGTGGTGGGATCACTGTCCTGAGGTTGAGAAACCGTTTTGGTGGTTCCTGCTCTCAGTTTATAGCACAGTAAAATGAGGTTTTTTGAGACAAATAAGGCAAGGTACTACAAAAACTTTGTGTGACATAGTCCAGCCTTTGCTGTGTCACAGCAGAGCCCAGATGTGTCAGAGCTGGCTATTTTTTTCCTCCCTGTATGTTACCAGTAAGGCATTTTTTTTTTCTTTTTTGTTAAGTATATTTGAGACCTTTATTTAGTAATTTTTCCCTTTGTGTAGATAACATAACCCAGAGATTTTTAGGCTTTAAAATAAAAGTACATTGGGGATAAGTTGGTTTTTTTTTTTTTTCCATATTTCATCAAAGTCCCATGCAGCAATTCTCTCATGTTTATTTTTCTAAACCTTCTTCGACATCTGCAGCTGACTTGTGGTGCTGGAAGTGCTTGATGTTAATGGTAGGAGTCTTACCATTTCTGATTTGAGGCAGCAGATTTTTGGTATTCTAGAAGACTTCCCGGCACCACATCTTCTAGATTCAGTTATACAAACGGAGCCTTCTCCAATCTGTTGTGTAGCAGAGTCCTGCCAGGAACACATGTATTCTGCCCTTCTTGTTCCATGACATCTTACAACCTCCGTCTTACAACCTTGTGCAGTCCTTGTAATCATGAAGTTCTAGAAGAAAGGAATATTCTATGTGTGTAGGGAAAATGGGAATGGATTAAAAGTGTCAAGTATAAACACCAGTCAAATTGATGCCAGGGGACTGCATATAAGGCTGTAGTTAATGCAGAACTAGTAATCTGTTTATTACCCTCCCAGCTTTTTGGAATAACAGGAATGCCTTTTTTTAATAGTTATTTAGTGGTTAAAAGCATGAATTTGAAGTTATACTGTACATGCCTGCTAGTGACTGACAGCTTGTCTCTTCAAGAATGCTCATGAGGAGACCCTGGGAGATCTGAGGATGTTTTTGAATAGCACCAGTACAAGCTCTCCATGTTGGTCATCTAACGGCCTCAATTTCATCATGTAATTACTTAGAGTTATGTTGGCCAGCCCTGCTAATTCAGCTTTTACATTGGAAAGGAAAATGTATTAGTTTGTTTTTTAATTTATACCTCAGCAAATATCTATATCCTTCATTTATACCAAGCATAAATCTACCAGTAATCATGAGCAGTATGTATTAAATGAACCAATTTATGCATGTATAGAAATCACTGCCATGTGGTATTTTGCTGAGTATGCTCATCTTGACCAATATGAGATTTGGACCACTGAGAAGTGGCCACCTGAGTCCTGTTTTGAACTCATCCTACCTTGTTCCCTTTTTGAAGCAGAGTTCCTTTTTGAAATACTTTTCACAGGAGGCTTGCCGTACATCACAAAACCGTGCTAGAGTAAATACAGATGGAATATCGAGCTGCTTCATTAAGATCGCTGTGATTTGTGTGAGGAGCTCGGATCTATTCAAACCTGACTTGTTAGTTTATATTCCCTTACTGAGATATAGGTCAGATTTAAATTAATAAGTGGTGGCTGTAGAATCTTAATTAAAATGATACAGTATTGTGAGTAGACAAGCACTCTTTAATTCATGTTGGGGTGGGAATATCTTATTTCTATTGGTAAAAGCTTGCTTGTAAAGGTGTCAAACCAAATTAATTCCGGTGGTTAATATTAGGGACTTAATTCAATTAAGTCAATACCAAAATTGTACATCTGACCTTTCAATCACAACTACCTTCAATTATTTAGGGAAAAATTACTTTTTTGGGGGGTGTGTTTTGTTTTCTGTTTTTTCTATTGAATAGCAAAAAGCTTAATAATAATTTAAAATAATTCCTCCTGTTGTTCGATTATTTGCCTTATGTGGGGCTTGATTCCGCACTGCTTTGCAGTTTTTGTGGTACACTAGCAAGGCGAATGTAAAATGGCTCTGAATTACATGTTTAAGAATGCAGTGCCTTTTCCTACCCGTTTGCCATTCGCACAGCACCCGCGTAACGTCTGAAATAGCGTGACGACAGTGTGGGATGAGATCCTCGAGCAATCTGATCTCCTCACCCTAGAAACCTAAGAAATCATGCTGAAGATGTTAGTGGCACGCCGTTGCAGTTGAGAGGGGCGTTTTGGCCTCCTTTGCGTAGGCGTAATGGTCCGGTTATACAATATACTGAGGGCAGCAGAGGAACAGCTCCACGGGTTTGGGGCTTTGCTTGTACTCTACTAGAATTCTAGTTCACACAAGTTCTCGAGTCACCTTCAGAGGCCCTGTACTGAATATAAAAATTATTGCTCATCTCCATACAGTTCTCCAGCAGGCAGAGGCAATAAAACTCAGGTTGCTACTTGCTACTCCTCCCCACCCGTTCCTTTTTTTTTTTTTTCCTTTCTTCTTTTCCTCCATTGTCCTCTGCAGAGCTGTTTACAAGTACAGCTGGGAAATAATATAATGTCTGGCCTAAGAATATATTGTGGAACCCACTTTTTAGCCTGACAAGACTTTTTTATTTCTTTGCAGTAACTTCCGTGGTAGGCACAGCCTAGATTCATTACGGACATGCGGAGGAAGGGGATTGTGTGAGCCCCTTCCTCTGCGTGACACTTGCTATTCTTTTGTCTCTTCCTCTCGCCCTAAATAAGTATAAACAACGTGTAGACAAGACAAAACCTCAGCAGTGAACAAAAGCTGCCTGCGTGTTATCCATCAGTATTATTTAAGTAGGACATGCTGGGCTGTTCATGATACACTCATACTGTAAGTGATAAGCTATAACGTATGGTATTCATTTACTTCTCCATTCCAACAGTAATATAGCGAAGACAATAAATTTTCCTGTTTGTTCTCTGACCCACTGTTCCTGGGTTAAGCAGCATGTTTTGTCTACATTTGTCAGTTGTTACAAGCTTCTAGCTGCTGTGGACTAGGGTATTGATGAACCCTGGAAAATGGAGCCTTGAATAATGTATAAAGCATTAAACATGCAACCATTTCTCTGGGAAAAAGGGGGGAAAAGTGTATTATGTGTTTTCTCTGTTGTAGCTCCTTCATTTACAAAACATATTTGTCAAGCCTTTTGCTAAGAATAATGCCAGGATGCAGTTTCCCATCATTCTTGTTAATGGGACTGTCTTAGTGTTACAGTAAACAACCATAAGTCTTGTGCGGCATTGTGCGGCACGCTTAGTTTTTTCAGCTTCCAATTAAGGGTTATTTTAAATTTGCTGTCTACACTCGTAGGAATGGTTGTGCAATTTCTGGTCTTTTACTGAGAGTGGGGCATTAAGAAAAAAGGTGTTTTAAAAGGCAACGGTGTACTTGCAGGATTACTGCGTGACTGAAGTACGTATATTATCGAGTTCTTTAGAAGCTCAAAACGCATTCCGACGTGTTATAGCAATTTATTAGTAAAAAAAGCAGGACCAATTTGCGCCTTTTGCTGAACGAATTTACGTGATAAACCATCAATATATATTTACATTAGCAAATTGAACTTTCTATCATATTTGTGAGACCAGAGTCCAAGACTTCAGAGGCTGTGAATCAATGCAGCTGCATTAGCTTCAGTGCAATGGTGCTGATTTATATCAACCCAAGCTCTGGTTTGTTCAATTCTTCCTCTTGGAATCATGTATCAGAGCAGTGGAAAGTTGCTGGGTTTGATTTAGCCCCTATTTGCCGTGCCACTGAATTCACCGTTGCACTGAGAAACTTCAGTAAACCTGTGAAGGTTTTATTGACAAGAAGTTGGAATTACCCCTTTATCCTTGCCAAGGCTGAGAGATGCTGGTGAACTCTGTGGAGGACAGTCACAGTTCTTCCTTTTGTCCTGTGTTACTTCTGTAGGTGCATGAGGAATGTGGTGTTTAGAGCTGGCAGTCTGTTTCCACAAGGTCTAAATTCCAAGATTTCATTCAAAAAGAGGGAAAATACTTCCTGCCTATAGGTGTGAGTTTTCTAATGTTAAGTATTTCATGATTTAATATGTTTACCTCTATAAACTAAGAATACTGTCTTATCTTGGCACACGTGGGTTTCTGTACATAAATCCCACACAGAGAGCTCAGGATGCGCTGAGATGAGAATACAGCCCATCAATTCCCTCCAGCCTGACACTCCGGAAAGCCTGAAGCACTGCACAGAGGTGAAGAGTCCATGCGTGCACCACAATATAGCTGCAAGGCTCCCATTAACTTTAACATAATCACACAGCTCAATCCCTCTACGGCGTACTAAATATTTGCCCCATGTGTGTTTCTCCTCGGCAAATTATTTGTCAACATAGAAATAGAAATGTTTATGACACAAGGAGAGGAATGTGTAGGTAATTGAAGGCAGAAATATAAAACATATAGGATGTGAATCCTCTTTTTTACCCTTCTTCACTATCCTGCAGATGTGATAAGGAAACAGCCACCGGAGCGGGATATCTGTGTCACGTAGGCACCGTATGGGATTGGTATGCAAATTACTTTGGCAGAGTTTTTTTGCCAAGAAAGCAGAAGGTGTTAGTAAAATGTTTATACAGTAAATTGATATATGTACCATGTATTTACCAGTGAATGATTTCAGTTAATTGGGATCACTATGGTTGCTCCTAAAGGTGAATGCGATGGCTTTGGAGGGAGAATTTTTATTATGTTTTCAGGACAATTTCTTTTTTTAAGAAAAATTATTTTCTAAAGCTAAGGAGTTTTCTTTCCATTGCTATTGAACACATAGGTTTCTGTTTGTCGTGCTGGGGAATATCCCCAGTGGTAACTCCAAAAAGTCTTTGTGGTTATTGGCATTGTTTATTAGCATTTGAAGGGATTAGCTCTCTGGTTTTCGATGTACGTAGGTTCTTCCTTTAGGAATTAGTTCTGATTTTGTTGTTCCTAGGAGGAGTGCAGGTTTATGGTAGTTTAGCATGTGGGTGTCTATGACAGGCTGATATTTAACCTCATGACTTCATTACCAGACTCCATCATACCTAGTACCTCAGGATATTGTCAGTCTATCAGTTTGAATCTCTGGCATTACTTTCAGGTTTTGATTTACTGACTATGTTCTTAACATGAACCTTGTTAGTTTAATTCTCATCAGTGCTGCTGTCCACAATTCATCTTCTGAAGAAAATTATGGATCCACTGAAAAGCAGGAGGAGATATATAATTCAAGAAGTTTTCAAGATTCATTTTCAGGAAGATGAAGTGCCGACCGCATTATATGCTGAGTTGGGTGCTTTGAACAGTAACAATGCCACCTGCAGCACTAAACATGTATTATGAATAAATGTTTTATTGCAACAAAGCCAGGAAAAGAAATGGTCAATCACTATTGCCATGTCTTTCCCAGCAGAATAAAGATTCTTCTTTTGTAGCTGTAATGACTTCTGCAAAAAAATACACACTAATATAGAATGGGGTTCTATTATGTGACTCTCACACATTTACAATAGGTAGCACAGTCCACACATTTCTAGAGGAGTTAAATAGAAAATACCGAAATACAATGCTGTGGAAGAGTAGAAGGCACGTTTGCACTGCTGTGATATGCGTGATTAAAGCGGTACGTTCTCCAGGGGGAATATGTGAGGGTGCTGCTACTGACTATCAATAACACTGGAAAACATGTTCTGTTCTCCATCCTACCATGTAATTAAATTAACAGCAGCCCAACTTTAGATCATAGATGTTGTGCGGTAAAACAGTATATAAAGGAAGAAATGCTGAGCATTTAATTTGAAGCAAGAAGCTAGGACTAGGTGACAATGCTGGATGGAGAAATAAGAACAGGCTGGATTCTGGGGTTCTTTTATACGTTAGGTTATTGAAACTACTCCCAGTGAAACCTGAAGAAGGATTTGGCCTAGAGTACAACCCTTTGAAAATTTAATGCTTATATTGCCGCTTTATGTCTATGTTACTCCACCAGTTTCAAGACACTGTATTGATGTAAATCAGGAGTGGAAAAATAACTACTTCCTGAAGAATAGGGGCCCGATCCTGCTTCTCTGAAGTCAACAGGAACATCACCAGTTTAATCCTGGTAGGATCAAGCAGGATAAAAGATGAGATTAATGTATGGTATGGCTTGTCTAAAAAGTTACCTGAAAACTTTATTTTGATCCTGAGATAAACTAAAAAGTTGAATTTCACATCAAAGCATCAAAACTTCTGTTTATTTTAACAACTGCCTTCTAAAACCAATTGACGTTCCAGATCTTTGAGCTGCTGAATAATTTGTAACACGTAAGATAGCTAATAATCTTTTTCTTCACCTTCACAAATTGTTTGGGAATGCTTTGAGAGGCTTTCAAATGATCAGCTGGATAAGAATTATTTTGCTGCTCTGCTTTTTCTGACCTGTAGCTTGTCTGAAGATTGTGTGTGAATACTCAGTGGAATACAGAGTGGAGCTCAGAAGGGCTTTAGGAACAGGAACAAAATGTCCTCTGTAGAGGAGAGCCTTGGTAAAAGAAATACTCTTCTGAAATTCAGAAATCTAAGCTAGTGGTGGGGTTTGTGAATTTTGGACTTCTTAACTGAAATACAGAATCTAAGTCAGTGCAGCAAATTAGTTATTTTTTCTATTCCCCTTTTTATCATTCTTACTTTTGCAAGTATTTTCTTTCTTTCTCCCTATTGAATGTATTTTTGGGATTATTGTAACTGTATGTTCTCCACAAAACATTGCAACAAAATCCTTTGTGAACGTTCTTTGGGGGCTAGTATTTATTTCATTTTGAAATTTTGCTTCAGATAGGATTTTTGTCTTAGAATTATTTACTATATATTAACAATTCCATTCTATTACGTGTATGTTTTATGTTCTATATTTGTGTTATGGGGAAGTGGATTGAGAAAAATGGTGTGTGATTGGGATACGTATTCCCGCTGTAGGTATATGTAGGCTGTTGCTTTTGCAGATGAAGTTGTGCAATGCTTTTCAAAAAAAATTGCTAAATGTTTTCAAAATGTAATGGAATTATCATCTACCTATAAAAATAGTTGGAAAGATAAATGAAAAGTGACTGAACCAAATAGTAATTGTAAATACACAACAATTTGTGTGTTACTGTAGATGAAAACAATCCTTTCATCAAGATTCCAGAGTTTCTCTTGGGTGCTTTTTCTTTCCTCTCATATTTGTAACATTAATAAACCCAGAACAAAAATGATGACTTTTGGAAAAGCTAACACATGGTTTATATATAAGAATAAATTGAAAAAACCTTCATCTCCTTATGTCTTTTAAGGAAGCTGATTTTTTGAATACAGTCGTGATTGGCTATGTCATTCACTTGAAAGCAAATACAACTATATCGATCCCATGAGTAATTGTTCCTTAATTGGGCATCTCCCTCAAAAGTTCTCATTACTTCTTAGGAAAAAAAAAAAAAAAGTGATTCTTGGTACTTTCTCATTCAAAGCTGGTAGATGAAAATGAACTTTTAGAAACAGTTCAGAATCCATTTGTCAGGATAATAACAATTCTCTGTAACAATTCTTTCTGCCTCTTCTCGCTCCCCCTACCCACATTAATTATAATGCTCTAACAGAACAGAGCTTGATTCCCTTTTTTATTAAGGTTGTTTCACTCTATTATTGATTAAGCTTATTTCCCATGATAAATAACCTTCCTGTCAAAAAATGATTTATGAAAGCCAGCAGTCTTTCTTTTTCCAGTTTGCTTTTCCTGTGGTTACATATTACATATTATCTCCTGCTGACTGGTTTGGGCAGTCTTTGAATCTACAATTACTAGTCCTCATTAAGAGAACTGAATTTCAGTGCTGTAAAAGGCTTCGAGATTTATCAGGTGAATCATTCGATGTTAAGTTAGAAACGGAAGTATCTTGCTAATTTGAGTGTATAGTCTTGTGATATGCCTTTAAATCTTCAAAATGTTAATAAAGTGAGGTCACCCTGCATTGCACTTGTGGAGGCCATCTCCTTCGAAGTGGCATACTTCATTAACTTTTTTTTTGTGTCTTCCAAAATATAACCACTATTGACCACAAATACAACAACAACAACAAAAAAAAATATAAAAATCTGTAGTTGAAATCATACACTTTTGGGATGCTAGTAGTCCAATTTGGATGGCAGTCTTTCTTTTTCCACCCTATGTATTTCTATGTGTATATATGAAATGCAAAAGAGCTTCTTAGAAGATAACGTTTCCGTTTTAAGAAACTCTTGAGATGGACTAAGTGTGGTTTTGTTCTGATTTGGTTTGTCCTGTTATGTCAACATACCTTTTTTTTTTCCTCAGAATTAAGACAAAACAGGAGGTCTTGTGAGCTCCTTTTACTAGGTGGAAAAAAATGAAAAAGATAGAGGGTCCATCTAACCTATGTATTGTACAGGATGTATCTAACCTGCTTATTGATGAAAGCTGCTCAGAGGTTTATGTCTTGGCTGTATCAAAAGCTAAGCAGCTTTCCAGGCAGTGGTTTGTCTAAAAACTCTCATACACCTTCGTTTCTTTTCTCTAAACAAAGTCTTCCTCTGTGTCTGGGCTTCCTCCGCTGCTTTTTCTAATTGCATCTGTGTTTTCTGTTTTCCATTCATGCAGTTCCAAATAGCCAGTTCTCTGTTTTAAATACATATTTCAGGAACAATGTCTCCAGTCCGAGGGGAGTATACCTTGGCTTTTGGGTTGCAGGATGGTGGCTGTCTTTTGTTCTGTGCCTGGCACTGCAGAGCTCTGATCCGCAAGCAAGTTTCCTCTGCAATAGAATTGAATAGCCTTAAAAAACATTCTCTAAAGGAATGTCACTGCTTTTAAAAAATCCTGAAGAAGGCTGACTGTACAACCCCAGCTTTAGTAACATTTTCACATAATTCGCATTACAATTCTGTATAGCTAGATTGCATTAGAGAGACCTAAAAAAAAAAAAAAAAAAAAAAAAAAAAAAGGGTCATTTTTCTTGTCTACTGTTGTGGGGCCATAATATTTCACCTCTCACAAATTTTGAAAGGACCACTTGATCCTGTGACAGGTGATAAAATCAAAGGGGCCAGTAAAGGACAATCCTTTCTTGCTTTCTTTTAGAGAGTGCTTTCTCCTAATGCAATATTCACTGCTTGTGAACAGCAGGTCCCTGGATTTCTGAGATCAGAGGTTGTCCTCGGTGTCAAACCTGTTTCTGTTCTCACATTTTCCACAGTAAATGAACTCCCCAGATCTCGTCACTGTTATTGTCCCTGTTTGGGAGATGGGGCACTGAAGTACAGCCAGCCCAACGTTACAGGCAGCCTTTAGAAAAGAGTGAGTAGGAGCTGGGTCTCAGGCTCTGGTCCTGCTCTCTAACACAGCCTGGGTGTGGGATCTTGGTTGGCCAAGGTGTTGAACATGCTGTCACAGCGCAGTGATGGATGCTGAGGTTGAGCCACCTCAATATTCACGTTCTGGGTAACGGAATTTTGTTATGTAGTAAAGTAAGTGAATTAATGATTGTTAAACAGCTACTCAAACCTCAATTTCTCAGAATGCTATTTGCAAGAACTAATAACTATTAAATCCAGATATAGAGCTTTGACTCTCTGTATCTAAAATCAAGGGTGTTATTGTGCCCTGAGGTGCTGTGTGGCTGTTCATTACACAGAATATTCTGCAGAAAGGACCTGGATTAAAAAGATGCACTCATTGCCTATTTGAAATAGATAATGGTGGAATGATTATTAAGTAACCAAATCAAAGAAAACAAGTTATATTTCAATGCAATAGACCAATGAATTTAAAAAAGAAAAAAAAAGTATGTGGTACACATTTAATTTTACCTCCTTGTTCAGGTTTAACTACTAAAAAAGTTATTTTGCCTGAACTTACTTATTCATTCTAAGCCTTTCTGGTCCAGGTTCCTTTAAATCTATTTAGAAAGTTGCAAAAATGACTTGTTGAAGTCACTGTTGGTCTGGAGAAAAGTATGCATTCAGCACTGAATTGTGATATTAAAAGACTGACTCTGTAATGTGTCTTAAGGACTTAAAATGCAGTGGAAGAGAAGACATCTTGTCTCAGTCCTGATTGCAAAGTGCTCTAGGGATTGGGAAGGCCTCAAGCCTTTTCTCAGATGTTCGTGATGATGTGTTTGAGGCACACTAACTTTCCCTGCATGGTGCAGCACCTCTGGAGGTGCTATCATCATCTGTCTATCCTGAAACTTGTGCGTTGTTCGCTCTGACTGTGCTTTTTGGGGGGAAATCTAGGAGTGGATCTGAAGAACTTCAAGTTTTGCACCTGTAGCAGGGCTAAGAATATTGCGTACTTTGTAATGTGCATTTCCAAAACAACAACCTAAGGCTATGCCGGGACAAAGCCATGCCTGTGACTCTGGGCTTGTAATGCTGCTACCGTTCTTTCACTCTCAAATTCGTTATTGCTAGTTGAGAAATATTGTCATTGTTTCATACTTTTAGTAAATAAGGATCTTTATCTTATAAGTGGATCTGTTCTTGCTCAATCCAGATCTTCACTGGGTTATTCATTGCCCATGTGTTACAAATTGTCACTTGACAGTAAAAGTGTTTATGCCTCTAAGCATTCAGAATTCACCAATGTTGAAATCACCCATCATCCTTGAAATCATGGGGAGTGAGAGGTCCTTTTTGTTTATTTTTCAGAAGTGTAGATAGAGTTGAACAGAGAAACAGAGGAATTCAGTTGCTTCTAAACTTTCTATTTGAGGTAAAGCCTCGAATGATGACATTTATAGTCCATTTCTTTCTCTCTCACACTAAGGCAGTCCATCTGGTGGGTCTTCTAGACTTTCAAATCTTAGGAGTTTCTTGGTTTTCTGGGGTTTATGTTTGCTTAAATGCTGTCAGCAGCACAGAGTCAAAAATCTGTGTTGTGCATGGCGACCACCGTCTTACCAAAGCAGAAATAAGAAAAGGACACTTATGCTGTGTGCTATTGTCTTCTTAAAATCAATTTTGTTTTAAAATCATGTTTAGATCATTCTTTTCTATTGTGATATATTTCAGTGACATTTGCCATAAATATCTCTTTTTGGTTTAGTAGGAGGCATAGCATCTGAGACTGGAGCTTGATGATTCAGAGGCAGTGAATTGTTCTGATTTCCAGAAATAACCATGCTAGGAAGTAATGTTCTGATTAGTTGAAGTGTCTGGCACTAGGCATTCAACCATAAAAGATGACCAAGGAGGACTCAAGAGGCTCTGCAGGGACAGTGCAGATGCAGGACATGTATATATTTCACAAATTTTGCAGTGAATATATTGAATTTAGTATTCAGAAAAGATGCCTGGTTCTTCTAATACTAAATAGGAAGATATTGCTTAAGGTATCGTGTGTTCTGGCCCATCACCATGCAATATACAATATATACAATGATTATTGTTGTTGTGCTTAATCAGTAGATTTGCTTTGTTGGTTTGTTTTTTTTTTTAATGTCTGAAATTGAATTCATATTCTTGGTATATTGTAACCAGACCCATATGAAATCTCATAGTCTGAAAATAAACCCTGAGTTAAAACAATCGTGCACAGATGTCTTCCAAAATGTTTATGACTGAGTGGTCACTTGAAGATTATTACTGTGTCTACGGAAGAGCTTCAGCCTTTTGTAATCTGTCATTTTAGAACCTGCAGAAAACATTCCTCCTACAGCTCTGGGGGAAGTACAGGAGTAAGCCCAAAATGTAGATGAGTAAGAGATATATTGCAACAGGACGTATTTTGGGCAAACCTAAATAGTATAGACTTCTCTGAGAATTAGTGTTATGCTTTAAATGGTAAAGTTGCTTTTCTTTGAGTTTGAAAATCAAATATGTATCTTCTGTGTGGCAAGTTATTATCATCCTGGTTTTATATGCTTACGCTGATTTCCCTTTAAAATGCTTTGGCTTAGTACTGAACAGAATAATGTTCAAAAGAAAATTCTCCAACAGTAAATAAATGAGGCACTTCCCTACTAGGATTATTTTTAGACAAGGTAATTTTGCCACATCAAATCTCCAGTCATCAAGTATGTAAATAGCAAGTACGTGGAATGGATGAAGATAATCTACTAGGAGAGTCGAGTAGCCACTTCAGATGCACTTGGCAGTTTTATTATGCAGGTATTTCATTGTTGCTGTGCTCAGTTTTACATGGCAAGGAGTTTACAGATATTATGCTCCAAGTTTGAGCACCATATTTGTCGTCTTGGCCATACATAATAAGGGGCCTAACTCTACAAAGAGATTCCTAAGTCCCCTCCAGAATGCCTCTTCTCTCTCTGGGATGTGTGGGTTGCCTTATTTTCTGATAGACTTTAGGGAAGGGAAGTAGTATGTTCTCATATGGTCCAGCTCCTGAAGAGCAGAACCCTTCAGGTGTTGGAAGGCAGTGAAACAGGTGGAGGAGAGTCCATAGAGAGAGAAATTTTTCCTCTTATGAGGGGAGCAAAATGAATTCCCAACAATTTGCAAAAGGTATGTTCTTACGAAAGAAGCAGTAGAAAACTGCTAAGCACAGCTCTTGGAGGCTCTTTTCCTCTTCTTGGCTCCTTACACATAAGGAAGAGCTGGATCTTTGTATTCTGCACCTATACCGCCCTGAGAGAACAGCCACCTTACGTGCTGTGCTACCAGAAATCAACAGAGAATTTGGCTTATGTACATGGCACACTATGTATTGTGTGTAAAAATGTTTCTTTATTTCTTTTATTTTTCCTTTTCAGAAAAAATCAAAAAGGCAACTGAGGGGAGAAGTGAAAAAACTATTTTTAGCACACAACCACAAACATGTGAATGCAGAGGCAGCAGTTCGAGGAACATGAGCTAATGATTTCTGACCTTGGTTGCTACCATTGATACACCTTTTGACTGCTACTGAGTCCATTACCATATTGGCTTGTTGTCCACAACTGCAGAAACCATGTTTACCAACCACTGTAAAGGAGAACAAGTAGAGAAAGAGATGTTATTTTCAAATTGTTGAGAGGTTATTATGCAATCAATGGAGAGTGAAATGCTTGCACTAGAAACCATATAAAAGCACTTGACAACGTCCTCTTACTCAGTTTCAGTAAAATGTATTAATATGATTATTATACTACTTGCATTCTAAAACATGATGCCATTATTTAATCTCTAAGTGCAAGATCTTGCTGAAAAATGCTGATGAAAAAGCTTTCACTCCTCTCCTGTCTTGGCAATTTCTGCCATCCAGTTTCCAACTGCTTCCAAATATGAATACCTTTGTGGAATACTGGCATTATTTTATGACTGGCCATGCCTCTAGTGTGCAGATGTTTTGTGAAACAAAGTAGAGCAATTCTTACTTTCATTAGTGCTTGTCCCTCAGTCAGAACCTTCAGCAGCAGAATCAAGTCAAGTTTTCTCAGCTATGTTGCCCCACAAAGACAAAAATGAGCCAATATGCCTTCACTGTTGGGTTGGCAGCAGAGGATCCCAGGGTGATAAATAGATTTCAGCGATGAGACCAAGACTGGGTGAGACCACTGGCTTTTGAGGGGAATGAGTTCCTTAAAGGCTGAGAGATACTGCAAGGTTCTGATTAGGGAGCTAGGAATTGTTGAGAGGTCCAGGAGCAAAGTCTGAAGAAGCTTTAGGGGAAGAGAGGAAGAGAAGACAGATGTGGGCTAGAAGTTGTCAGCTGTTCTTGGTTGATTTTTGGATAAGACTCAGTGAGTTGCACCAGGGGACTAGGAGTAGGTTTATTGCTTTTCTGCCTTCCCCATCTACCAGAGTATTCACTCACTGTCTCCTCCTTGGGCCTTGCAGCCCCTCCTCCAGCACAGACACGTGTGCACAGTCAGATGCCTTTCTCTGCAGCATCTTCTCTCTGTGTCAATCCTCATTCTCTTTGCCGCGGTATATGGTCTCCCCATACATTCTAGCAAAAAAAGTTCTCAGGAGCAGGCTTTATTCACCTTTCTGCTGTTTTGTGAATGACTGCTGGGAGTGATCCAGTGCCTCATCTGGTTTATGTCTGCTGCGAGTAAAGGAAGGCTTGAGCACAGACAAGGCTCTGTAGGGCTGTAGAGGGCCTGGCTTGAAAGTCTTGCTGCTGTGCTGCCATTGGAAAGGGTGCTGCTGCCAGGGGGCCCGTCCACCACAGCTGGATCCCACATACCTGGATCCTGCCTTTGGTTACAGCACGGGGCAGAACAAGTGGGAGAGAGGGCCTGACTCTGTGTTAAGCAACTACCTGCTTTGCCTCTTAATGTCTGATTATTTTCAGCAATGCATATTTTTGCATAATCAGAAAGAGAATATTGTCATGAGATTGAATTAAAATAGTTTCATAGCGCCAAGACCACTGTGTGTAATACCACCATGGAAGCCCTCTTCAGCGGTGGGACCTCATGTTACTAACCTCGTGTTGCTCACAGTTAAGGTGCAGATTTTCAGCTATTTCATTTTACTTTTAGGCGACATAACCTGAGTTGTATGTCAAGTGAATCTCATCAAAGCTTTTAAAGTGCTTTCTGATCACTTGGATGGAAGGTGCTACAGAAATATTATTCTATGCAGGTGAACTCTGTTCACTTAACAAGTATACTTTTAGCTACTTTTTACAATTACATAAATGTTTTATTTTTATTTATATTGTTATAATTTATTCCCATTTGAATTTAGAAAGGAAAGTAATAGTGTAATTTTTTGGTATTTTCTCAGAGCTTTTCAAACAGTTTTGCTGACCTCCCTTTAAATTTCCATTGACTCAACAATGTTTCTCTCTATGCAGGCCTCCTTAACGTGCATAAAGAGTCAGGATGAATGAGAAATTGTGCTTAATCAATTCTGTGGTAAAGTGGTTTGCAGTTTTCAGTGTGTAATTTGGTCTAGATTGAAGTGACACTCATATTATTAATTTGTTTGCAACAAGGCAATTCATAAGGCTATGTCCGTGTTTTAAGCAAAACTTAAATTTATAGCGCTTCTATCCTGGAGCTTAACAGTTCGCTCCCTGCTTCTGCTCCAAAGAGTGAAATCTAATTAGCACCAGCAATCTGGCTATGGTTAAAGTATTTCCTTTAACAAAAGTTTTTAGGAAGTGCTCTAAAATTATCAAAAATGGAGGTCAAGCAATGGCTTTATAAAACTCCATTGAGCCCTTCTGTGTGCCAATATACATTTTTCATCCTTAGCTTAAGGTTGTATTAATAAAGAAGAGGTCTGCTGCACATTATGCATCTCCTGATCTTGGCTATTTCACAGGAACAGTAAGCTATGAAACTTCAGAGTGATATTTTTTTTTTTTTTTCCCTGTAATAATCTGCTTCTGTTCCTACTGATGAGGATCCAGTGCTCCTCTTTCTGACCTTCCATGTTCACCAGCCAATCAAGCCTGAACAGTTTCAGCAGTGTTAAACTTCACAGCTATTTCTGTTACTCTGAGGTCTGTCCCCATCGATTTTTAAAAAGTCAGCATGCCAGGAATTCATGTCAGATGTCAGCAAGCTTCAGAGTCACCAGCGATAACCTGCTGTCTCAGCACATCGGAGCAGAATAGAGCATTCGTGTTGTTCTGTTCCTGATTGTCTAGTGAATTGGGAAAACATTGTGCAAAATACAGCAGCTTCACTGGTGGGAAAAATTGCTGAACAGCACCCGCACAGGAAAGCAAGACCATCTGCTTATTTTCCCTGCCCCCTATTTCTGTATCTTGGTATCTGTCTCATTTTTGTCAGACAGGATCATGCAGCTCTTCTGATGAGAATATATATGTATCTGTGTAAGGAAGAGAGAGAGGAATCAAGAGCTGGACTGTGTTTTCATACAACACGGATTTTCCCTGTGGAACTCACTGCTAGAAGGTACCAGCAAGGACAGGCATTCACCAGTGCCAATGGTCATTAAGCTGACTGGGCTATTTATCAAGAAAATGTACGCATCTGTGATTTTTTGTAGTTTCAAATCCATATGCTTTAACCAAAAAGGGTTGATGGGATGTAAATTCTTCTTGCAGAGAGTATAAATCTTTTTGCTAAGGGATGCAGGAAGAGATACTTCTGATTATCCATATTTATCCCTGTCCGTATGTGTGTGGCAGTTTTGTATTTTCTTACAGCATATAGAGTACCGCAGTGATTGCTGTCACAACCACTATGTTAGATCAGATGAGTTTATTCCAGGTTAGTAATTTTTACACTCTAATACAAGTGCTGTCCTTGGACAGTAAGAACACCTTCTGCATTTTCTTTCTGTAATATGACATCTAGGAAAGAAACCCGACACTAAAATTTAGCAACTTCTGCTGTTGTGAGAGCAATTGTGCTCTTCCCTACTGGAGGTTTCATAAACCTATCCACTGTAACATTCTGCTTAAGCTGAAGACAGCTTGTATTGATTTTTTTTCTTCCTCTTCTCCTCCACCTTTTTTTAAATTTTTTTTTTTTTTTTTTTTATTTCTTGTGCTTATCCATGTGGAAGACAAAGAGAGTATCTAAGTATTTTTCCCTTAATCAGGTTGAGAGAAAAGGAGGGTTTCAAGGTCAGTTACAGTGCAAGATGCCTTTCATGACCTCTATCATCCTGTCTATTTCTTCTGACTTAAGAAGAGAGGTTTTTTCCGTGACACCAGTCTCTCACACAGGATTTTTCCACTTGGGCTTGTATTTGCTCTCATCGTGAAGTCCCAGCTCTCCCCCAGCGTTGTTTCGGTGATGTGAGCTTCTGACCTTTGGGAAACTATCCTGAACTTCATGAATTCCTTCATCCCTCACTTCACTTATTACAGCTGGTGGTTACTATTTGTCTGATGCTGTGTTAGCAAAACACTGTGCAGATGGGGAGTATAGATTTCTTCACTGAGGCTAAATTGGCAAAATTTACAATGCAGTATCAATTGCCCTTGGTGCCCCAAATTCCTGCCTTTGTTAACTGTTAATCTGTCCACTGGCTGGGGAAAGAATGCCAGAAAAAGTGAAGGTGCCTGTCTCAGGTTTTATCCAATTTATCCTTTGTTTATTTGGTGTAGTTCCTGACTGCAGTGTTAGCTGGGGTGCTTGTGTGCTTTAAAGCAGTTATGCTCATAAATCCCTCACGATGTAAGGTAGTACCGTGTTCATCATTTGCACTGAAGCATGGGGAAGCTGCATGATTTGCCAGATTTTCATGACAGAGGTAGGTGAACCCTGAATTTTTGACCAGTCTGGTGCTCTAACCTCCACGTTTCCTAATTTGGGACATAAATATGCACTCACTTTGAAAGCAGCTGAAACACTTCAGGACATTCCTGCTTTGTGTCAGTGTGTCCAGCTGAGGTTAACGCAGAACTTGTTGAGTAGACCTTCTTCACTCGCCCAGCTACTGAAGGCGGTAGGCTTGATTGCCTCAAGCTGTGGGGATGATAACTTCCAGGTGAGGGTATTGTATAGTGGTGGTGTGTGTGTGTGTGTGTTTTAAAACCCCATTTTTACCTTTATAAGACAGGAGATAATGTTGAAGCATTCAGAGTTTGTTTGTATGCATTCTACTTTATGGAAAAAAAATTTACACAAAATCGTCCTGAATTTGTGATAAGCAAAGCAGTTCTCACTGCTCAGAAACATGAAATGTTAGCAGAGATATGTTGGAGATAGCAAAAGAGTTCCTCCTTTTTCATACTTTACATTGTCATCTCCATTTAAACCTTAATGAGTTACTTTATACAGTGGTGATACTTTTCTTCCAAATTCAGCTTTGAGCTGGTATCTCCATTTATGTTTGTGTGTCTTTACCGTAGGAGTCTATTGACAGCATGGTTAGAACTGGTTCAAGGTTACTTTAGATGGTAAGTTTAATATTTTAGTACATTTTTAAAAAGGCAATATCCCAGTCTTCTCTTTCTTGTCCAGTGAACTGACATTTCAGCTTACTTGTGACACTAACAATCATCAATGCAGTCTCTCCCTACTCCTGGAGACCAGCCCACCTTTCTTTCACAAGATGTCTGTATGATGAGCAGTTACAGCTTGTCTTTCCCTAGCTCTGGCTTGAAGGGTTATCTCTATGTCCTCTTAAATGTCTCACTCAATAGCTACTGCCCTTCCTTAGAGTCCTACGTGACACCTGAAAGTCTTACACACCTGCAGCAGTGTATTGGTCAATGCAGCTGTGGACAATCAGGAGGAATGCCTCTTGAAGGAGGAGCTTCCACCATGGGAAGTGGTAGCTGTGAGCAGGGGTGCTGAGCTTGTCTTCTCATTTATGTGCTGTGAACAGCGAGGAAGTGCCTCCACGGTAAGCAAATGCTGGTGGTGGTTGTGGTTTATTATTTACAGAGTAGTAGAGCTTTCTCCTCCTGTCTGGAATGACAAAAGGGTTGATGTGGTAGTGAAGACTAGAGAAGGCCTTCACTGCTATGAGAGCGAATTATCAAAATGTATGGTGAGAGATAACAGACGGATGTCAGTCAGCTGCAGCAGCAAAATGGAACAGAGAGATGTTTTGGTTTGGTGTCTTCCCTTTGTAGTGCTGCTAATTTAGATGTTTTGCTGTCTAATTTTGGGAGGTGCACAAACTCTTTTTCCCATGACTGTCAAAGGCATTTAAATGAGAGTTAGGGCAGTCATGGGTGCTGCCTCAGGGGCTGGCTCCTTGTCCTGGTAAGGATCCCGGTGGCCTGAGCCCGCAGATACAGGTTTGGGTGCGGGCAGTGTATCCTCGCTCTTGCTGCGTTGCAAAGCAGAGCCTGTCCATTGCTCAGCTGTCTCCTGGGACCAGAGGAGCTTTGCTGTGTCACACCACAGATCCATGGGGTTTATGGCCAAGGATGGAGGTGTTGGTTGTTCATTCCTTTGGGTCTGAGATGACTCTGCGCGCTCTCCCCCTTCTGAAACATTGCCAAAAGTGAATATGAGCGTAGAATAAGTTTTTTTTTTTTTTAAGCTTTCCAAAGATAAATCAATAGACTTACCTTAGGATGAAAGTGAATTTAGACTCATAATCTTTCACCATATGCAACATTCTGCAACTATAATTCAAGGGGTATTTATATTACCACAATTATGATCGGAATAAGACAGCATTTAACAGGATGTAGCTCTGCTGCTTAGATCAGCTGGTGGGTATCTATAACATTTACACTCTTTACACCACACAGGTCTAAGTTCTGAAGTGAGTTTGAGAAATTTATAGCTTTCTTTGTTATTTATGGATTTGGGGGATAATAAATGATATTTTCTTTTAAAGACTACTGAATTGTGGCATTGTTAACTATCCAGAGATAACAAAGATGAGCACGTTCCGAATTAAGCACGGGATATGAAAGTAAATTCTTCTCTCAGGACACATGCTGTTAAGGGGAGTTATACGTGGTCATGGAAAGAATAGTCTCCACTGTTCCCAAGTTCCACAGTTAGCTCTGGTTACCGCAGTGTGCTCTGCAATGCATTTTGCCAAAAATTATATCCTCTGGTGAGGTAAGAAAGGACTATTGCATTATGTTGGTTATTAAGTATTTATTGTTTCTTTATTCCCCATAGTTTGCAGTCACAGCAGTAGTTGAACATTAGTTTACGAAGAGGCTGACTGCCCCAGAGCTCTTGCTTATACAGCAGTGCAAAATGAGAAAGAATAAAGAAGTTTTCTTCAAAGGCATCCCATCCTGGAGCTGCTCAGAATCAAACGCATCGCTCTCCAGGAGCGTGGGGCAGTCAGACAGACATGAGGTGTCCCTGCTGCTTTGACGGGGGTATTGCTCGAGCGCAGCTTCCAGCAGGATGACGCTGTGCGATGCGGTTAAATACCACAGCCTGGCTCTCCGAGTTGTGCCAGGAGTCATCTCCCACCAGAACTAGAGTGCGTAAATCAAACTTGGGAACCCTCATGTTCAGCCTGGATTTTTCCCCACAACGGTTCGTTAAGGGGCTCGGTAGAATTACTGTGATTTCCTAGGAGTGCAAGACAGGGTCTCTGTTCTTATTTGTGGAGAGGGTTTCTTCTGCTGCTTGAAAGCTTTAGAACTGGGTTTCTTAAAAAAAAAAAAAAAAAAAAAAAAAAAAAAAAAAAAAAAAATTGAAAGAAAAAAGCTCCCTACCATCTGCCCATAACCTTGTACAATATGTTACATTTCAAACTGTAAGAAATTTTTTATGATCAGGTTATAATTTGTCAACCAGTTACAGATCTTTAAGTTCAAAATGTACGGTGCAGAATAAAGTTGCTCTGTATATTGTTTTCTAAGATGAGTGGAAGGAGAAGGGAGGGGAAAAAAGACACTTGAAAGTGTTTTAATTGCACAGGGATGTCATTGCCTCTAGCAAGAGTTCTCCTGCTTCTGTCATAAATTTTTCATACTGCCTCGTGAGAGTGAAAACTGGAAACTTTACCCTCTAAGTGAAAGTCGATGAACCTCATACCAGCACCAGATCCCAATAGCCTTGCACTCAGGAATATTAATTTAATTAAGATCGCTACAATAAATTCTGCGAGGGAACTCTCCTGGCACCTAAGGTAACGCATGCAAAGGAGGAGGGGAAAAAAACCGGCAGAGCTGTATCTGATGGAGGGAGATACAGTGGTACAATATCCTCAGAGCAGTTGTACACTTATCAGAAGTGACAGCTACGAGACATGCGAGACCTCCGAAAATAGATGACAGAGGTTTTAGTTGGGAAAAAGCACGCAATCACACATAGCGTAATCATTTCATTTTCACTACACTGACCCATCTGCAGTCTGAGAAAACAACACAAAACGTCTTTAAAAATTGCCTGTCTCCTGGGAGGTAGAAAGTTTTTTTTTACAGGACAGCCTATGTTTGGGCTGTTTGCCCCCGTAACGGTCACCTGAACCTGTAAGCCCAGCAATGTGCTGCTTCACGCCAGCATCAGCAAAAGGGAGCTAATGACCTCCCTTCACTCTGCAGTGTTTCTGGAGCAAGGGGAATACAGCTAAAAGCCAGGGGCTCATAGTCCTCTGAGGCTTTGGACTAGACACTTTAATTTCCTGCAAAAGATTAGAGAAGTAGGATTAATTAAAATTATATTATAGGAGGTGGCTGACCTGATTTACCCAGGTGTAAGACAGGAGTTGTGCCATTGCAGTGGGTGGTACTGCATCTTTAAAATCAGGCAGCTGAGATCAGCCGAAGCTCTAAGAGGGGTAACGAGAAGATACCATATGCCAATTACTACTTTTCTTATAAAAATTTTTTTTTTTTTTTCCTCCTGAAAATTGAAGCTGGGCATAAATCAGAATCAATGCCACAAAAGATAGCAGTATTCTGCAAAATTCTGAGGAAAATTATATCCCTAAGTTAAACTTTTTTACATTACTGCCTACAAAAATAAAACAGAACTTCCTGGTAAATTCAATTTGAAATAATAGGCTTAATAACTGGGCTTATAATGTGGCTGTTAAGGGCTGAGATTTGCTGAAGAGAGGCTCTGTGGCAGGGGTTGGGCAGAGCGGTGTGTATCACCACAAACGGAGATATAAGACTCTGGTTTCAGGCTCTAATTCTAAAACCAGGACTATATATTTCTTTATATTAAAATAATTTTTAATGTAAGTAGTTACTGTTTTACTTTCTCGGAACCTTTTAAAGTATTTTCTTTGTTATATAATTTGGGTGTTTGGTATTATGAGAACAAACCAAGAATGAAGGATTTTTTTTGCCCGCAAGGCTTTGCTTTTCTTATAACTCTGTTGCTACCTAAAATTATGGAAACAGTGTTGTTTTCTAACATCTTTCGTGCACAGGGATGCAGCTGAGCACTCTGCTTGAGCTTCACATCATCTTGGTTGAATCTTGATAGGTCCTTTTAGTCCTTTCTATTTTTTTGATAGTTTCATTTTCTTCTGTAGGAATACTGATGGTGTGATGTACTCTCTAGAACAAATTAGGGTATCTGAGTCAGGCCTGTAATACTTCCTAGAATTAATTATCTCCACCCGGATTAGCCACGTGCTCGGCAGTAAGAAAGTGCAGCATGTGCTCTGGAGAGAGGCGAGTGAGATGGACAGATATGCTTTCCAGCTGCAGGCTACCTGTGAGGTGAAAAGGATTAAGGAATTTAATAGAGAAAGTCTACTTTTTACTTTATAAAATGTTAACTGAATATGCTTTGTATTTTATTGATGAGATGTAAAAACTGAGTTGAACAACTACGCTGATGGACCATGATGGCTACAAGGGTACTAAAAATAAAGCAACAAGAAGTGGCTGTAGCACTGCAGAATTTTTTTTTTTTTTTTTTTTTTTTTTTTTGCCTATT
>WHYT01017374.1:364039-385770 GCA_009806455.1 Tetrax tetrax | reverse complement strand
AACCTGAAGAAAGCTGCATGAGGAGGGTCCTTAGAAAAATATGTAGGGAGAAGAAACAGTAAGGGATTTTTAATAAGTTTTAAGATTTAGTTTTTATTTTATTATCATACTCTGATTTTGATTTGTAATAAATTAAACTAAACTAATTTTCCCAAGTTGAGTTTGCTTTGTTCATGACGGTAACTGATGAATGATCTCTCCCTGTCCTCATCTCAATCCACGAGCCTTTCTTTATATTTTCCTTTCCCTGTCCAGCTGAGGAGGGGAGGGATAGAGCAACTTTGGTGGGTACCTGGCATCCAGCCACGGTCAAGCCACCACCAAATGAGAAGTAGATAGTCATAGCCAAACTGGGGGGGAATCTAGGATTGAGCTGTGTTCTGAATGGATTTTTATGCTAACTGTACAAGATCTCTAGTGACCCCAAGCAATGAGAACAGTCTTGTCTTCAGTCTCCTCAAACAGACAAATTGCATTACTCCAGCACGTAACACTAGCCTGATGAATTAGCTTTTTCTTCACTAAGAGATTCTTCCTATGTAAATGTGAATAATCCCTGCACATACGAGAAAAAAAAAAAGGGCAACGCTTCCCACCATCAAGACACATAATTATACTCGCATTTTAAAAGTACAAATAATTCTATTTCACATATAAAATATGCATAACGTTAGGTCAGAGAAGTTTAATTATTAGTGATCTGTTAAGACCTTGAGAATATCCTGAATCCAACATAAAGGTGGAACAGACAACTGAGAACAAGGCCTGGAGGGGGGCCCTCAGCAGCCTCACCAGTGGGCAGACACGGTCTGCGGTTCCTACTTCTGTCACAAATCAGCAGCACCCCGTGCCTTGCATAGTGCGCTTTCCCTCTGAGTCAAAGCGGAGTTCAGAGAGAGACACTTCAGAAGAGATGTCATAAATTCTGTAAGAACAGGTACTGGGTTAGATCAGTATAAATACTGGCTTTATTTTGGAGACTTTGTGTAACTGTCTAAAATTGAAAACTTGCTGCAGGGTTCTGCTTTTGCTTCATTTGAGTTTCTTGCAACTAAAGGCTTGGTGAGCTTCATCATTTGAAATGGCCAATGCCATTCCTGAAGTTAGACTTGAATTGAACTCAAGCTCTCTGCAGTGGGGTCTGCTGTACCCACATGGTTTTGGAGGTGGTGTCATAGAATCACAGAACAGTTCGGATTGGAAGGAACCTTTCAAGGCCATCCAGTCCAACCCCCCTGCAAGGAGCAGGGCCATCTCCAATCAGATCAGGTTGCTCAGAGCCCCGGCCAACCTGGCCTGGAATGTTTCCAGGGATGGGGCATCCACCACCTCTCTGGGCAACCTGGGCCAGTGTTCCAGGTTGCACCCTCATTGCAAAAAATTTTTTTCCTGATGTCTAATCTGAATCTATCTCTCTCTGTCCTATCAACTGTGTCAACTGCATGCAGTGTTTTATAGACTATTGAGCTCTTGCTGCCTTTCATGAACAATTTGCGAATGCTGTTGAGTCAATGCATGCAGCAGTGAGATTCTCATTAAAGCCACTATTTGACCTGCAGCATAACACACAGTCTCAGTCATATTGCTACAAAAAGAGGAGCACTTTGATAGAGAAAGGGTCAGGATGCCAAAGATGAGCTCCTACTATACAATCATTACCAACACACTCCCAAGTGGAGAAACCACTTTCAACACAACACAAAGCATCTTCCAGGAACTCTCATGGACATGTGTGTTACTGTCAGGTAGAAAGGATGGAGAAGGAAAAAACAGAGGCACTTCTGTGGAGCACCAGCAACAATTTCACATGATAAGTATCAGGTAGAAGTTGGACAAATACCACTTTGACTCAAAATAATTTTTGAGCAAGAGATGTGAAGAATCATCTCAAACTCTTCTTATTAACATTGCAATACTGCTACGTCACTGCTAAAAGCAACCTGCCACCATAGGTAACAGCACACTGATTTGCTCACATTGCACAGTCCCATGAGGATTATTTATTGCTCCAGTTACAATCATAACTAGCAGGCGAGCCCTACAGCTCTAAGTGCTTTAGAGATATCAGTAAATACTTTAAGTGCTTTAAGATGACCCTAAACCAGTTAAATTGCAATAATCTCCTGAAGTGTTTAAGTGGCTTAGGTCACCAATAAGCTGCTCTTGTGACTTAATCAGGAAGGCTGTCTAATTAGGACAAGCTATGAAGAAAGCCAATTAACTGTTAGAAGATACATACTTCTGTAATTCCATGGAAGTCAAACCATTTGTTATTTATTTAGCATTCACTAAATAAAACACACATACAAACCTGCACAAATCAAGCGTAGCTTGTGCTTAACTGTTATTTAGTTCTATGTTTCACACACACGAGTATTGATGTTTTATTTTATGTGTTAGGTACATGACTTCATCAGTTATGTTTTGGAGAACATAGCACACTCTACACATACACTGCCAGTATAACTGCTGCAGAAGGCCCAGCCTGATTGTTTCCTTTAATGAGAAAACATCAGCAAAAGAGGTTTCATCAATTTCTCAAAATTTCCAAGCTTAGAGAGAGAAAAAAAACAGAGGAAAGAATAATGCTGAAGCATTTGAGCTAGGCTTTTTTTTCAAAAGCTTCTCTCTTTATGTATTAAATACCTTATAAGCATAAATTTCAAATTACTTGCTCTTTACTATAAGAAACAGGGGTCTCTAGAGTATTATTGACACCACAGGAGTCCTATTAAGTATATATTGTTCAAATGTAATTGAAATTTCACTTTCTAATTCAGGCTGATACTCATTTATTTTGTGTTATTTGTTCAGAGTCAGATTACAAGAAAAATCAAGCCAATAGATCACAATTCAGCAATTCATCTTACAAAAACAAATACCCTCTATTATCATCATTTTATAATAAATTGTTTGAGTAAGAATTCAGGGCTAAACATAAGCTTGTCAAAACACATGCAGGCAAATGTAACATCACAAGATTGCACAAGCAAACCAACAGGCTTTATATTTACTTCTGTCAAACTATTTAAAAGGTGTTTCCAGGCTTGCAGGTTAACCCACACATGATTTGGAATTAGACCACACATCTAATATAGAAGTCTGCTACTAATTTCCTGTTACAAATTACCAGTATACTGCAAGTAGATTCATAACTTATTGGAGGACGATTCATTACGAAAATGTATAAAAAGTAGTATGCTGAGGTTACTTGTGTTCAAAGCACCAATGAGGGGTGGCGGGGGAGAATATCTAATTTTTCAAGTCATCAAGCTCATATAAATAGGGACAGGCCAAAATTTTAGGCAAACGACCAAACAAAAACATGATTCAGGCAGGGGAGGCAGAACCAGCCTTGCTGACCCAGAGCATAAGGAACTCATCAGCCTCACGACAAATACGCAAGTAGAGATTTCATAGAAGGGAACCAGTTATTCATTGCGTCTGCCGACTTTATCATGTGTACAGACTCCGTCAATGGACACACATGAATTTTCTGGTTTTCTTTTGTATTTACAGTCTCCTTTCTCTTAATCAGAGAATCAAAATTAACAACCTCAAAACCAGCTTGGGTTGCCAAGCATCTCGGCTGGCCTGACTGCAAGTCTAGGATAGACAAGATTTAACATGAAAAAATTCAGGTTGGGAATGACCTTCTGCACTGATTGACTTTAGTCGAATGTAAATGATGGGCAATAAATCAGGCAACGTGCATGCCGCTCAGTGAATCATACCATTCCCTTCATCCCATCTAGGGGGAGAGGCATAAATCCTCCCAGTTCAAGCTGGGCCATAAGCAGTCCTTTATATTTCCAATTAAAGATGTACTGTCCTTTGCCCAGCATTCAGTTGGGATGCTGCACATTAACATGGTAATCAGGACCCAGCAGCAGGCCATGGGGGCCTCATTGTCTCTGCCACATTCATCCCCAGGCTTCCTCCCAGCTGGACAGAGGAGGTTTCGGCGTGACAGGCAAATCCCAAGAGACAACAGAGAACCCTTCATTAGAACTGATTATTAATGCTGCACTGCCAGTAGGCAACACGTTTTGATTATCAGGCTTTCACATAACTCCTCTGGGGCTGGAGGCCAGATACGGATGCTTCCCAGCGCTACACAAGCAAGCGCACGGTCCAAACGCAGCCTCGTGGCTTGAATACCTATCAATCACCTTAACGTCACCCACCAGTGCTGTAACCATGAGGCTCGCTCCTACGGGAACAGCTTCACTCCTCATCTGTGAAGTCATAGGAGGTTACAGCAGAGAGCAACCAATGGCTCCACGGCTGAGAAGCATTAAGGGACATCCAGCCACCCCCAGCGTTTCTCTGGGTCCACTGGTGAAGGCAATGTTTGGTAGGGCCTGGAGGGGGCTGCCTCTCCACAAGAGCCTGGCAGCAATAACCAACCCTGCTGTTGAGCACGTGTCCCTCGTTACTCTACCATGTAATAACACAACCCAGAAAGCCAGGAAGGATCCAGGGAGATGCAGCTGGTGGCCACTTACTGCAATGGTGTTTGAGATTATCTGAGTGCAGATGAGTTTCAGCACTGACTGAAAGACAGTAAATCTCAGACCTCCACAGGCGACTGCAGGGAAAATTATTAACGACACAGATTTAAGTTAATGGACTTGGGATTTTAAGCAATGGAAATGAGGGCTGGACAGGCACAACAAGTCCTATCACTTCATACAGTAGTAAGGACATGTTGCCTAAAAATGTGAGTCCAGAAACTGATCTTTGCTGTTTCTGCGATTTTTGCAACAAGCTTTTTCAGGAATGGTTGGCCCCATCCACCCAAACATAGATGAATGAAATTTAGGCCTTTGAGTAGAAGCTGACAGTTGTAATTCACAACTGAAAACATCCAAGTTCTCAGCAAATTTCTTTTACAAGCATCCCGCTATTTAAACCACCTCATCACTCTGATGCAACCCTTTTTACACAGAACTTTTGCAAACAGTGGATGGAAAGGGTGCAAAATAAACCCTAAAATTGGGGGTTGCTATAGTTTGGAGCTGACCTTGTACTCAAGCCCCTCCAAGCTACACTGTGTGTAGTTCAGCCACAGCTCTGGAGGTGATACCACAGCTTTTAGGACCTGATCCTGTCAACAGTGGACAAAACGTAAGATTCCAGCAGGTAAATCAGTACCTCCCTCTGTGGCTCAGATTAGGATTACTAATTCATTTAAATTGTGTGGCTAGATTAAACAGATGCCCAGTTGCCTCTCAGGAAAGTGGATTACAGTACCACTGGGGGCTGAGCGATGCAGGGAGGGTGTCAGCTTTGAATTCCTGTGTTTCAGAGCAGCAGACACTGGGCATTTCTAAAAGGTGAGGTTTTTACCTGCAGCAAGCAGATAAAACCTGTTTTACCTGTAGAAGGTAATGCCTTATCAGATCTATTTTGGGAGGTTTGACTTCAGGGAGGGATTTAACTTCCCTAAAAAGATGGAAAGAGAAATTCTGGCCACCTTACCCCACCATTCTGCTCTCTTTCAATGCTCCAAAGCTATTTTTAACATCTCATTTCCTCACATTATGGCAATTTACATACTTAAACACATCACATTAGCGTCCAAAATATAAACAAAGTGAGATAATGCACTGTAAAGAGAGTATTAAAAAAAAAAAAACAACCCTGCAGTTACACACACAGGAGCTTTTGGAAATCAGACGGCTCTTTGAGGCAAAGCAGTTGTCCTGTATCAGTAATAGGAGGATTTCTCAGCAACACTTTACAATAAAGCAGAGTTAATGAGAGCTCAGCAGTGGTGTAATTCCTGTGGAATTGCATATTGAAAGCTACATTCATACCCAAGGAGCCCATCAGGACCAGTATTGTCAGCATGAATGCTAAAGGAATTGCAAAATGAATTGCCATTTTGTTATCAAGTGCTTCCGATTGGCTCTATCCTGCCATCTGTGCCATTAGGAGGATGGGAAGTAGCAGAGGTCCGAACTTGGGCATCTGAAAGGTGGGTCCAGGGGAGATTTTGTGCTGCAGCATCCTCTGCCTCTTCACTGAAAAGTTCAGGACACCTGCCTTCCTGTCACCATGCGAGAAAGGGGCAAAACGTAAAGCAGTTTACCAGGGACTAAGGCAACTCTTTCTCCTTGGGTGAAGGGGAAACACCATTTGTTGATCAGCCATACAAAACCTGATGACAGATCATAGCAAAACACTGCTTAGAAACAAGAGGCTGCAAATTATCTGGCTCTTTTAAAGCTCCAGCAGCTTTCTTTATTTCTTCATGATGCTACTGTAAATGGTGTAAGATTTAAAAACTTTAAAAGTCCCCCAGGAAAAAAGGAATGTGCGGGTCATGTCTCATTTAGCTCTACAGAGAAGGAACAGATTTCAAAATTGCCTGAGTGATTTAGAAGCCCAAATCACTTTCCCAAAACATCCACATCACATAGAAGGTCACTTGTCAGTGTTTAAAATCCAGTTAGGATTAGCTCAGCTACGTGCTTTTTAATTGGATAGATGTACAAAACAATTTTTATTTTTTTTATTTAAAGTTTTCATTTGTTAGCTTCCATTAGAATAGTCATTGATAAAACATCTTAAGTGAAAAATGTCTTTGCTTCCTCACCTTGCTCTGTAACTGAAGTACCAACACAGTGAGTTGGATTTGGTATCTCTAAATGAATTCACATTTCTGGCTTTATTTACAATCCCCTTTCAGCCTTCAAAATAAAGAATTTTTACATTGTTCATCTCCTTATGTTGGTATTGCCACATTAGGATGCTTTACAATCAGAAAAGCATCTTTTGACTCTTGGCACAGCCTTTACACCATTAGTAATCCGGAAGCAACAAAGCACTACATGTCCTTAAAACCCAAGAGAGATACCAAGACTGATCCATAGATACATGCTAGAGCAAACCACAATATCTTTCATTTCCACTTCTTTTCAAGTTCTTCCAGCCTGGCGCCTCCCATCCTGTACGCCTGTTACGCAGTTCACACAAGAGGAGGGCAGCCACAGCTGCATTCCGCTACAGAGGAAATGTCCCTCCCAGCCTGGGAGCGCAGAGCACGGGTCCCCACCACGCACAGCACCAAGCTGCTCCGTCCCCAGGTCCCGGGCAGAGCTGGGTAGCAAAGAGCAGACACACCGAGCCACGGCTGCTGGCACGCGGGGCCCGACAGCACGGGAGAGAGCGCGCTGCTGCCTTCCAAAGGCACATCAGGCTGCTAGGGGCTGAACTGAACTCAGTGAATGCCAAAGTTTGAGAACACCCTACGCACCTCCCGTTAGCGAGCTGCACGCTGACGGGTCTTGCAAGTTTGCAAAAAGCTATGCTTTATGGTGTAACATTTTCCATCTAACAACTTCATAGCTCCATAATGGCCAGGGCAAGGATACACCTACCCATTTTCATTTGAGATAAACTAAGGCTCAGAGATGAACCTTTGTACTCCAGGTTGCACAGCAAACAGTTGTAAAGGCAAGGCAAAGATATAAGTGTCACAACATTTAACAGGATGGAGCCAAACACCACAAACTGGAATGAAGGAAAAACGGACCTGTCCTCACAGACGTGCATCCAGGTTGTACTTCTGCCATGTTCAAAGCCATCACTTGGCTCTATCCTCCTGCAAATTCTTCCTAGCTTGATGCAGACATAGGATCTGTACCAAACTGACTCAGATGATGACAAGTGTCATGCAAATGCTACATACATTACAAATGTTACAATGGGTGCTTATTGGTCCATTCCATGACAGTCAAGTTATATGACAGAGTAGAAGAAAAAAAAATATATATATTAAATTCTTTAAATTTACTGTACTATAAAAAATGAATGAGTTAAAATATTTCCAGATCCACGAGAAGAATTATTCAAAGTAACTTTGCAGGTCTGACTTTCCCATACATCACTAAGTCAGGAGGGATTTCACTAGACCTGAACGTAAATAATTTATAATCTAATGGGAAATGATCTTCACGTACCAAAAGCTGAAGAATAGGTTCCTCTCTCCAGAACTGAGGTCCCAATTCAGCAAAGCACACACTTAACATTACAACTGCTCAACTGAGGTATCACATATGAAAGAAAATAAAAAATAGTCACCTTTAGAAAGGCTTGGTTCTATAGCGATGGCAATAAATAAAGCTTCCTCTAGCGCAAGTGTTACTCCCAGAACCGTGCCTACATCCACAATCACGTTGCCGGTGATAGACACAAGAGAAGGTGTCCTCCTTCCTTTCAGCTTTATTACAACTGAGAACAACTTGATCCTGTAACACTGGCTCACAGGAGCGCTCGTACAGGCTTCAGTGAAATGAGAGAAATGAGAGACTGATGAACGTTTTCAGAATGAAGCTCAGACTTAACAGAAAGATATTCGCTTGATAATTTGAGACAGATAGCTATTTCCTTTCAGGCAGTTTTTCCCTCTTAGCAAGTAATTGAGCACCATCTCTGGTTCATATCCAGTGGGAGGAAGAGATTAACCCTTGTATTTAAACTGTTAATCTGTTTAGCACAGTGTGTCTACCTGCAAAACTGGTTGGACTGCACTTTTGTGGATCCTATAAAAATGGCAATAGTTGAACAATAAGGTGCAATTCAGAAAAAAACTGACTGGTTCCTACTTTTCTTTCCTTTGAAATAAGAGAGGGAGACAGGTGTCTTATAAATTCTGCATTTCAAAGTTATCTTTTTTTCCTTTTGTTGGGGGTGGCAAAATCAGACTATTTAAAGAATTGTCTGATATTTTAAAAGGCTTTGGTTACACTGCCTGAGGCAGCTGAATAAAACAGAGGTAATTCAAAGGTAGGGCAGAGGTTTGTGATCTGCCTCAGCCTGGTTGCTCTTGCCCTTAATTGCATGTATCCTTCTTGTAGAGATTTCAAAGGAAACTTCAGCACCTGAAATACCGTACCTCTGCACCAGGAGCAAGTTCTAAACCACCAGCTATGCACACACAGCTCAAACAAGTCAACAGCACCAGTCTTCGGTACAAGTCACAGGTCAGGTGCACTTGGTCTCTCCCTAAAACAGTCCACGGTAGCACATCCCATGTGGAATATGGTTTTATTCCATGTTACGCCTTATAAACAGTATACACAAAATGCATGAAAGAAGTCAGAAGACACGTGTACAACCTGGTGCCCAAGCTATGAGGATCACTAGTCTCTGTGCTATGTCCCATTTTCATTTGCTATTGACATCTTCAGCCAGTTGCTTAGCGTAAAATTCATCTCATCTAACTTGGACAAATAAAACAGAAACATCTACATGCAGGTGCATCATAGAGATTCCTCTCATGATCAGTAAGGAAAAATGGTGTTTTCAGAACATGATTTCCTTCTCATGGGGAAAGGTGACAATAAATCCCATTGCAGGAGTGCCTGTTTCACAGCGCTTCACACCAGCTGTTCACGGGGGTCAGAGGAGAGCTCCAAGGCATAGTCTGTAGGTCTGGATGAATCCCATCCCTGCAGACACAGGCTGGGCCGAGTGAGAGCAAGTAGAAGATTCCCGTTCGTCTCAGCGGGCACTGAAAGAGGCATCTAACCTCCCTAATAACTCTGGGGCTTTCAGTAGTTTAATGATTCCTCCAGCCAGCATCAAAACACAGTGGAGAGTCGGGAGTCCAGGCCAGTGCTCCAGGCTTGGGAGACTCTGCACCAGTTTACCTTTTAAAAATGCTAGAGCTCCCATATCACTGCCATGTATCTGAAAAACAGAACCTGCTATGCTTTGCTTTTCTAGAATTTAATACTACTGTCAACTCTTACCTCTTCAGATACGAAGACAACTCTTAAGCACAGTAACTGTTACATATTAGCACTAAGAGAAGAGTTATACGGTTTTTATTCCTGTTTGGAGTAGCTTTGGGAAATACAATGTATTTTCACTGAGATAGCACATAGTTTGAATTCAGATAAATGAGAGAGAACATTATATTTGCCTGTTTCATTCGCAAAGAAAAAAAAAATCACTTTTTAAAGTGAGACAAAATGGATGTTGCCAAAATAACAGCAATAAATCCAGCTTTGAATTGAGCAGGCACATTTCTACAGCTATTCAGTGCACGTGCGCGGGCCAGAGATTCAGACATGGGTCCAGTTACATGTGAGTGCCAAACTCGGGCTGAGTTTCGAATATGTATAATGATCGGATACAGCCAGCTGCAAGCTGTACGCTGACCGGGCTCCAAACTGGCCAGATGCAAACCAGCCCTCCTCCAAAGCTGAGACTGAGAGGATTTTGCTGGGGCACACCTTCGCTAACGGACCTGAAGAGGTTTCGAGACAGTACTGGATCCTGACCAGTCATCTCAGACAGCAACCAACGGTGAACACACAATATTAACTGTATTGTCCTGCTGAGGCAATGGAGCTTGCGTCGTCTTGCCCTATTTTCACTACCAGAAGTGGAATTTCCTTCTTTCTCTAGACGGAGAGGTCTGTTGTGGGTAATTAGGAACTGAGCCTGCGATGTACACACGCAGTATTTGATCCTTAAAAGTTAGTGCTGAGAAAAACTTCCGAATTCAAAAAGTTTTTCGCAAACATCATTCTGCACACAGCTACTTAGACTAAATCTAGTGATTAGCAGTGTTAGCGATATTCTGTGTTAATTATAGTTTAAGGAACCAAATATAAACTATTTTATGGCTATAAAAACACACCTTTTTTCTTGTATGAATCATTTATTTTTCACTTCTGATTCACCTTCAGCTTCTCTCTGGCCTATATCACTTTGCTGACAAAATCTTTATTATTTAGGGTTTTCCTCTAAAAACAGAACTGCTTCGCTGCATTTGAAATACAGCCAGAGAACATTTAGCATGGAGATCTTTCAAAAAAAAAAAAAAAAAAAGGTGGGGTTTCTTTCAGCTAGAAGGGTGGAGGTAGCTACTTTTGAGAGTTTTCTTGCTTCCTGAAATGCCTTTTCACCCGCAATGTAAATGAGTGATGACCTTCTGTTCTGATCCTTGGGTCTGAAGCAGAATGGTCCTGCACATTCTTATAATTTCCGCAGGAACTGGTGGGATGCCAAGTTCATTTCAGCTCCTGAAGGAAACTGCTATACCTCAAGTTCAGCAGACTTAATAGCCTTGAGCCCATAACATAATGGCATTCTTCTGTATGTTAGATGGTGCATAAAATGCATTACACCAATATTTAAACTATCATGGAACTGATCAGCTCAACAAGAATTGTGCCAAACAAAAGGGAGCTCAAATTTAAAATGCTCAATCTTGGCTTAGTTCCAGTTAAAGCACAGCTAAAATAAATAAATAAGATTACTGTAAATTCTGGGTGTATTTAAAAAAAAAAAACCACAAACAAAAAACCCCAACACAAAATACAAAATCTGATTGTAATTCCAATGCATTTACTTCAGTATTTAAGGGGAAAAAAACTGAAGGTAAAACCAAAATGTAGTTTCAAAAGAAAAATCAAGAATGCTTCACTTCAAGAATCACACACACACAAAAAAATTATCTTTTTGCTTTTCTTTCAAACTGAGATATCAGCAAGATAATTCAGCAATTTATTCTGATTTGACAGAATTCAGATGGAGCTCTACCAAAGTTTGCAACAAGCTTGTATTTTATCTTCTACTTCACAGATTCCTCTGCATCTTTAAACCACTGAAAACCACAGAAGCTGTTCTCAACTGTTACAGTTAAGATAGGAATCAAGTCATGTATCTTCATATTCTGTTCACTCAAAATGCCTCTGATTTTACAAGCTTGAGATGATAATACAGCAAATCGGGATATTTCCTTTGCCTTGTCTGCAGATTCACAATAAAGCCATAAAGCCTTATTACTTTGACCAGATACAAAGATATCTATGTACAGATATATTTGTTTCTACAAATAGTGAATAATCTGCATGCACGTATATCTGCTACCAGCCTTACTTTTTTTTACCTTTTAAGTGCCTACAGTATATCTTGTGAAAAAGTATTCCAGCCTTCAAAACGGTCCAACGCTATTGCAAGTGCTCTTTACTCACATTTGCATTTGAAATATACACACCTCATTTACTCACAACTCATTAACAGTGTTAAAAGGACACACAACTCCACGCAGACAATAGAAATTAGCATGTTGTGTGTGTTAACACCCAGTGAATTAAGGTAAAATATCTACCAAGCTCCTTCCAAGATGCCTATCTGCCTAGCATCAAGGTACTTTTCCAAACTACAGAATGTTCATGATTAAGGGTCCTCCAACCTGTTCAGTGATAATTGAACATCAGATGATGTTTGATCAATATATTTGATGAAAGATTTGTCTTTTTGGTTGTTGCTGTCCATGAGGCAGAATTAGGAATAAAGGGGTCCCATTTTCAGAATGAGCAATTACGTTATTTCCTGCAATGCAGTCTGCGTAAAAATATTTCTGGGCAGATAAAACTCAATGCTATCTAAAATCTCACTTGGACATCTCAAGTTTAGAATACTTCAGAACCAGACAATACAATCACATAGAAAACACAAACCGGTCGGCAATCTTTCACTGGGAAATGACTCGGATGGAAACCCACCACGAAGTACCATCTCCAACATTGTTCTCAAAGAAAATCCGTTTGCCCTTCCCCCATTTTTGGGTGGCTCTGGGACCGAAAGCTGCATTGGCAGGTTCAAGCATAACCTCCTCGACAACATAAATCAGTCTGTGATACATTCAAATCTGCAAGTCCAGAAAGAAAACCACATTGATATGGCCAGAATTTAAACTGTGAATATTCAAAGTAGCATCGTTTCAGCTTTCACATGTTTTAGTATAAAGGGCTTCAGATGTCTGATCCTGGAAAAATAAAAAGATTTCCAGGTACTACTGAAAACACTACTCTTCTTAAAAAGTTTGGTCTTGTCCTCCCTTACACTAATCAATATTTAATAAGTAATATGTTTGTTTATTTTGTTACTGATGATAAACAGATCAATAGAAGGTTATTGTATTATAACTTCCCATTGATATTGTAATCCTGCTCAGTTAATAAGCATCACTTCTTTGTGGACCACTCTTTGGCCTGCAGACAATATTGCAAACGAGGTAGCAAAGCAGAAATTGATGCAAGGAAAACCACGCCTCCCCCAAGAAATGAGAGTAGCCTGGATATTAATACACAGTGATGTTTTCAACCATTTCCAAAAGTGTATTTTCATTTAGATATTGTTCTTCCTATTGCTGCAAGAAGTGCTCAAAAATGAGAAATGCTTGTAATATTTACAAGATGTCATTGCAGAAAAATATTAATATATTTTCCTCCTTGCAGAACAACAGTGTACTCCTGTTTCCATAGAAATATGCACTGGGTTTATTAGAGCAATTCAGTGTGTACCATACAAGCTTTTCCAGCATGCACATCGCGCCCAACGCTAACTAGGACTAATGCCAGCACAATTTGTACTGTGGTAATCTGTTAGGTTCAGACAGACTCGCTCAAGCCTGAGGGGCTGAAACAGAGCAGCTACACTGGGAAAGTTTTGCACAACCCAGACCCGAGACAAAGAGGAGGAGGAACGACACCATCCCAGCACTCCAAAAGGCTATACTAGCACCAAGTTTTTCTCACCTCACATGAGAGCCCATGCAAGCAGGGCCAGTGGATTACAGCACCTCACCCTGACCGCCACAGAGATGGTGCATCAGAGCCTTCTCACTCTCCTGGTGCTGAATCTGCTCCTTTCAGTCTCCAGTTCCTCTTAACTTATTTGACCAGAGCTTGAGCAATACTGCTACCACTTTCAAATTATCTGAAGTTCAAAATAACTGCTGGGTAGAAACACAATTCACTATTTCATAAGTTCTACATTTTCAGCATGTCCTTACCTAATCCCTTGTCCTTCTGCAGCTCTGTGAGAGTGCTGAGAAAGCAAATATATCGTCGCGGATGGCCTCAGGCAAGCCTAGGTTGGTTGTCTGAAGTCAGCCAAATTTGGCAGTGCATTTTGCCAGCCTCTGCCTTCCTGCTCCGAGGCGAACAAGCAGCAGCTTACGCCTTTACTGGCCTCTTCCCCGGCCACGCTCCCACAGAAGGAACTGAAGGTCTCCTTTCCATTGCAGCCAGTCCTCAACTCAACTGAGGTTTCCTGCTGTAGCTCTTCCCCAAGACTTGACATGGCCTTAGGTGTTGAGTACAGAGATTATTAATTTTCCAGAAGTTCTGGACTCTTTCTTAGTTCACATGGAGGCTTATGAGCTCCATGAGGCAGACTTTCAGTGCCAATTCTCCCAACTCCCCAAGATAAAACATGTGATGCCCAACTTTTGGGGACTAGGGAAAAAGCAATACAAACTCTGTACGCTCTTGTCTGGGACAAAAGTAAATGTGCATGCTCTCTACATCTTTTATCATCAAAGAGGAACAGAATATGACAGCTGGGGCTCTCTCCAACACTTTCAAATGCTTCACAGGCCAGCACTTGCTTTTATTGTTACGCTTCTGAAATAAACAGCACGGAAAAAAGCAATGCTAATTGACAACAGCTTACAATATGACAGCCAAATAAACCAAGCTCCAGAGATCAGTCAGAGCAGAAAGGTTTTAATTACCTACACTTCCAAATCTAAGGACAAGGCTAGGAGTAAGTACACCCTGGACCTATCTGCTAATCCCATAGCTTCTCCTCCACCACTCCAAAGATGACAAGTAAATTATTATTATTAATTATTAACATCCTCCCAGCCTTTACAGTTAACACTGGAGTGTTCGAAACTAAAAAAAATACACTTAAGACAGATTGCTTGCGTTACTTGAATGAGACAGGCTTAATTTTGGAGGTTTGGGCTTTCTAATAGTTGAAGTTTGTCATTGCTTGTCTGTCGTTTCCATGAGCTGATGCTATTAGAAGTTTAAATACACTCAAGTCTACAACATAAATTTTACAAGTCTTCGTAAGTAAGGCTTGGGTGTGTACCCTACACTTAGACTAGAAAATGCACTATAAAGTGAATTTAAAGAGGAAGTCAGAATGATCTGAGAGCTTTTTTTCCCCTGTAACTTGGAGAAGTGAGAATTTACTAAAAATTGTGTGAAGTAGAGAAAGAGTTGGAAGGAACACGAAGGAAAAAAAAAAAAAAAGGAAAAGGCAATAATAGGAACATAGGAATATTTTAAAAACCTATTTGTATACCATGCACTCCACACAACTAACATGTATTACAACAGGTTTGCAAAACCTGTCATGAGGAAAAGGTTTCCGACTCTAATGGCATCTGACTGTGTTTCCTTTTGTCCCGGAGGGAGCGTGCTCAAGCGGCACAGAGTTTTAAAAGGCCATGAATGAGCACAAATACAACTCAGTGACCTCCGGTGTCCTTGTCACCCACATGTGATATTTATGCATGTGAGGCTGATCTGAAGCCTCTCTCAAGCTCCCATTCATCATTAGCCCATCAGATGCTGTCTAGACCATATATCTCTACCTGGATGCTTACTAATCTTGGACTATTAAACAGGGATAAAACAAAAATTTTATACTGGGAGCCTGTCACTCAACTACTTGGATCTACTTTGTGGCCAGCTCCTTTTGTAAGAGAGCTGAATATACCCGTCAAGTAGGACTTGTCCTGAGCACATAATACCGCTTAGCAAGAGCACTCACAAGCCAAATTCCCAGGTTATATACATCAGCGCAGGTCCGCTCAGTTCAATGGAGTCATGCCAGATTACACCAGCTGAGAATCTGGCCATACATTTTGAAAGTGCCCTATAAATTAATTAAGCTTTACAACAACCTTGCAAGGTTAAGCTACAGAACAGTGAAGCAAGAAAAGTGCAAGAACATCAACCCAATGGCACACCAGGAAATGCTACCTCCCAAAGTGCAAATATCCTGACTACTTTGCCTTTTAAATGTACATTCTGTCCTTCCTCAGATTAAATCCCTCTCTGAACTCCACAAAAATAAAAAATAATTGGAGCATCAGGTTGCAGCATTAAGAATTGAACCTGGAAGCACTGTACCTACACATGAGACTACTGCAAGATCTAAGAGACTACGTTGGGCAGCTGAAGCTGTATTGAGTTCATCCATCTGCTTATCCCGGCCACAGAGAGAAGAGAACAAGATGCTGAGTTGCCTTACATTCATAACAATGGTCAAAGTGTTGTCCTATCTACTACTAAGGCTAATAACTGCAAGAGTAGAAATAAAGTGTTTAGATTCATTAAGATTTTTTTCCTAGAGGTTAAAATAGCAGTGCATAGTCAATAGAAATCTTTCCGCTTCCCATGTTCTCACAGAAGGCAGCTTGACACCAAGAGAAGTTTTGAAACCCCACAGAAACACCTTTCCACACACTGCACTGAAACGGCACGTATGTTCTTATTCAGTAAACACTGACAAAAAGACTGAGACGAGGAACAAGTGAAAGCTAGCCTAAGAAAATGGAAGATTTGAAATGTATGAAAACAGGCCCAGAAATAACTAAGTTCTCTCCCTGCATAACCAAAAGACCATGGAATTTCACCGGATAATTCTTGCAACGACTCAACCTGTTTCAACTGTGTCTTATTGCCCCATATCCACTCAGTCCTAACCCAACTCATTGCACTGAAGAAAGGATCAGTAACATTAAACTTCTAGATTTGCTGTACTCGCAAAGGGTCTCGACAGCCTGTGCTGAAAGAGCTTGGGAAGGGCTCCCAGCATCCTCTTCTGCTTTTGCATACCTACAACCTTGGCCCAAATTACCCTATTACCCCATATATAGCACTTTAGCCTCACAAAAACACAAACACAGGTTATTCAGAGCATCTTCCTAAGCCACAGATCAGAGCCCTGCCTGGCAGAGATGACTGAAGAGCAGCTGGAACAAACTCCACCACCAGAACAGCTCCTTCACTTCAACCCCTGTGATCCTGCAAGCACAGCTTGCGGAGCAGGAGCAGGTCTTCAAAGGCACACCCTGAGCATCGGCTTGACCTTCAGCATCCAGAGCAACCCCAGGCCTTTATCTGCACGAACACAAACATCCCACCAAATTTAAATCACAACCTTTCAAAGACACAAGTGTTCACAGTTACAAAACAAACTCCCTTGTAGCTCCAAGACTCTGCTGTGCCACATGCAGTACGGAAGGTTTCCGGCTGTCGGTCGGAGTGTATAATAAGCCTGATTTATAGTTATCAGCATGGGACTCGATTCGAAAGCTCAATCACCGTGACTTCTCACAGTGGGGTTTGCATGCTGCAACGGGTCTCAAAATTGGAGAGGAATTTACCTCCTGCTGCAGAACATTACATAACAATCAACAGAAAACAAGCGGAGAGCAGCAGGAGGTCCCCATCATTAGCCTGCACAGTCATGTTAATGGAGATGTACACACACTCATCTATCTGCACTTATTATGGAGCTTGCCAGATTGTGGGATTACATGGCAAGAAAGACTCTAGGACGGGGAGAGAGACAAGATACAGGCAAGGAGCTTCAAAACTCAAGTCGATCCACTGAGATTTCCCCATTAACGTGAGAGACTGGGCTCTAGGAGGTCTAAATCTCACACGTAGCAATGACGCTCAAACGCTGGGAGGTGTGTGTGGCCTTGTGTATTGCAAAATGCTACTTTCCTCTACAGAAATAACAGCTCTACCTTCACACCTCTGCCTCTTTGGAGCCTGCTGCCAAGGGGACAGTTCCACCTCCACGGAACTTTTCCAAAGTTGCAAACTTTAACAGTATGTCCATATCGGTCAGTATACCAGAACAGGCACAGACTTCAGTGCCAATTAGGCGTTTCAGATTAGACAAACAGTAGTCCCTGTAGGTACTTCTGCTGGCTTGGCATACAGAAGAAGGAAAGCAAAAACAAATTTTAAAAAGCCATTCAAATCAAACGAGCTCATTTTAAACCTTAACGTTTTGGAAAGCTATAACTTCCATTTCATATGATAGATTGTCTTCCATCATCACAGAAGTACTACAAAACACACCTAAATCTCACAAGACTGAGGGACAAACCAGTTCCATTTATGGTCTTTTTAATGAAAAAAAAAAAAAAATGTGAACATATGATGCGACTCAAAGGTGAATCAAGTCAGCAGCAGCAAATGGCCACATCACACCTCTCTCTGCAGCCACCACTTCAACTTTTCTAAATATTCCCTTTTCCTCCCCAAGACAGCAATTTATTTCTGCTCCCCTACACAGGGTAAAACCAGCAAATTCATTCTAAAATTCAAGTATACAAGGTTAAGAAAAGGTCGAGACACTGAGTCCCTCTGTGCTAATTTAGCATGAAGGAGGCAATCTATTTCCCCTTCCCAAACATCTACTCAGTGCAGAGCATCTCTAATGGCCTGAGAGGTTTCTCCTTGATGTTTCAAATATTCTTCCTATATCACTAAGTTATGGATCTAACTCGAGTTATTTCTTTTAACAAAATTAGAAGTGACAGATTTTAACAATCATCATCTTATAATCAAATCAACTGGAATGTCATTAGCTTTCTAGATTGCCATTTTTGTTCTCTGATTAATACTATGGTTCCTGTAAAAAAACCCACTCTTTTCTTAGACACCATAAACAACTAGTACATTAACCCCACTCAGACTGGTTTTGCCCCTGGACCAATTACTAGCCAAAGGATAGGTCTCACCATTTCACTCCCCCCTCAAAAAAAAAACAAACAAAAAAAAAAAACAAAAAACAAAACAAAACAAAAAAATGTTTTACCTCTGTTTCACCCCATCAATAAAATGACTCTGAAATATTTGCAAACTTCTGGACACATTTTATATTTTTAAATTAAAAGCCCCCTGCAGAACTCAGCCACAAGTTGATCTGTTTGCACAAGGATCTGTTGTGCAAGGGCTAGATAGGACAAGACAAACCAGCAGCAACTGAAGAGCCCCTTGCTTGCTTCTTATCATTTTTCTTTAAGACATCCCTTAATATAGAGTAAGCTGCCCTACTTTATCCATTTCAGTCCCACTTTAACCTGAATAATCACATGAAGTTCATATAGGGAAATAAACTGGTAGTACTGAGGGCTGCAGAACAATAAGGGACCGATACATCACTGAATTAAGTAGCCAAGCACCTTTAAGCTCTGCTGTAGCTGTGTTAAGAGAGCTGCCTGTTTAGGGAACGTTCAATGATTTCTGAAAATCAGGTGTCTAGCCATAACACCACTGAATTGGTCTTCTTCAATGTTACTTTCCCCACCACTCTGCCAGACATACAAAGCCACAACAATGGTTAGAGTCCATGATGAATATTAGCCATTGTGTCGGTGAATCACCCATTGTTCTTACCCTCCGGTTAAACTATTTGTACTTTTGTTGCAGGAACAGACTATTTGTTTTGTTTCTGTTCCATCATGGGAGCCACGACTAGCGATTGCTAGCGCAGTGATAAAATAAACTGATAAACTACTAGGAAGAGCTATGACATACAAGTCACCAGTTTTCAAATATTTTAATTTTTTCTTTTAACCTAAGGGGGAAGAAACTAGGCAATGAAGCGCTTCTCTGCTGATTGTGCCTTTTCTCAGCAAATTTTTTGCTGCAAAATCATTTGGGCCAGAAGTCCATCTCTAGGTTAGCGAACCTTGATTCAAAACAACCAAGCGTTGTCAACTCAGGAAAGTCAAGGACCTTCTGCTTCCATTCTAATTGTTTTTCCTCTTGGAGGTGATCAGAAGTGTTCCACCAAAGACATGTGTTGGAATGCTTCTTGCTGTAATCCAACACCAGCACTTCTTCACTATCTTACCTTCACTGTCATTGCATTATTAGAGTGATTTAAAAACAAAACTCACTATGACTTTTTAAACAAAAAATGATTTCTTGGGACCGAGGGAGAAAATTAATTCCATAAAAGCACAGAAATTATGTTTCTGCAAACAGTTAAAAACGGTTGTCTCCATGTCATAACTCTGCCATGTTTTATCTTTAATCAAAAATGCCTCATCTGTCCCACACCATGTGCACAGGTGAGGGACCGGCTCAGTTGTCACACCAGCATCCTTCCCTCCCCACAGTAAACTGGCACTGGCTTGCTCAGCCCAGGATTCCTCTTGGGATTGCTGCAGGCCTGCTGTGACAGCCTCGCGGAGCAGCGTATGCCAGAACAGAGCATAATTACTCTCTATGCAAACCCAGAAATTCAGCAGTTGTATTAGAGCTCCGCAGTTCAGCGGAGAAACTGGCCTTCTGCCACACAAAGCAGCCACTGTGGAAATCAAGAGCTCCAGTTCTGCAGGACGACACTGACTCCCACCATTCCACCGATGGCAAACTGAAAGAACACAAGACTTGGCTTTCAGCATATCAAGAGCATATCCAGGGCAGGGTCAGGACATATATCAGTCAGGAGAAAGTATTTTAACTGCCTTTTACTCTTGTTTTTACCACGGTTTGTGTTGTGTAACTGTGTCAAGCACAGAAGCAACACGAATCTCATCTAGTACTGCTTCTACATTAGGAACGTGCATGACAACAACCAACCAGGGGCAGCAAGAGATGTCACACCACAGCAGAAGCTACATTGGGACCAGCTTTAAATTCTGCTCTTTGTTGTCTATAGTCAAACTACGTGATGAAGTCAATGGATGGGGAAGCCCCATCCTGAGGCCCACTGGAGTGCCAGTGAATCAGAACGGCATTACAGGAGACAGTTTCAGAAATATAGTCCAATTTACAGTTCATCCACAGTAGAACTGGAACGATGCTGTATATTCTCGCATGCCACCTACTGGTGCCTTGCTTACCTACCAACTGTATTTTATAGAGAGCCACATATCCATGGTGCATTTATGAATAGTGTTCAAACTCATTTTTTAATAGACTCAAGTGGGAAGGCGTGAGGGTCAGTTGAGAAGACAGGAGGTCCCTGTTCAGGTATCTTAAAAGATGATTAATTATTATTGCTGACAACTTCAGTAATTAACCAAGACCCCACCAAGATGGTGAGAAGCAACACAAAGGGACTCAGGACAGAAAATGCTGCTCAGCACTAATGCAAATTTCCTGTGAGATGAGAAGGAAAACAAAACAGCCCCACACATACACCAAGAGACAGGATGAGAGGAAACTTCTCACTGCTCTCCAGAAGGCTACTCCTACTGCAATCCCATTGCCAACGCAGCCCATGGTGCTATTAGCATTACAAGGGTTCTCACTTGTGCATTACAAAAAAAAAAAAAAAATCAACCTAAACTACTTTTATTTTTTTATTATTAAACCAGAAAAATAAGAATCTGTCCTCCTCTATTTAAAATGAGAGCTGCCAGGTTCTGACCTAAGTCTAACCAAAAGGAGGGATGAAGAGGGAAATGGGGGAGCTGAGAAAAATCAATGAATCTACGCTAATAAAGGTTATAGGAGTAAAATTTACGCTGGATGCAAGTATGATCCTGTAGTCTTTTTATTTTTTTGGCATGCTGCCCCAGCATGATTTACGTTGAGATAACATGATGGAGCCTCCACCATTGAAAGGAATTAAATAAAAATGCAATAAAGGAGTACAAAATCAATCCGCTTACAGTTTTGTTTAATAAAAATTCATGAAGGATGGGCGGGCAGGCCCATAAGAAATACACCAGTTCAATGAGGGGGCTCTATCAAGCCCACAGCCATTAGAGTGTAGCAGCAGGAGAGGATTATTGAACATTAGCATGAGTTAGCTGTGTGCCAGTGTGTTGAATATGCCTCAGTTCCCCCATCATTCCAAGCTCTGTCATTGCTGCCAGTCAATAGTGCATCTATCACCTGAAATAATGGCCAAGAAAA
>WHYT01017374.1:322336-364019 GCA_009806455.1 Tetrax tetrax | reverse complement strand
ACCAAAAAAAAAAAAAAAAAAAAAAAAAAAAAAGAGGATTTTCATCATTGCAGGTTACACAGGCGAGCAGCTGAGAACAAAACTAGGCCAAATCCACGCAGCATTTCTGAGGTTTTCCACCAAAAGTGCAGTTTGACTGATAGTGGAACACAACTATTTCAATTTCTACCAGAGCAAACTTTCTCATTTTCAGAAGATTTGTTTGCTGTGTGCTAAAATCCACATTCTTTAGTTCTTTTATTATTCCATGGAGTTCAAGTACAGACACGGCTGAAAGATGGACATGTGCATTGCCTGAGCAAACCCAAGTTTGCAGGTCAAGTGTGAAACATTCCCACTGGAAGTGCTCACAGTACACCGAGTCTGTGATGTCACCTAGTGGCCAGGACACACCAGACTGGCAGGCAATTAACATTTTCAGCTAATTCCTCCACTAGCTGAAGGTACATGCTGACGCTTCCCAGAATCCATATCAAATGAAGACCCCTGCAAGTAGCATGAGTTGGATTTAGGTTTACACACATCTGATACACACAGAGCAGAAACAGTGGGATGCGACTCATTTCTTCCAACACCAGTAACCAATACTGGTAATGCCAAACTTGTTATTCCCTGTGCTCCAGCCAAGCCTTTTCAACAACAGTGATATCATTACACCACCAGTCTGCAGATACCCATGAGCAAATAAAAGCTTGACAGAGCACAAAACAATATCTTCAGAAATCCCAGCTTGTGCCAACCACGCGCGTGGTTTCCCAAACCAAGTGATCTGCCCATGCTTCTCTCCTGACACAGGGAATGAATGTCTAGGGAAGCCCTTCAGCTTTTCATACACCAGTCTAGAGGCAGAACAGCTTACGGCCATGGGAGTTGCTCTCCAGATCTCCCTGTTCTAAGTGCTAGTCATCATCTACAAACACAGACAAAAGGCAAAATGCCACGTTAGCCCACTTCTCCTCACCCAATTCCTGAGCTTCCCCAAAAGAAGCCTCAGGCCAAGCAGAACTGCCCTGCCAGTGATTCCTTGGTAGGCTTTTCTTGGCTGTTCCAGTACGTTGACTTGAAGGACAATAACCTCTAGCTTGTTTAACAGCTTGTCCCTGCTGTGTAATTACACTCCTTTTAATTGGCTTGTGAGGTTTAATCATCTCTCGGGACCTAGCTTCCAGCGTTTCTCATTAACTGCCAGCACACGCACTTGTTCTGAGGACAGGGGGAGGTGCTCCAGAACAGCGTGCTACAGAACGCCTCTCACATTCAGAAATTAAAGACTAATAGTACAGTTTACAGCCATGCCTAGCCAGCTTCACCATCACATATACTCCTCTGAGTCAACTGTCCCATCCATAAAGTGCACAGCCACCTCCGCATCCCTTGGGAAAGACAGCCAACCCCACTGACATGCATTTCAACTTTTTGAAAGAATTAGAGAAGGCAGAACACAGCAAGGGTTGAGAAATCATGTCAAGGAAGACTCCTGGCAGATACACAGTGAATATGGGAGACATGCTGAGCCACTGACGCATGAGGAGTGTCTCCCCGTTACCTCCCTATAACCTCACCATTCTAACATTTTTCTTAGAAGTTTGCAAACTTAAACTGTTCCTAAAACTATGTTTAAAAATATATCTAAAATTATATCTAGAATAATACTAAAGATCTTCTATCTTTGCAAAATGCTTTTGCTCCATCCTGAATGAGCACCAGCAAGCAGAATTCTCTGCAGAGTTGAGGACACAGTAAACAAAGGAGGCTGACAGGGATTAAGGTTGGAAGTAACCACCAGGAAGCTAGCAATGAGAAGGAGACCAAGCACTGGAAGGACTAAGTGCTAAGATGAACATCTCTGTGCATTAAGCACCCATCTTCTGTAGTTACTGCTTGCCCACAAAGTCTGACAAACGTAAGCCTGGAAACAGCTATGCTGGCATATCACAAAGTGGCAGAAACATATTTACATCCCAGCCCTATCTCCTCTATGTACTGTCCTACAGGACGTACCTGTGAAAGATGAAGTACATCCTGGAGTTACAGGATGGTCAGAATGACTTATTACACCTGCAAACCCCTGTCGCACTCTGCTTCTGGACCGCAGATGTTGGAAACAACCTCTAAGAATTAAGTTATAGTTACTATTATAAAATGTTACGAGCGTTGGCTCATCCTTAATTGCCTCTAGACTTCAGGAAGAAAACTATTCTCAAGCATGCTCAGGCTTTCAGAGACCTCAGACTAACAGTACCGGAGGAGAGATGGAGTTGCAGTGGGCAGAAGTTCATGTGGAACAGCTGGCCTCGCTCACAGCTTCCCAACAGAAACAGACCTGTTCATGCAGTCGTGCTTATACCAGCTTTGCACTCACATTGTTTCCTGAAATTACAGATTTGTTCTGGTGCAGTTTAAATTCTTTCTGATGAGTCAAAGGAAGACAGCCAAGGAACAGGTAACTATTTCCAAGGAGTCTGTTCTCCATTGAATTTCTTCCACCAATTCAAATTTTATTCTCCCATATTTCATCAGTATAAAAAGGGAGAGGGATAGAATGAGGGGAAAAAAATATACTTCTTTTCAGTATTATATGATATAGAAATCATTACCAAAAACCACCATCAAGAATCCAAACACTTAAAGTAGAAGTTAGTTTTTCTTAATAATGATCCACAAGTAAACATTTCAAACCAGATATTTGTCACACACCAGAATGTGTGCGTTCCCCATTCCAGTCACCAACAAGCCGCGGTGCAAATAACATGCTGGTGACACATCTAACTCACCTTTTATCTTCCCTGCATTAGAGCTTTCCACACAGAAGCCCCTCACGGTTTGTGGAGCACAACTGCCCGCAGTGTGTTACAAAGGAGACGTGAACTGCCTTCCAGTAAAACAAATTCATGTCGCATTCCAACCAACTACAGTCAAACCAAGGTTTCTGAAGAAGAGACTATGGTAATTTTTGTCTTTTTGTTACTGTTTTCCTTCACCAGAACTGAGAAATTGTAAAGTTTGACCATCTTTGTGTCATTTCTACTATGAGATACGCTATAGAAATGCATGCAGGACAGCAAAGCGCGTCATGCAGCGCGTTAGGAAGCCTCTGCAGAGGGGTTACTGTCACATCCCAGGCGGTCAGCACCAAAGGCCGTTCACAGGAGGATGAACCAACGACATGATACATCGCAGAAAACGGAAAAGGATATCTGACATCTGGTAAAGGAACAACACCGTGTTAAACTTATCCTGGCAGGGCCTTGAGATCCAAGTAGTTTTCTATTACTTCTCAGCCATGCTCAGCAGGTTTGTTTGATTTTTCCATCAGAATCCTGCAGCTCAGTTCGCTTTACCAGAGGGGGAAGTTGCTGGGAAAGGGACTGAGAAACAAGAATCTGTCAAAGAGTTGTTTTATTTCCTAGAGCCCTGGCTGACTGACCAAAATCCAATTTAAAAAAAAAAAAAAAAAAAAAAAAAAAAATCAAATTCAGGAAAAAGCCCTGAACGTGTCAAGGCTTTTGGAACAAATGGCACAATAGGTTTTTCCTGTAGCTATAGGCATGTATTTCTTCTTATTTTTTATTTATTTATTTAAGCCCCTGTAACACACCATTTCCCCCAAAGGGCTGCAAAGGTTCAAAGGCTTTGAGAGCACCAATAAATCACAACCACATAAATGTCCTGTACTGAAGTTTGATTCTTATTTACCCGGGGTCTTTGGGCCAGTGCTCAGTCTGTGTTGCAGGAGGCAGATTTACTTCTCCTGAGATGCCCTCAATTCACAGAGTGCTCATCTTTTAAGCAGCACCACTCCAGGCCCCGGCTGCCAAAACACTTCTCGCTGCAAGTTTCCATCATTTGCTTTATCACACTTCCCTTTCCCCTCCCAGATACTGGTCTAAACTAAGTTATGTTTAAAAATACCTTGCCAGTGGCCAAACTGTGAGTCAATGAATCTCTGTAAATCATTGCCATATGCAGAAGAATTTCAGCCTTCAGTGGGCTTTCTCCTTACGCCATCCTCAGCTGTGATTCCCCCTGGAAAATAACGCTTAGGAGTATGACGTGTTGTATAGCATGGTAGGAAAGCTTGGCGCTTGTATAAGCAGAATACAAGAGTGGAGCATAAGAAACTTAAAAACAGGACACAAGTACTATTTTTAGATGAATTGGATGCCCAGTTGCATCAGTAACGTGCAGTTCTGTCCCGCAGGCAGTAAAGCACCATAACAATCTCTACTCCACAGAACCAATGATCTACTCATCCAACTCCACTGAGAGAAAATCATCAGCAACAGAAGTCCCAGCAGTCTGGTTAACATAAGCACCTGATATTCTAGCTGTCTCTCCACATTTTTCCCAGTTAGGTTACTTAATCTAGCATTAATTTTTTAACGTCAATGAATATCTGCACCAAATACACTTTAAGACACTTTTTATTCACAGGTAAAACAGCTGTGGGTATTCACTAGCAATTTGTGAACAGAATCCATGTTAGTCTGAATTTTTTAGAAAGTCATTCAGACAGGGAACAGAACCAATACCTAGTGAAGTAAATTAACCACTTACAGGACATAAAACTGAAATACTACAAACTCAGATGACTTTCAGCTATGTACATGGAAAAGTAAGAATTATTAACAACTAATTACACCAAGGCAATTGGCTATAATACCCTGAACTTTTTAAGAAAGAAAGACAAAGTATTCAAACACTTTGGAAACATCACAGCTCTGTGCATCATTCATTAGAGAGAGAAATTTGCCAGACTTACTAACAAAAATCAACTGTTGGGTTCAGTGGAACGTGACTGGGCCATAGGTGCAGTTTCAATCGCGGCGGTGACACATGCAGGGAATCTCACCCTCAGATGTCAGCAGCCTTGAACCCCGCAGGGATCCGCACAGCTCTGACTTCAGGAAAGGCCTTTTGTCATTAATCGTTTACAAGTGTGGAAGGGAAACGTTGGCAAAACCCCAGCAGCAGATTTGAATGAATTAACTGTAACCCAAAAAACAAGTGGGCATATTAATCTGCAACAAAGATCATTTTGTTACCCCTCCATCCAAAAAAAGCAATGTCTAAATGAGGCTCTAGCACACTCCAAATTCTATCTACTTGACTTTTATTTAATTTGCCTTCGCTTTCCGGTGGTGGGTCAGCCTGTGCGTGGTAAGGTAACCATGAAGTGCAGGGTGCCTTCAAAAACCAGCACAAGGCAACATCAAGAAGCTTGGCATCCACCTGGCTTACACATAAACAGAAACCTCCAGGCTCTGGGCTTTTTCTCAGCAATTATGAACCTACTGAGAACTATTCCAGTGGAACAACATTATTACTAATGAGATCTCGGTAAATTTAAGTAATAACAACACTCAGCTTTATATCTTTTCCTGTCTCACCGTCTCTGAACAAACACAAGAAGTTAGTCTGCAAAATGTAAAATAATCACTGACAGGGAAAAACAGCAAGTGCAAATTTAGAGGGAAGAGTACAAAACAATTAATTAGTAAACCAAGCTTCACCAGTAATTTTCCACATATCTCTGGTAAAGCGTTTAATTTTTGTATTTCAGTTTTCCCAGCTGTAAAATGGACTTTTGTGGACAAGAGGTACAATAAAATAAGAATCATAAAATGCACCCTGTTAGCAAAAGGTCTCCCCTCTGAATTCCTACTCTCTTTTGTCTCACAAGTTTTGTCTTGAGATTGCAGAAACTCCTGGCCAGAAGACACCCACTTTAGCTGATTTACAAGCTATGCAAATTTAAGGTAATCCAAATACATTTAAAGCTATTTTTATTTATGTCATGATTATTTTTTTTTTTTTTTAAATAAAGACAGCTAGACATTTGCCATATAGTCATCTCTCAAGTTTTTTTTGGTCAATGCGGTCACCACAGTATGCTATGGTGTTTGCGTTGTGTGCACTGGATGACAAGTTCATTGGAAAATGAACAAGAACCCATCTCGCAGGCATTGACAGCAAAAATCCATCTTTAACATAATGGACACATATAATTGTTGTGCACCCTGTTAGACACACCAAGTGATTGATACAATGCAAAAAGGAGGGGGCTGAAATTATGATGATCTATAAAGATCTTGCTGGAACAGAGAAAGAGGAAGAGAATCATTTTTAATATGATTAATATTGCAGCAGAGAAAGGAAAGAGATGGGATTTGTTCCCTGTTACAACACTCTGCTCCCATGTAATACTGCTTAGCAGGAAAGCTTCCAGCTGAGGGCTATGAAACAGTTATCACTGTTAGGTGATTAAGTTACTAATTCTTCAGGGAGAAGACATTTAGAGGCCCATATTAAAGGAGAGCGAGGCAAAATTACATTCCGTTTCAATTTAGTTTAGCAATTCTAGTGATTTAGTTAAATGAAAAGCAATTGTTCCAATTAATAGTATTGAATGTTATTCATCAAAAGTGTCAAAACAGCTGTGTTGGTGCATTAGTAACCTATTCTCTTGTCAGAGATATGGATAATTCCCCAGGATTGCAGCAGGGAAATGGCAGAGCAGTCAGGAGCCTTCAGAGGGAACCGCACGTCCTGCGGCGTTAATGACTGCAGATTCATGGCGCTTCTGTCAGGCTCCGCACAGCATCACGCCGGGGTGGAAAGGATAGCTGGCTACGCAGGCGTTCAAGAGGGCGAGGGGTGTGCCTGAACACAAGAATCTGGCTTTCTCCTTCTCCAGCGCCATCCACAAGCGTGCTTTGAGATAGTTTGACAGGCAGAGTAGCCTCGAACTGCTAGCGAGAGCAGAACAAATGCAGCTGCTCTCCTCCTCTGCATCCCACTTCTTCCTCTCGTTTTCATGCAGGGGAGGGTAAAACTCCCCTCGCTTTCCCTAGAACTGGTGCAAGAACAATTAGGAAGCCTCAGCAAGTGCAGAGCAACCATTTTGATCCATAACAAGTCCTCGGCAGTGACAGCAGCAGCCACAGCAGCTTTTCTCATGGAGCTCATCCATCACAACAGTGATTAAGGAGCTAAGAGGAAAAGTTCGGATGTAACCCCTGAATACAATGGGGTAATAAAACACAATGGAGCTGCTGGCCTGGGAATATGACACTCTGGCACAAGGCAGCACCTTCTATTTTGGGATAAACAGACCCTGGTCTGAACATGGCTGAGGGCATCCTGGAGCTCATTAATCTGTATGGGAATGACAGAGACAGGATAACAGGTCTGATAAGGGTTTCCTCCAGCCTTTTCCTCGCACCCGGCAGGCCCCTGCAGCCAGCTCTGCTATCTCCACTCAATAAGGCTTTATACACTTCCTCCCAGGACCCATAATTGCTGTCTCAGTGCAGGCGATACTATCGTCTTCCTTTCCTTTCAAATTTCCATAGCCCTTTTATGGGAGATTAGAAAATCCTGTCTTTTTTGGATTCTGCTCTTTGTTTTCTCCAGGAGCTAAAGAAAAATAAATGCATGCTATATACCTGAGTTGAAGGACAGGGAAAAAGAAGAGAACCAAGGGCCCAGAAGCAACCAGATGTAACTTGTGCTGCTTCTCAGCAGGGAGCTGTACCCAGGACGATGCCTTTGCACTCCTCAGGAATAAAGCGAAGTCCATGCCAGTTGCATTCCCCAGTACGGCACAGGGCAGTTGTGGGATCCTCCAGGTCACAACACAAGGCAAGAGCTACAACAGTCTGATGTGTCAAATGATGTTTCTGTACTCTTTAAAAAGAGCTTAACAGACAAAACCAACAAAAACATGGGGAGCATTCAAGGAGAAACAGAGTCCTAAACAACTCATAAATGAAAGAAAACTCTGATTTTTCTCCCTGTTTTTGATTGTACCCATCAGTCAATGCTTCCAGCCCAGCCTTCCTCACAAAGATATTAAGTTTTCACAGTGGGATCTTTCTTGCTTCCTCTTCCCCACTCCAATCACTGCCACACATTATGCCCCAGCAGTTACCTGGCTCTAACAACACTCTGAAATAGCCAGATGTTCGTGCTGAACACAAGCTAAAGTGAAAGATGCAGAGTACCACATCATACTAGCACTGCAGTAACTGAAGTGTTATTTGTTTGGGATAGGGAAATAATCTCTTATCTATGCAAACCCTAACAGTTTGGCATCACCTGCTCACACACCAAGGAGGAGGGAGACTCAAGAAACCTGTAACTGTAAAAGCCTTCCCCAGCCTTACACACAAAAATAAACAAATCAAGCATCCTCGCTAGGTTTCACACTCCATGATGTTCCCTCTAAGCCCTGACTTGGAACTGTACCTACATCAGCTTTTATCATAAGATCTTGAAAGCACACAGAAAATACCGCCTTAACTTACTTGCTGTGTACTTTGTTATGATCTCAGGTGCTTTGCTTCCTCAGCGTCACAGCTGCTGAAAAGCAACTTGAAGCCAGAGCAATTAACAAAATCCCCACAAGCTGGTTTCAGCACGGGCAAGTGAACATACAGCAAGTACATGATTAACTTCTGATTAAGTTGGGAGAACAACCACATTAAATGAAGACCAGGGACCAGACAAAGAGAGAGGCACTGAAGCCCTCACAATGTTACAACTCAGGCTTTTGGCATGAAGGAAGCTCCTGTTTGGCAACTCTTATTTTCTTGTTCCCGCTCAAGACAATAGAATTTTAAATGCCTCTACGGTATAAAAGGTGCATTTTAATACACCAGAGTCACTGTGAGTAGATGCCTACTTTGTTGTACATGGCTCTCTCCTAGCTGTATTTCAAACATGCCATGTAACATTTATTATGAAGAAGAATTAAAGAGCCCTTCATTAATTATTTGTATTGCCATAGCACCTAAGGGCATTAATCACTCATTAAGGCATTGTTCAGCAAACAGTGCTAGAACCTGGTCTGGCCAAAATCACAATTCAGAGCAAAGAAAAAGCAAAAAACCTGCACAGAAATAAAGGAACACACACAGTGTGGGAAGCATGGGGTGATAGTTTTAGTCCACAGGAGAGGCAGGTGACAGAGCATGTCCCCTGCCATCAAATTACCTGTACACATCCCAGGTGAGGACATTTTTTCAAAAGAAATTGGGTGAGGATTGCTACCACCCCATGACCATCAATAATAAGTGATCAGCATATTGGAAGCCAAACCTGAGGAGCAGCTATGGAAGAAAATGGGCAACTTGCAGTTGTTGCTGAGAAGACATGGCACAAGTATGTTGAGAACTGCACCTTACCCATGACAGAACCCAAGCCAGCAAACCAAAGCTTCAGCACTATCAAGATTGCTAAACACCAGTAATAAACAAATACCAGCTTCTGATACTAAAATGAACCTGAAGCAGAAAATTAAAGCTCAGTTACTAGTCTTCATCTAGACAGAGTCTAACATATCACGTAAGTTCTGTCCACTCTTTCAGTTCATACACCAGCCAGTCCCCCAAACCCCAAGCATTTAAACCTCAGTTCTTCTAGCCCACGCCCAGCGCAGACCAGGAGCAGCCGTTCATCCTCAATCATCATTTTGACTCTTAGTGCTCCATCACTTGAAAAACTGGATGTGTCATCACATAACAGGCAGCAATTATATAGAACAAATACATGTTGTGAAGTGAGCTGATCAGGAAATTAAGTTGATTTCTCCTACTCACATCAGATTTTGAGGTTTTGGTGTATTAAACAAAAGCAAATTTAAAACTGAAAAGCCACTATTGTACTTCATGTGCCCCATTTTCCTCCCAAGAGGAGGCTCCTGCATTAAACTACACTACTCATCACGCACTGCGGTCGATAGCAAAGGGTAGAATGGAGCAACAAGGCATCACACACAGAGATAAAGTGAAAATGAAATTCTTGTAAAATAGCACATTGGCACATATCAATTAAAGTACTTCATTTCCCAGCTGAAACTTTTTAAAATTCCCACTTCACTTTTTGTTGCTGTTTTGTTTTAAAATAAAAACAAGGTTATAGACAGCAGAGTAAGTGTAAGCGTTCTCTTTAGTAAAAAGCAAAAAACCAACTGAACCAATATTCCATTCAGAACCCAAAAGAACAGTTCTCCCAAACCTGACTGTATGGGAATTTGGCTAACATAGAAAGGATTTCTTTTTTTCCTTTAATTACTTAGGTGCATTCTCAGAAGTTATCAACTAATCTCCTTCTCTATTTCCTAAACCAAGAAAAGGCCAGATGCAGTAATCTATTACAGACATGATATAATTGTACTGTAATCATAACAGAACAATATCTGCACATGTGCTTTTGTTAAGCACAGGGCACAGCCTGACACTACTCATTAAGAAACAAATGGAACATTCAACTACAGCTTTCATTTGATCTTACAAAGATAAACCTAAGTATTGTTATTCCAGATTTTCTGTGTGTGTACAGGACACAAAAGCATTCTCTGAAAAAAAAAAAAAAAAAAAAAAAAAAAAAAAAAAAAAAAATCAAACAAGCAGCTGATGTAGCTTTAGAACTTACTGAAGGTTGTGCCTGGCAGGAAAGCAGTTAAAGAGAAGCAATGTGAAATTGCATATGATATAGCACGGTGATGCTGCTGCATTATAGATAATGCTGGAGGATGCATTATTTATATGTTTAATATTGGGCTCGCTTATGAAGTAAGTTTCTTCCTCCAGTTTGTGTCCAGAGGTAATAGGAAGGCAGGATCACACAGCAGAACTTGGAAGGAGAAATGATAATTCAGGGAAGTTTGGGAGGGAAAACACTGGAAAACATGGAATGGTGATCTGTATTGCATTTCCTCAGTTTAATAAGTTAGCTGGAAATTTCTGAAGGTTAGGAGCTCAGCTTTCATTCATTTAACACTCAAAAAAAAACCCCAAAACAAAAAAAAAACAAAACAAAAAACAAACTTAGATGTTTATTTGAACCTTATCCCAAGTCTGTATCTTTTAACAGCTGCAGATCTGGCACGGAAATATTCTGAGATTTCTGGCACCTCTACGTCTGATCACTGTTTTAAACCAAAATTGGAGAAAGACTCTCTGCCCTGTATAAGTGTTTAAATTGGCTCTCACAAAAGGGTGGAGCCTACAGCCCCACAGCGAGCCCAGTCCTTTATCACGCTCATTTTCTATTCCTGGGTTGAACGCAGCACTTCGCACAGATTCACTTTGGAAATCCTGTCCTTGCTACATTAAAAACCACACTAGCGATTTTATAACACGTGCAACCATGAGGGTAAAAGCACAAGGAAGTCTGGTTGTTATCCCCTTTGCACTAGCAGGGGCAAATGCAGTTTTTGCTGCCACCAAACACACACCTTGCCCTTCAGCCAGGAGTTACCAACTTTGTAGAAAAGTGCCTGAAACAGGGATTTTCTCTGTTCCTCATCCCGGACAGTTTCACAGCCTGGAGTGTTGGGTATGAACCACTGCCATCATTTATTTGCATCAGCATACAAAGGTGTAACTGGTGGCAGCTGCTAGAGGGCAATGAAATTTAGCTGGACTTTGGGTGGACAGCCCAAGTTATCTAAAAAAAAAAAAAAAAAAAAAAAAAAAAAAAAAATCAGCTTCAGCAGCTTAGAAACTGCTCTCAACAATAACTACAGAGCTGTTACAGAGGTTAACGAGGAACAGCACTGTCTAATCCACCCTACGCAATCCAGGGCTTTGGGGAAAAGGCATTCTTGTGCTTTTTTGTTGCTGCTGTTCCTTCAGTCCAGCTTTGGCTCATACAAGCAAAATAGGCCTGTGCTTGAGACCATGTGCTGACACTCAGGTGAGCTCATCACTCCAGCTTGCTTAGCTTTAAGTTTTCCAGTTCTTGCAGTTGTAGGAAGAAAAAAGAAAAAAGGCTTGAAGACTAGAATGGGACCCATGACCCCCAAAGACAGTTAGTGAGTTTTGTTGTTTGATTTTTTTTTTTTTTCCAAGAGGGGTCTATTACATTAGATCATTCACTCCAAAACCACTGTTTTTTGGAAACCTGCTTTCACAGTCCTATGCCCCAAGGTCCCAGATTACCCAAATTCCACCTATTATCACTGAAAATACAGTTGTCTCTAAATTAAATATTCTCCAAACCCCACTGTGTTAAAGCTCACTAAAATGGAGTTCAAAAATAAAAGATGAATGATGGGAAGGAACAGAGATTCTTCCTCAAGATCAAACGCTATCTGCTAGGTCCAAATATTTGTTATGAAGTTTTTCAAAGCAGTGCTTTAGCACATCTACTAACGTTTCAGTTCCCTTCTGCAAGGTTTTTGTTGCCTTGTCATCTTTGGCTACATGAAGTATTTAAGGATAGGATGTTCTCTGTTCAGAGGCCGTGATGAAGGGTTCACAGCCTCTTGTTCCTACCTGACTCCCCACAATAACACAGGTAGGGACAGTAATTGGCATCAGCCCATTTGGATTGTAGCAGCTTTTCCTGTATGAAATTTTCCTAAATGCTTCCCATTGATGCCTGAAACACACTCTTACCTAAAATACAATGACATGAGAAATTCTGTTTTCATTTTGAAGTGTTCCAGACACGCCTAGCTGTGCACAGAAGTTGAAGATACAGCCTGAGCGCACCCTCCAGCCTCCAAACTGAAAGCAAGTGAACAATGCTCAGATTGTATTACGCTTAAGTCAGTGTTACGCTACTCGGTTTGCATTTCCACACGATTGATTCCTTCAGCTTGGCATAGACAAACAGTGCCTTATCCACGTAGAGTTTTTGGAAGAGGGATTCAGAGCTGAGGCCAATTCCTCCCAAGATGTGAACTTGGCAGTAATTCAGTTTTCACCTATAGATTCTGTTCCAGTGACAGTCCTCAAGATGAGGACCTCCACCTGGTGCAAAAAGCTCCAAGTCCACTCACACAAAGAAACTTGGTTTATGCTAAACAGCTTTTTCCAGATAAACTTTTGAATCAAATCTACACAGCGCTGTCGATTCCAGTTCTCCACTTAACTGTGCAATATTAGACACAGTTTAAAGTGGAGAAGCCAAAAGCATCCAAAAATTAAAAACCACTTTCCCCATACTCCACTCAGCAGCTGTCAGAGGAAATGCAAGTGGCGTGATTAATTCTTCAGGTTACATTTCTGATACAAGAATACCAGCCTCTCAGATTTGGGCTTTATTACTATGCTCTGCCTCCCCAGGCCAGTTGTAGGAGTCAGATTTTGACAAATTTCATACCGTGAGGCTTTTAAAGCAATAAAAAATATTGCTTTATTATTTAGGACATCATTTTTCGGTTTTGTTTCCAGCTGTATGTAGTACTGAAGTTTGCATTAATGCACTGCATTATATCATCCTTATCAGACAAGTTTCCTAGGTACAGCTGATTCTCCTTTTTGATTTTCTACAAGAGCTATTAAAAATGCTGACCAAAGAATATAGATTTTCATTAATATTTCCTCTTCTTTTGATCTGTTCCTTTGATTTACCTGACTCTACAATCCAAATAATCAGAGGAGTTCCTGTCTTTCATGCAACAAATGTAATGCCAAAACTTAATCAAACCAAGATTTTTTAAGAAGGGGCGGGGGGGAGGCAATACATTTAAAGAGCTTCTCCTCACCCTATCTCAACAGATGACTTTGAGAAGAGCAGGCCTCAAGAAGATGTACCAGCTAAGTATCCAACATCACCAGCACCTTCAGAAGACATTCTCTGGTTTGTAGGCATGAAATACGTTTCCCGCAAGCAGCAAAGCTGCTGAGGATAAGAAATTTTAGATTGAGAAGGAGACAACCTTTTTCTTCTGGCAGGGAAAAACAAGGTATTACTCTAAGATTTTTTTTTCCACACTGTCTCTTGTTTCAGCTCACTTTTCTCTGCTAGGTTAAGTAGTTGATATGTTCTCAGGACATCCAGTTGACTGTACACTTGTTTTTCAGCCCTGCTTTGGCATAAGGTTGCTGTTCTTATTCCTTTTGGTATTGTTCCTGCACAGGAAGGCAGGAAAATACGTTTCCAGGCTCCTAATATATGTTTGTTTTCCCTTATTGTTGTTCACTTTGTTTACACAGTGGTTGTTTTTCTTCATCTTTGATGATGAAATTTAAACACTAATAGAAGGAGAAAGATTTCAAGGAGTGGAAAATACAAAGGCGGATAGATTAATGAAGCAAAACACAGACTTCATTTTCAGCGCTATTCTCTTGCGGAGTCAACCTTGACCCCAAGATGCCCAACCAGGTAGCAAGTGTAACACATGCACTTTTGGAATAAGACCAAATGCCTCTTGTTTTTATACTAGTTTTACATTAGTGAGAGAACAGATGTGGTTCAGAGGAGTCGAGCTGCCCCTGAACACTACACTGCAATCACTCCGGGATCATTAAATCACCATCAGAACAACTTTTTTTAAGGAGTCATTCGGTTTGTTTCACGTGACTGCTGCTCAAGCCTTGCTCTAATGCGCACTTCTAACATACGGATACTCTGAGAGGAATCTGAGAATTAGTAATTCACCACCCTCTGTCTCAGAGTCAAAATTACTAGTGGGGTCCCTTGAAAAAAAGAATAGCAGGTTGGTAAAAGCAGCCATTTGCAAGGGACAGACTTACCAGTGCATGAAAATAGCTGTTTATATACTCAGCCGTCTTTTTTCCACATTTCCAGTATTTACCTGTTAATAGAATAATTTGGATATGGAAATGCTGGGGGATATTTGCATAAGCTAAGGTAGAAACAGCTTGGGGAGAGGGATTTGCTAACACAGACATTTGGGTTATGTATATAAATAAATACAGGAAATTTGCAGCTTCTCAAAAAAGGGCCAGAATGACTTCCAGCCAGCTAGACAATAAGCAAGCTATCTTTTCTTGATAACTTGGGGGAAGTCTGCCCTTTTTTTTTTTTTTTTTAGCAAACAATGAAGTTCAAATGCACATAAAAAGGGGAATAAAATAAAATGGTTGCCACATCACCCCTTTCAGTGAAAGGCTCAAAGCCTCATCCTTCAAGCTAATACACTTAATTTCTTCACAGAAAAAGGAGAGCAACCCTTTCTTCTCCCAGTTTTCCCTCAAGGAGACAGTTGGCATCATTCATCATCTCCTCCTGCCCCTTTCACAGAACTGCTTGCTGCCCCAGTTGCATTACTGCTACACCTGGGGTTCCCCTTACAGGACCAGCACACCCCAATGCAGCCATTTCACTCAGCATCATCCATATCCTTTGCTCTTACAGAGGATGACCTCATCTCAGACCAATTCCAACTGTTTTCCACAGTGAGATAATTTCCAAACCTAATACCATATGGCCAGAACTAGGTTTGAGCATGAATAACCTCAAGCTTAAAACCTCAGAAGGAGACCCACATGACTGGATGATTTCACAGGTAACCTGCATCGGTCTGGGACCTTCCCTAGATATTTTTCCCCATATCTAACACAGCTTCACATCTGAAAACAGAAACAGCTTTTCGTCTCCCATTAAAATGAAGTAACAATGAGCCCACGGGATATTTTGGGGACATCCAGAAAGATCCCTGAACTGTCAGTAAAATTCTCGGAATCAATGGCCAGCTCAGGAAGGAACAGGAGCAAGCATAAAAGAGAAATACTCCTCTGAGCATACCATTATTGTTAAATATCACCATTCCAAATGTAAGAGATAAATTTTCAAGTGTTGCAGCAGGTCTCAGAACCCTATTAATAGAAATTAGAGAGAAGTCTAATAGAAAAAGACAGAGAGGAAGTAATTCTCTCCACTGCTCCCTGGGGAAGGCAAGAAGAGACTGAAAGATGACACTTTATCTCTTCTAATTCCCATGGGACCCATAATCACAGCATTCATTCAGCAAATAATAATAATAAATATGGTCTGAAGTGACTCCAGCTATTTCAGCTTTAATAAATGGGTTGAAATAGTGGCAAATTCAGATACAGAGAGCATCTTTTCAATAAAATCTGATAGGGTTATTAATAACGTTAATGGAGTACCATGCCGTCTCCATTTTGTTAATAGTTGCCTTATTCTCCCCCAGTACATTCCCCACCCCTGCGCACAGACACAGAGAAACACACACACTTTTCCCTCCAGCAATGACAAATTCAGACTGTCAGCTTTCTGCTGGCAATGCATCCCAAGAATTAGTCAAATTTGACATGATTTTATTGTTTTATGGGAACTGCCAACAGGGATTTTTCTGCCTGAAGTACATTTATATCCCAGTTCAAGTCAGATCCTGGCTTAGTTCATGGACACAAAGAGGATAAGCCAGGAAACCTGCAGCTCCTCAAGGAGAAAAAAAAAAAAAAAAAAAAAAAAAAAAAAAAAAAAAAAAAAAAAAGCAAGCATGTTTTCCTAGTCCCCATATATCACAGTGCTTCCCTAGCAGGGAGACAAAAAAGAAAAGAGAGAAATAGAATTATAGAGTTGCAGAGAAATGAAATGTTTGAACAGAAAATTATTTCCCTAACTTGTAGCCTGCAGGCATAACCTGTCATAACTCTGCATGAATTGAACAGTCAGGGAGTTGAAGTTTTCTGCAGCTTCCATAAACTAATACGCTCCGTCCTATCATCCTCAGTAGACAAGGATTTGAAGGAGCCACTGTATTTAGAACAAGAAATGTAATTCTGTGGTTTAACAGAATTAGAGGGAACCATCAGAAGCCCACCATAACTCAGTGCAGAGACTTGATGGAAGGTGACAAAAAAAATCCCAATCCACACGCCACACCAAAGACGGGAGAGCTAAGTGGTAATTCTATTTCAAGCTCTTCTAGACACCATGGACTTATCAGTTCATATCATACAAAAATTCCACTGGTTTACATACATACACTTGAAACAGGGAGCATCATACTGTGAGTCTCAGTGTGGTGGGTCAGCCTCAGAGGCTGCTGTGGAAGGGAGTGCCCCAGAGCATGCATTGCTCTCTGGAAGGTAGAGTAACAGTGCTAAGAAAGAAAAACACTTGAGGAGGAAGTAAACTACTCAACAGAACAGGCAAGATTCTCTTCTAACCTTTACATCTGCAGTCTCTTCTCCCTTGATCTTTACAGGCTTACTCAGGACTGAAATAAGTGGTTTTTTTCTAAAATATTCTGTCCTTCAGCCTCTTCAGGACCATATATATAGTGTGGCATAGATACAATCCCAAATTACTGCAATCCACCAGAACTGGGAAGAAAAATTAAAAACAAAAACCAAAACCTTCTTGTTCTCTGAACTGCTCATGGGTCAGAACCAAAATACAAAGCTCTGCCAGAGACATAGGCTGGATTATGGACTGACCACTCTTGTCTGGAAAAGGGCAAACTAAGGAAAAATATTAAAGCACCTCCAAATGGTGGGAGGAGGCATGTTACACATTCTCAATCCAAAACCACTCCTCCTCAGTTGCTCCACTATATTACACTATGAAAAGTTTCCCCCCATAGAAAGCAGATCTTTACTGGGAAATTCCTAGAGGAAAGTCATAGCTGACCTGGTGCCAAATCTTCTCATTGCCTTAATCAACTCATTTTTCTCTTCCCGTGCTTCTATGAGGCAAATATCCTTTCTTGGATTTGTTTTAAGCTGTCACAATTCAAGTCTCAAATCACTACAGATATTCCAGACTCCTGAGAGATCCAAGTGCTTCCCCAAAACCCATATCCTTCTTTAGGGTGCTTGCCCAAGCACCTTTCCCAGTTAAGTTCCTGGCATTGTCCCTCACTGCAGTTAGAGCAGTCATCTACTCCACCTTTTGACACCTACTTCAGAGCAACCGAAAGCTGTCCTCTTCCTCAGCCAGATCTTCATCCTCTTCAGTTCACCTCCTGAAAGTTTCTCTTCACCTCTTTCGTACTAGGGTTTTGGGACCCAACACTCTTTGAACCTTGTGTTGCTCTCCTGGAACAATATATCTCTGCCATCCCTACCCCAAACTGTGTAGCATCCTCCTCAGAGAGAAGTAAAGCCCAGACTGCTACCCTCCTGACCCAAGGCAAGCATGGCAGATGCCTCAAATACTTCAAACTCTCATATGCTGTGATTTCCAGAGTTCCCCAGCCCTAGACACTGCATGAGATACAGTCTGCAATATATAGCAATGCCTTTGGCTCACCTGAATGCATCTTATTTGCATGGGAGAATGGGTACGTAGCTCTGAGTTACCTACAACTCACAAATGCTTCCATTTCTCATCTCCACAGGGTAGTTAACTTCATTGCTTTCTTGGGAGGTAATGCTCAGGCTGGCAGCTGGGACAATTTGTTGAAGGACAGAAGGAAATCTTAAGCAGACCTGCAAACTGCATCCAGACCTTCCAATGCTCCATCTAGAATCCTACCACAGGATCTCATTTTCTCTCTAGGAAGACTCTTTTCTCAATAAAGGAAAATATCAAGAAACCAGCTTTCAAAGACCAAACGAAAGAAAGCAAAAGAACCTGCATACACTGACACAGAAGAAACCACTATACAAACAACTGCCCCCACAACTTCAGTGCTCGCTTTACCCATTTACCCCTTTGAACAAAGGGACGACACCCACAACGTGACCTGCTCAGCAGCTGGGGCTTCTCCAAAGCACTCCGTCTGACCTCAGTGTAATGAACAGAATTAATATGGCAAAGCCTCTAACACGGCACCACTTCCCAGCAGCACAGCCACAGCCTCTAATTGATTAGTCCATAAAAATCTGTGCACTAAATTGAAAGGAGCTGCACTAATTCTCTTTTATGTTAAATTTCTGTCTCTCCTTTATCGAATCCTTCGTCGAATGTCCCTTCTGCTGCCTATTGTGGGCTTGCTCTGGGCCTGTTTTCCTCTTGCCCAGATTAAGTACCTAATCAAAATCTTGTCTCCCTTAATGGCATAAAATTGAAAGATAGATATTGCACTTTACACAGCTGATTAAACACTAGAATGTGGCTAAATGCTTTACAGGGCTTGTTACATTAACTAACTCTGTCATCTGCCAGCTATCTTATAATTGCATATGCTCATGTAGCCACTGGTGAAGCCTAGGTAAGATTTCTTTTCCCTCCGTTACCTCTTTCCACTCTCCCTCCCTCCACATTGCTACTCACCAGCTACATGCCAGTGAGGAGCTAAGAACTCCCCTGTAACAACCACCTGAAGATGCTGGTTGCCTATAATTTTCTTATCTATGTTCAGTTGTCAGTCATTGGTTTGTGACCATCTAAGCAGCTGATGTGATGGAAATTTTTTTTCAGAAGTAAGTAGGAACAATACTACCCACACTTGCATTCTTCACAGTTTTGATGCCAGACAGCTTGTTACAAAGTCTGAAGAAAGCAAGGATGGAAGAAAAAAAAAGGAAAAAAAGAAGTGCTTACACTAGCTTGTATAAAAATGTGTATTAGAGAGTCTGAAATTCCCACAGGCTTGTCACAGCATGGTCTGATGTCAGTATCCAATGTTGCACATCTTGGCTTTTTCCTTACATTGTAATAATAATGATGCAGATGGACTTTACGGAAGACTTACAAGTCTATCCCAGTCAATTTGCTTTTCAGGAGAGTTTTGCCTTCTGCAAGATATTCACAGAGAATGATCCCTAAATACAGTCTTCAACTGGCTTGCTTTAAGGAAGAAAAACCTCAAAGACTTTACCAGAAAATTTTTTGGAAAAAAGAAATGCAGTAGAGATTTTTGTAGACGTTTTTAAGAATTAATAGTGATTGAAACATTATTAAGGAACCTATGTTTTGTTTTAAAATACAGTTTAGCCAAATATTCTACAGACACGGTAATTTTAGAAAAAGATCTGCTCTTTGCACAAATGCAAGTATTTCTGTGTAGATTGCTTTAAAGTAATTGCCAAAACACTCTTCCCTTTTTAATAGGGAAAATAGACTACGCATTACACCAAGACTGTAAAATGTGGATAGCTGGTTCAGCTCATGCGCTTTTCTTCCTGACCCCAATCTTTTACAGAGAATCTATTTGTTAAGCCATAAAATAACATGTCATCCATTTCTGGTCCTATATTACCTTAAAAAAAAAAAAAAAAAAAATCTTTTTTTTTCTATTCCAAAATTCCTCTGCTAGAAGAGTTAGAAGTCACTTTTAACCACCTTTTTAATTCTCCACCTTACTACAGAAAAGCAGGACTCCAGCCAGGCAAGGAGGATCTGCCTGTCCACGTGCCTCCACGGGGCTGCATTCACAGCCAACTAATAAAGCTAACACTAAGCTCTGCCCTAAAAATACCCAAAGGTCCAATTTTCTTCCCATAGGATAAACAGCAAGGGTTTACTGGGTAGGTCCTCCCTCCCCAGTTTACATGGTAGCTAAATCAAGTTGAGTTGAAGCAAACATTACAATTCTGCCAGCAATTAATAATTGATTAATTGTTTTCTTATCCCACAAGGATTCTGCACCTTCCTATCTTCCATTCTTTGGCTCCGCATAGAAACCACACAAATTAGTTCATCATATCACTGTTAATGGTTTATAAAAGCTTACTACAGGCTATTATGAAATCTTTACTAAGTGTTTGTTTTTAAATATTCATGAAGGTACAATATATATTTTAATAAGACAGGTTGCAAGATACAGCATTGAACCTAGAACTAAACATTAAGATCCCAAGAAAGATTCAGCTGAAAGCACAAGACCGGATATCCCCAGAAGAAAGGCACCCATCTCTCTCTCCTAACCTTCCTTTTTCTTGATCGAGGAGGAAATCTTATCAAATCCTTTTGCGTGTAGTTTTGCATTTATTAAAATTCTTTAGTTTAAGCTAACACACCCATTCCAAATTTCCTTCTGCCATTTCAGGAGCAGGAGAATATCTCCTCTTTATATGAAGATTGGTATCTAACAGTAGATAGAAAAATTAATTTGACAGGTTTCAAGGAAAAGCAATAATTTAGTTCAAGATAAACACGCAGGTAGCAAAGGTAAGTAGAAGTTTACCAAGTATCAAAACAAACATGATCTCAAGCTGGTCATTCAATATCAACAATTCTTTGCTAGTAAGCACTTCCTAAACAGAAAAATGAGCGGCCTCGTGACCTGCCAAACTATTTACTACTGCTGAGTTTTGAGCTGGACCAACAAATTTGAATAGATCATAAAAGCAAGACCAAGTTTGACAATTTTATCCCAATGCTTAGTGGACATTTGACCAAAGCCACACTCACTCACCAGCCATGCAATTCACGTCAAACACCTTCTAGCAGAACCACAGCAATGGAGCTACTACAGCAAGATAGTACTTGATAGTACAGTTACAGAAGGAGGAATGAAGCTTTTACCAGGTCTAGCTAGAACCAAAGCCATCAATCCCTCACTTTCAGGATCAGATTCACAAAGCAATATATTCAGTCCTTTTGTATGTATGAATCCCAGTGCCATAATCCCCGCCGAGCACCTATTTCTACACTGAAGCCATGAAATTCCCATAACGTATGCTCCAGCACGAGAACACCACCTGTACCAGTGTGCAACGAGAAATGTTACATTTCACAAGGCTGATCTGATGAGGTGCTAAACATTACTTATGGGGTGACTTACCAATACCACAGCAGCATCACAATTCAGAACAAACCTGATACCCCTGCTACCAGCCAGCCAGAATAGGGCTATTGTGCTGGCTTGGGTGGTCCAACCCAGCCTCCCTCCACACCTCCCAGCCCGTATGCTGTTCATCTTTACAGAGCCTGAGCCTGGATCTGTGTCTCTCTGCTAGTCTTTCATAGTAATCTGTGTTGACCTTCTGCAATATGTGGAAAGGAAATATTAGGAAACATCTAAATGAGACAGCAGTTAGCAGGATGTATCAGCTTACATCCTTGTCTGTCTTCTTCCAAAGACCTTCCAAGGCAGTGGAGGGTGGAGGACAAATTGGACACAAATATCACAATAAGGAGGGAAAGTGAATGGATGAAAATTCAAAGCAGCAAATTAGGAACTACAAATGTTTTCAACTGAAAAGTCACCATGAGTTATCAGTGATGCTTGGAAATACCTCACCAGCAGGACCTGAATGAGCTTTAAATGGCTTAACTGGATGAGCAGCCTCTGATCTACCTTTCTGAGATGATTTCTATTTTTATTTCTAGGGAAAGAAAAGTATGAGAAAGACATACATTCCTAGAAATAACAAAATAATTCTGTTACTTAAAAACCCTGCATCTTCTTCGCTAATTCTCACTTCTTAATCACCCTTGTGTTTCTCCACAGGGACTCCTTGATTAAATATATGTGAATAAAAAGTATCAATTCCTTTGGAAGTATGTTAAATTAACAGTGACCCGAATCAGACCCCACAGTCCTGACAGCAATTACTTATCAATGAATCGTTATCCATCTCTAAGCACAATTCCTTGCTCTTTCCAGACTTCTTTGACTTTACGTGCAAGAAAAAGTAGTAGCACATTTGCAAAAATAATTCAATAAAGTAGGGATGTTGCTGGGGCTGTGGGGTACATGTAAGACAAAGAACAGGCATTAGAGGACTAGAAAACAATTACCATTTTCTCAGTACCTGCTTTCAAGATTTTCTTCATATTTCCAGAAGAGAGTCATAAACAGAAAGTTAATTCAGACCCAAATGGAAACATAATGAAACCAAAAATCAACTTTTTTTACTATGACCACAGTTGCTGTTTTAGCACTATATTTTCTTGTTCCCTGGTCATCACATACCATGAAGAATGGGTCTCAAACCCTGAAACACAACTTTGGAGTTCTTAATTCTCCTTCAGAGAAATGGGTTGTTTTTTTTTTTTTTTTAGGGACAGCTTCTAAGCTTTCTTTTTATTTGCACACCACCTTGAACAACAAGATCTCAATGCTTGAAGGTCTACCATGAGTAAGTGCAATGAAAAGAAACTGAAGCGATGAGATTGGAAAACCTCTTCTGCTACTACTGAGGCTGTGTTATGAGCAGCCCATCCTGCTTGCCTAACAGGAATATAAATGCAAAGCAGTAGTAGCATAATTTATCCTGTAGAAACCTTCAAGTTGATTTTTGTTTAACCAGACCTTAACAAAACAAAACAAAAAGGTGTAACATTTTGGAAAAAGAATCGCTTTTTCTAAAAGGGAATATTAGGTACTAAGGTGGTCGGATGTAGTCTTATATCTTTGTCACAGACGAATTCCCAATTTTAAAACACAGCATCAATTCTTGGGGGTTTGATACAACCTGCTTGCTCCTCCAACAAAAAACCACCAGCCCTTTGGCACCTCCGCATAGAGCACTTTGCGCATCCTACCCACACAACCATTAACTAGCCTTCGCAGGGAACTGCTCTGACCAAAACAGAATTCAACCACAGAAAAACAAGTTCAAACAACATTGCTCACCACACATCCCAAATCCTTGTGTCTACTTCGTGCAAGCGATGAAGCAAGGGCTGAGTGACCTGTCAGAGGAGGAACCAGGACTACCCAGCACCACCTTCCACACAGGTCCAGTGTGAGCTGCCAGCGTGTTGACAGCCATGGAAGTGGGGTTTTGCCACAGAACAGGGGTGACAAGTTTCCAGTGAGAGGGCATGGAGACTGAAATAGCACAGTATTCCTAATTGTTTAAAACTTTTGCAAGTCAGTTATCAGAAATGCTAGCAGGAAAACACAGTTATCATTTCTACTCAGTTGTTTGGCATTTGTTTATTTGGTTTCCAGAAGCTTCGATAGGTGGAAGGAAAGGGGGGCAGAACCAAAGAGCACCTCCTGATTACATTTCCAGCTTTGCCCAGAGGAACGCTGTCGACTTTTTCTCAATACCACGAAAACATATTGTCCTTATTCTGGATAAGAAGCTTTTTAAGCCACTACCTACAAGTGAGAATCAAGAAAATACTATTATCATACTTTTCATGCAAACATATTTTAGACCTCAGTTAGGGCAGCCCAGGAGCAAGGGAGAAACATCCTTAGAGCAAGCGATTCAAGTGACTTCTGGCTAGTGTCAGAGATGTGCTCAAGTGGAAATTAAAGGTCTTTTTGCTGGTTTTGAGAGGTGTTGTGCCTAACGCTCCCTCTTTACACCCTGAAACAAGATCTATTCTTCAAGTCCCTGAATGAACTTGACAACTTGTCCCACTTGCCTATAGTAATGGAACTACAAATAACTACTTGTCTTAAAGCAATTTATGTAGTCATATTTAAAATGTAAAGGGGTGCACTACCTTAAACTGTGACATCTACCTTAAGGTTTCAGAGAGATCTCTTGATTAAGCCAGGCAGCCACCTGGACAGGCTGGAACGTTCCTGGTCATAAATCCCAGGTCATCAAAGCTGGTTTACTTCGCAAGGAGTTTCCACTCCTCAGCAGTTAAAAGTCAACTGTTTTCATGATCCACATGATAGCAGCTGTTAAATGTCAAAGAGCAATAGCATTATTTTAAAAGCCACAATTAAGAGCTAGCTTTAAAAGACTGACAAGATTAAAAAATACAGATAGCTAGATAGATGACTAGCATTGGCATCCTTCCATTTCAAGACACTACACTCCAGAAAGGTGAAAGCCAAGGAATAGATCCATAGCCTAAAAAAACAATAATAAAATGGTGTAAACCTGGATGGGCAGCTCAAACACAGAGCTACGCACCCAACACTGTAACCTGAACACACGTCCATCTGTTCGGTTGGATGGTGGCCCACTTCCATTAGTACATTATTGAAATTACAGATGTAACTTTAAAAGGCTTGGCCCTTGCTGTTACCTGCACTGCAGGGAAGGAGGGCACCAGACAAACAACAGGGTACAAATGAGGAAAGGGACAGGTTTTGGTGTGGATCTGCGAAGTCACAGCTCCGGTAATACAGTCTCGTCTCTGGAGGGCAGAGAAGGCGACCGTTCCATACCATCCTAAGGCTTGCCTTTACTCCGTTACCTTTACCAACTTCGTGTGCCCTCAGCTGCTGTATCAGTACATGAACAGGATTTAGTTCAGCCCAACGACCCAACTCAGCAGTTACCTGGAATTCTTTTGGGGATCATCAACAGCATTGGAAAGCTGTTTACCGTTAAGACAGCAAATACCTTAAAGACACAGACGTCTATGTTCCAGATCCAAAAGACATTTGTGCTGTACCGTATGATGAGAGGGAGAACAAACACCCCTTTCACACTCTTCCGGCATCACTTAATCCTGCTGACCTCAAAAATTAATCCTAATCTGTTTCTTTCGTTCTGGACATTGTCTCGGAAGTACATTGGATGCTGCTTAGTGTATGGATAGGTAATTGTTGTTTGGTCCATATATTAAAATGAAGATTGGCAAAGCTGCAGAAGAGTAAATTTGCAAATTGTCATCATTTTGGGTTCAGGGTAGATTCAATCTAGATTTCAGTTTTATGAAAACCTGTAAGATTAGAATGGTTTGGACATAAGATGTTTCTGTTTGGGCCATCCATAAATGCAAGATAGCCATAATCCAAAACAGAAAATAAGTAGGTGAGATAATCAGAATTGAGCCATAACGAATTCAATTTCTTTTACTGTAAAGGGAAGGTTATGCTTGCAGGCATAGTTTGCGCCTTGTTTTTAAATGCGGAGAATAGTCAAATAGATGCAACATTTATGAATTATTAAAACCTGCACAAGGATTTCTTTTCCTCTTCCACAGCTTCTTGTTTAATCCTTGTTCATTGTTGGGAGGCTCAGGGGATGACTGACATTTAACACATCTCTGACATGCTTCCTTACCCACCGAATGCCCCACGCCGGGAGAGAAAACAACCACACAGACACATGCAAACATATGCAGATTGCAAATGCTCCAACCTATTTCATTTCTCTTCACTCTGCACATTCCTTTTCTTCACTCTGCACATTCCGTTTCTTGCAAAGAGAAGAGAGAAACCTTACCATCTGGAAGAGCATCCCAATATCATCACTTCGTCTGTTACGTGAATAAGAACCTTTTCACATCTTGTAAGTAACAGATATTAGGAATTAAAAGTTTTTTTAAAAATGAAAGTAATATCTATTTCTTGTAGGGACTTTGGTGGTAAAAGGATGTTTCAGTGTAATGACACCACTCTTTCCTGAGAAGATAGTGCAGGGGAACGTATTTAGGAATAGATATGCAACCTGGAAGTATTGGAGCATCAGATCACATACCAGCCTAACTCACAAAGTGATTTCCACAGAGTGCAGGCTGGCAGTGTTAGCTGCTCCATTATCCCTGGACATTTACAACATTTCGTATTTTCATAGGGAACTACGACAACAAAAATGTAGGCGGGAATGAATCACACCCTCTCATATGGAGAATTTTGAACCGATGGTTAATTCGCTACCAGCAGCATTATTGTCGCAGTGATGGTCTGAGCATAAACACTAAACAAGGTTCCAGTTGAAGCAACTGATAGAAGCAAGAGGGAAAACAGTCAAATTTGGGACCTTCTATTCAAAATTGTGGCTATTTATCCCCAGGGCCCACTATATCAGACACTCTAGTAAGAAGATACCAGCTTCCTTGATAAAGCCTGCCTTGCTCTAAACACCACATAGTAGCGCTTCTAGTAGTGATGTATTTTTCCAGAAAGCAATTAAACATGTTTAGGACGTGGAGACGAATTCAGAGTATCTGAGACACTGAGGAGTTACAAGCCACAAAAAATAATTTGCAAAAAGATGGATCACATTAGACTACCCATCTACATTAGTACATCCCTACTATTGTGTCAAGGACAAAGTTTCTCTAAAAAAAGCTTCATATCAACCACTTCCCTGTCCACCCAGTCTGTACACACAGTCTACCTGCTTCGATCCCAGTGCACAAATTATGCCCCAGAGTCTGTTAAAGTTAGTGGAAACCCACATATTAATATGCACATGCTTTTAATCAGACTGTAAAAAGAGATTTGAAAGACTGCATTGAGAAACAAAGAAATAAGAATCCAAATTAAAAACAAAGACTACATGAGAGGAAACACTTGTGAACCACTACAGCTTTTGTGCTCCAACAGCCAAGCAGTGCGCTTCTGCCTCCAAGAACAAACACCCTGCTTTTCACCTGTGACAGAGGGAGGTTTTTTGTACCTTTTTTGAAAAAAAAAACAACCCAAACATAAAAGTACGAAATACCCAAAGTACCAAATGGAATAAAAGGGGACCACAATCTCAGGTAATTAAGATAAATAGGATTTTTTTTTTCCATTAAATCCAGACAAGAACCAAAATTCTTCCTGTATCTTTCTCTAAGAAAGCTCCATGTATGCTGACGCATTTATATATGATTTGTACCTGTTACTCAGGTTTACAATTCTGATACTAATACAGCTCATACACTAAGACTGAAGGGATTGTTGGGATTTCTACCAGCTGGGTTGAGTTTCACATTAGCTACTTAAAGCAGAATGCGTGAATCCTGGAAGAAGGTACAAGAACTACAGCTCAAGCTCCCTTGCATCGTGTCAGTGTCTGTACTGATACATCAGATCAAGAATAATTTTATATCAGGTTACAGAATATTATGTCAAGCTGAAATATTTAAGGAGACATCAGCTTCCTTGACAGCTATTTTAGAAATACTCAAAACTATTATTTCATCAGAAGGATAATACTCTAAAATCTACTCTTGCCCTAAACAACTGTAAGCTTGCTGCAGATCCCCAACAGGTTCACTGCTCCGTGTAATCGAGCTCCCTAATGTAATTGATAGTAACAGGTTTTGCCAGTTTTCTACATCCAGAAATTTTCCTTTTTCCTTATTTCTCCTCCCTAGTCATCCACAAATCCATCTCTGTACATGAACAAACTTTATTGCCATATTATCTGTGGCAAATGGCACTAAAATAAAACACATCTGCCTTGCAAATGAGAAATGGAAAAGAGTCTGCCATGGTTTTAATGAAATTGTGTATGTGTGACGTTTTCATTGCATAAGTGAGACGTTTTCATTGCATAAGCACAACTATTTAATTGTTCACTAGAGAGGTTTAACAGAGAACATGTCTGTGCTAAAAAGATGGCCTTAATGTTTGAGATTACCGAGTATTCCTATGTGAATTTCTTTCCAGTCTTGTGAAAGATATTACATTTAAGTGTTCGTTTAATTTAGTGCATTTTTTTCCCGTGTTAAGAGCGTTGTTTTTCCCAAAAAAACATCAACCACCATTCTTATGCAAGTTGAAACTGCTGCCAGAAAGCTTTTGTTTTCCTATGTTTATTAATAAGCTCTCTCTTTAAATCTACACTGCTGTGCTCTACAAATTGTAAAGAGCATACAAATGAGATACAAAGCAGCTGCCAAATGCATAAGTAAAGCTTGCCCTGGCCAATAATAAGCAAAAACTACTTAATCCTCCTTAACACTTTGCAATCTATGCAAAAAATATTTATGGGAGCAGCATCAAACCCAAGATTTATCAGATAAAGTTTTAACAGCTAAAGAAGAGAGATGCAGAAGAGCTCAATATTTTTCTTGGCTAACATAATCTATTTATAAGTTGATAAGGACAGTTGATCAAGAATTTTCAATCAATTTTTTTTTTTCCATTGCAAAACAAATATTTGGGAGAACCAACTGTATTTACAAAACAATTATTTTCAGAGTGGACACTTTGTAACCACTGAACGTAAGCAAACCCCTAAAGAGTCCTCTCAGAATTCCCACTTGAACAGAAAAAGCTAAAAACAAACAAACAAAGACTGTATTAGGGTTTAAAGTGGATGTTGCTTTATAAAAGCAAGGTTTTTAATTCTGAAAAAAAGTGTAAAGTTGCATCCTTCAAATTTAGCTACACAAACTGATCTGATCAGTTGATTGAATTTCTGCTTTCAAGAAAAAAAAAATAAAAATAAAACCAGACATGCCATTTCCAATCTGACATTTCAGTTGGATGCAGAAAAGGAAAAAATATTCTAAATTATCCGCGTAAACAAACTGCTTTCTGTTTACCTCAAATTATACAGCTTGGCAAGCAATGGGTCGTTATGAGCAAATTGAGTCAATAACTGAGAAGTGATTTGAAGTTTAAAAATGGAGAACTAGGTCACAGGCAGGCTTTCTGCAATGAAATAAATCACATCAAGAGTAAGCTAACACCAATAACTTACACACTTAAAACATTTCACAAAAAAAAAAAAAACCACCAAACAAAAACCAACAAACACCCTGGTGCAAATTTTAGTCAGTTGAATATGTGCTAAAATTAGTTTTCTTGTGCAACCGTACCCTGGCATCTTGTGTAAATTATCAGCATGGAATAGTTTGGTGACAGGCTGGGTCCTCAGCTCAGCTGAAGTGCCTGTTCATTTACTGCACTTTTTTTTTTTTCTTCTGTCAAAGACAACTCATATGAAAATGCACAGGCTACTTTGTTACCTTAAAAAAAAAAAAAAAAAAACAAAACCAAAAAAAACCCAAACAACTAAATACAGGGCGCAAAGAAAACTAGCATCATTCTGCCTGTAAGGACACAAGCAATTTCAATCAAACATGCCACGCAACGCTGGAAAAGAATTCACCGCCAAAGGATGGGGTCTGCCGCCTGTCTCTCCCCCAAGCATCTTGTATCACCTCTCATAAACGCTAGACGCAGCTCACAAACCCAGAGTGTTATTTCTCCCAGCAGCTCAAGTAAAACGTTTGCATCATAGACTGATTCTTTGCCACAATTCCTCTTCTAAAACACAGCAAAAGCTTCCCAGGGTTATTGCTTTCAGTGAGGGGGAAAAAAAAAAAAAAAAAAAGAAAAAAAAAAAGGAAACAAAACACCACAACAATGTAGCATGCCTGCTGCCTCACAGATTTCCCCATCCCACTTTATTTGCATAAAACCATCTGTATGAGATGCTGTGCATTACTGTGCTTCTTATGCAGCTACTAATAGGTCCAGTTTTGTTTTGGTTGGTTCTTGCAGTGGCCTATGAAATGCAACTGGTTTGAATTTTGCAGCAAGTACTGCATTATCAGACAGTATTAGTTTCACATAATTTCTATGAAAGGGAAGAAATTTTACTAATGTATGGATCACCTTGAATAACTCGGGGAGGAAAAAACCCAAATGTGGCCCTACCTACCGTGGACAAGTAACCTGTGGACATCTCCCCCTCTTCCTCTGCTCTCATTTTACAACAATTCACAGGTGATTTGGAGCAATCCTTGGCAGGTCAGTCCATGTTAGGGAATGATTATTGTTATCCACTCCTAGTGTTACATGTGACACGCAGCTTCCACCCTCCCTGCTTTGACTGGAACCTGGTCAGCAGGAGAATTACAACCAGTGCCTGACGTGTGGAAAACAAAAGCTTGTCCATGAATAGCCATTGCTAGCACCCAAAAACATGTCTTCGTTCATACACCTAAGAACTTGCATCAACAAAATTCTATTTTAATATTTTCCAGAAGAGATACCTTGGCATTAAAGTCAGCAATTAGGGGGGAGATGTCCAATCTGAGATTTTCTCAAGAGTCTAGCTGTCAGACATCACTGCATACCTACTGTCCATCAAAAATCCCACCCTCAGTCATCCTCACTCAAAGCATGAGAAATTACATGCTAGAAATTACTTGTTAACTGAATATTTGTCCTCAATTTAGTGTCTGTGGTTGGAACTCTCTTCACACAGTAATTTTCATCCTAATTAAGACTTCTGGGTGAATCCCCAATACAAATAAAATTAATTTGTAAAGAGTAAATACAGAGGAACAAATCACAGCCCAACTGCACAGTCTCTTGGAGCCCGTGTGACTGTCTGCTGAATCTTTCTTGCAGATCCTCTCAGCCAGTTCTAATAATTTATTTAAAAAGAGACTAACAGAATAGTCTGTCCTGGAGGATGAAAGCATATGTTAGTCTCAGCATGGATTCCTTTAGGAGCAAAGCACAATTATCACATTCAGCATTACCGTAAGCCAGACCTACTCCTTCATTTTCTTCCTTTAAATACTAAATGAAGTGTATATAAATAATTTGACTGCACAAAACGCAGCTCTCCCCACTGAATTGTTATCAAGTCAAGTCAAAGTTACCTGGACAAAGGACAGTCCCTATGGCCACATCACAGGGTGCTGGTTACAGCTGCTCTGCGCTCACGTTCCACCTACATGCTAGCAGACCTCTGATTTTTGGGTTTGGCTGGTGCTTATTCTGGTTTCGGTTCGATGTTTTGGTTGGTTAGTCGTTTTATTTATTTTAAACCAAAAAGACCGCATCACAAAACAGGTGAGAGTGCCATCTTCTACCAACTGGCAGTAGTTTTGGGAACTCTAGGGATCATGTTGATATTTGTCAAGTCCAAGGAGAGCACATTTGTACCTGCCAGATCCTTTTGGTTTCCTCCAAGGTGGTGGTAGGCAGTCAGGATGGTGCAAACCTTGCATACGGATACGAAGAGTCTTTTCTAGTTCATGGAGAGCAAAAGCGGGATACATTCCTAATGCAACACAGAAGTGAGAACTCTGTAAAATGAAAAAGCAAGAAATGGCATCTTTGCGTGCTAAAGGAGGACCTCCACCCTGCAAATAAATTCCTTAGGAAAAGATTTACTGAACAAGCAACTCAACGTAAGCTCCCAGCACAATGTTGTGACAGAAATGGCTAATGTTGGTTTTAGAGGTATAAACAAGAGGAGTAGTAAGCAGGATTGATGAAGTGATTATACTTTTATTTATGACATTGGTGAGACCAGTAAAAGACATACAAAACTCAGTTGCAGTGTTGCAACTTTTTAAAGAGCATTGAGAAAAAAACAAAGATGTGAGAAACTTGGTGGGGGGGTTCAACTAAGACCTCAATGAGAGCTGAAAGAGCTCAATCTACTTAGTCTGTCAACAAAGATTGAGAGGCAACTTGATTAGTGTATAAGTACCTTCATGGGGAGAAAACAAAGCGTATTAAACGGCTCATTAATCTATCAGAGCGAGGCATAACAAAAACTAATGGCTGGAAACTGAAGGCAGACTGATTTAAATTAAAAACCAGGCATAATTTTTTTTTTTCCTTAACATTGCAGGGTATTCACCAGCTTTTTATATATTCAAATCAAGAAATGGATGCTATCTGGAATAGTTGCTTTAGACAGACACAAATTATCACTCCAGTTAAGCACAAAAGTTACTGGGATCAATACTGTGGTAACCAGGCAAAACGCAACAGCCTACAATATACAGTAAGGCAGAGGGACAATCTAGCCGTCCCTCTTGGCCTCGAACTCTATGAATCAAAGAACTCTGAAAAAGCCATCTTTCTGCCTTCCTAATAAATCAGATCATTCTGATTTTCCACCCATGTTCCATCACTGCTGAAACTTCTGTGTTTTACAACAGGACTGTGCAAAAGATTGGGGTAAAATCTGACGCTAAGTTCGACCATGTGCTGATGCATAACCCAAGAGCTAATTTATTTTGCTTGCTTTTTAAAAATGGGTTTTGTGCTCGTGAGGAGTATTAGATTGATGACACTGATAAACTGTATGGGGGGCGGTAGGAATGGAAAATGTAGGAATTTATAATGGTTCAAGCACACAAAGTACCTCATCCAACAAGATGCCTGAAGGAATAGCCTGTAAATTAAAGAGCGCAGTTCATCATGCACATTTGTAATACCCCTTTTAATTCAAATAAAGAAAAATTAGCAACCAATTGTGTATTTACCAAAGCAGATTCTTAGAGCTCAGCTTTAAGTTATCCAAAGCTTTTGGTAAATACAATCAATACATTTGGAGAAAAGGGGGGGGGGGAAGGGGTGGTGGTAATAGGCCATAACTTTTAAAATTTTCTACATACATTACACAAAAAAAAGTATATAATTCACGTAACTAAAATGAAATTTACGGAGTTAAATTAATATTGCATAAACAAAGTATTTTCTTTGGCTCAACATTTAAAAGATTTTAATAATGTATTTTGCCATGAAAGCCATCATCTTTGTAACTTTAAAATTTGGTCATCAGGCTGAAAATTCACTCACACCTCTGTACAGTACTGGGATAGTTTGCATAAAGGATAACACTGCAGACAGGATATCAAATGATGCACAAGTCTCCTGCGCGGAGTGAGACAAGAACAGCACAGACTATTTGCACAGCCCATCATATAATGTTCTTTGTGATTAGGAATTCTGAGCAGCGCTGAACACACCAAGACATCTCAACTTTCTCCTAAGCCCTCACCCTGGTTCCGCAGGCCACGCGCTCCACCAGCGCAGGAACACCCATCCATCCGCTCACACACAAGCAGTGGCGGTAGGTGCTTCCTGTCCCTCATCCTTCCACGCTGCTTCCTTCTGGCGTTATGAAATGTTTGCTTTCAAAGAAGGATCAGTTCACCCACAATATCAACGGAGATATCAGCTTTCCCTTCCCGTACACGTATGCCCTTGTGAATGAAAATCAGCATGAATGAAGCCAGCTTTGTCCGCACTTGCGCTGTAGATATGCACAAACTCCAGGAAGCCAAGACTTAATTTGATCTGAAAACCCCCACAGCCAATGCATTTTAAAGACAGAACCACAAAGCCAATCAATAGGGACCATTCAGATACTTGCTGTCAGCGGCTAAAAGAAAATGGATACTGAGAAAGCCATAACTATGATAAATTTAGGCGCTGTTTCTCTCTGACTAATGTAGGCACTAAAACACTCCATGAATATCCTGCTTTGAAACGTGTCATATTTCTGAGAGGCCAATCAATCTCGGGTTCTCTGTGGACCACATTAAAATACATTTGTCACTGTAAGTTTATGAAATATTGATGGTGTTTTTTAGGGGGGGTGTTAGAAGGTGGAGAGGTGGATCAGAAAAAGGGGGAGTGAAAGCTACTTTAATGAATTATCTTTAGGCTAGGAGAAAAAGAAGAAACAAATGTAGGTGCTTATTGTGGATGAGGGTGAAAAACAGGAAACAATTGCTTACTGAAGGAAGACTTTGTTGGATTAATAGAAAATATCACGTGGATGAATGTGTTAGAGGCACTTTGGAATTTCAAGCTCAATTTGACCTAGATTCATGATTTAATAAATGATTTAATTTTATAAATTTAGTAATTAATAAAAATAAAACCAGAGCTCCATTAACGAGGAGAAATTAAAAGCTTCTGTGTTCCAGAGGGGAACAGGGTTCCATTGCATCAGGCACTGCACTACATTTATACCTGAAAGAAGGAACAAGCCCATATGTACTAGCAAGCTCCACCAGCTCTTAAAAGCTGAGAAAAACATACTCCACATGGAAAATAAATTGAATAGAACAAGCATATACAGAGAGACTACCTTTCATATCGGTGCTTCTACACACTCAATACACGAAGTGTCAGATACTAGTCAAAAAGAAAATTCCCATCTTAAATAACTTGTGATTAGAATAGCAAAAAGACCAAGAAACAAGAAGAAACTGGGAAGCAAGGTGGAAATGGGAACCGACTGACTCAGAATAATAATTTCTGATTATAAAGGAAGCCTGTTCCAGATCCAAGATGTGAGTTCACAGCCAGTCCAGGGCTTTCCAGGCAAGACCACTCTACCTTTCCGAAACCCAATCGCTAAACACCTAGCAACATACCAAGCTTCCTACATGAGCAGCTCCACTGAAGTCAATAAAGCTATTCACAAGTGTAAAGTTAAGCTTGAGCTTAAATACTGTGGTACTGTGATCTATGTTTGTAAGTGAAGTGTGGAACTAAAGCTAGTTTGTGTAAATAATCTGAAATTGGGTCATTTTTCACCATTTCTGTCAATGCAAAAAGCAGTTTTTCAGATAAGAACAACAGCAGCATTCACCAAAGGAACAAAAAGTAAATCCTCATACACATTTTTAACCCACAGATGCTAAACTTTTTGGTAAAGACATTATGTCATGTTGGTAGGAAAAACACTCATAGGCAATAAATAGCACATTTTGCTTTAGTGATGAATAGTAACAAAAATAAATTGAGGCAGAAGCATAAAATTTTTTCATTTTTCACAAATCTGGAAAAATATGAACTTTTCTATTATTTTTGGCCAGGGCCCAAACATCTTCCCTTCAGCCTTCAAAAGAAACCCCACTCATCTTACTGAGATTATCCAAACAGATACACAGATCTGTCCTCTATTTCCTTTGCCATAGTGTAGGTATTTGGCTATAACAATTTGACAACTTAGAAATTTTCCATAAAATAACAATTTTTCTATCCCCTTCCCCCAGCAATTTCAACCACATTGAAGATTTCCGTGTGCATGGAGGGCAGGGGGAAGGAAGTATTTTGTTTCCCATCAGTATGATGCAAATTTAAACATTTCAGAAGTTTTAAGTGAAACAGTGATTTGCTGAAGTGTCGGTTCAAATTTTAATTACACCTCCTGCAATGCTACAGCGCTTCCCAAGAACAGTAGCTCAGGTGCCCAAACCCTACTATTTTCCCCCCAAAGGCTGCAGTCACCACGAAATTACTTGTCCCACCATGCACTTGCAGTCCCCCTCTCTCCACAACACACTTGTGCTTCAACATTACTAAACTGATTTTCTTTTTCCCCACCCTGAATCTTATCTCAAAAGTTAGCAAGTTATTATTTCCCTCTACATACCTGTGGCACACACAGGCTCTACTGACAGGGCTCTATTAGGTTAGGTGTTGAGCAACTAGAAAAAAATAAAAAGGACGGTTTGAGCCATAGCTTAGTCTTAACTTTCCACACTTGCTACGAATGAAGTTTGTGCTCAAATCTGGTGTCAGTGTGTACCAGCGACTACCTGCTTCACTGCAGCAACACATTCCTCAGAGATGTGCTGCCATTGCTCAGATTCATGACAAATATCACCAAGTACCATATTTTAAAACATATAACAGACTTTGGGGTGCATGCAGGAACAAACCACACCTCCTGCAGTCAAGGCAATGCACACAGCGAGGCGGCTGGATCCTTCCTCTTGGGGAGCTGCCAGTTCCTGAGGCCATGGCAGTCTGAAGGCTCTTTCCTTTTAAGAGAAGTCCCCAGTACACCCAGTATCCACATCCCCTCTCCCCAAGGAGATGTTAGCACTAAAACAGGCAGGGATATGCCCGAGGGCAACCCCAGCCTCCATCTGTGCACCACACTGGGCCCAGGGCTCCACATCAGTGCCACATCGGGGCTCCGTGTCCCCGAGCGGTGGGGCTGCTCCCTGGGGAGGATGAGCAGGAGATGAGGGCCCTCAAGCCCTGCCCAGACAAGCAGAGCAAGGTGGGACAGTCAGGCCCACCAACAGCCCTGTCAGTGGCAAGGTGGCAAACCCACCCTGTCTACCCAGGAAACTCAGGATATTCAGGCATGGCAGTGAACCAGACTGGGCACAGGGGCTGCCACAGCCCAGCTGGGGCCTAGCGCCAGGGCCAAAAAATGGAGCCCCATGCCCCTGACTGAGGGCTGGAGGCCCCAGGAGACCATCTGGGCCTGAAAGAAAAAAAAAAAAAAAAAAAAAAAAAAAGTCACCCACATTTGCCAGCTGCCAGCATCAAACAAGGCCATTGATCAAACATTTCCTTCCCGCAGCTGATAAATCCTTAGCACACACTCTAACCCTAAGGAGATTAGGAATTTTGAGACCATTGAGTCAATCACCAAGAAACCAGGTCTTTTAGCAGTTCAAGCTCTGCAATTCCAGCCACCAGAAACATAACGGATTGAAAGGAAGCAAGCGGTCAGGAAAACATGTTTTATAGCTTTACCTGCACACACAGCATCTGGCTTTGCTTCCTGGCAATCCAGCCCACCCCAGTGTTTCAACAATTGCCTCTTTGGGTGTTCACGATCTCCCTTTTCCCCCCCAAATCCTTCTGGGGCTCCGTCCCCCAGTGAAGGGCTCCAGCTCCGTAACCAGGACCCCTGAAGACACCTGACACACAGCAAGGAAACACCTAAATTCACTTTTTACTGTACCATAGCACTAGAAAGAGAGGGCTTACTACATATAGCACAGACATGTCGTGCCATTAGATGGCTGTAACATCTAAGAGCTTGTTAGGAAAAGAAATGTCTGTGCTACAAGATCTTGATTAGTCACATCACTCCCTTACTTCAAGATGGGAGCACCACCTCCTCTTTCCTAACACCATTTATGCTCATCCTCTCTCCGATGTCTCCCAACTTTTTTGAGGTTGGTTATAAAGCAAGTGTACCTTCTCCCTGACCCCATAGCCCAGTCAAGAATGCCAACATGACCAGACAACACCATCTTGCTTAAGCATGGCTCACCGATTCTGCAGGCATCAAATCAGCCTGTCAAATAAACCTGGACTGCTTCCCCCCATGTGGCCCCTTAAGGTTTTTCATCTCAGATAATCACATTCAGGGTATTTTCTACAACTACAGCATTGTTCCTGGCTGTACCCTGTCCAAATCGCTTGTCAGTATCTCAAGAAATGGCAGCTGTGTGGCTTTCTCATGGAGACTGTTTGGTCAGCTAGTAAGTCACAGTGCCAGCAGCTGTTCCCTGATATTTAGACTAGGTTTCCCCTTTGATTTAAATCTATTATTTGCATTACCACCCTTTTGCTATCACTCTGAATAAAATCCCTCTCCAGAAAAGAAACCTAATAGTAAATTGTGTAATAGTATTTGACATCGACTAGACTGGGACAAAGCCAGACCCCCATCCCTCTGAGCAATGTGAGGAAGGGCTGGGTGATCCTGACATCTAAGTTCCAAACCTCTCCAAAATGAAGGAATTAGACGCTTTTATGTGGTCCCAGTTACACAGGAATCAGATAATACAGTCTAATGACCCCTCTGAGCCTTAAAGCCAGTGATGCCTTTGGGTATGTTTCTAAATAAAATGTAAAACCCATGAAAAACCCAATCCCTCACCTCCAAACCCTCTGCTGCCTAAGTTCAGATATGTCACAATAGCTTGGGGCAACATTTTGAGTTTCTCACTGCTTATTGTGTATGATTCTCACTGCATATGTGTATGATAAAATACTCTTAAAATGTTGTAAAGCTGGTTGCTTAGATTCATTAAGCACCAGGACTCATGTCATCTTTGATAATGTTTTATACTCAGCATTTTCCTATGCACTCTATTTACATTTCTAAGCACGCTATAAATATCTTCTATAAGTATACAAAGGGCTGGCAGGCCAGCTTTCACCTGCAGGCCTCTTGCCCCTGTGGAAGTCATTCTTCCCAGAGGACAGCCTGACATTCTGGGCAATGCAGAAGACATTTTTATTTGATGTATCATCAGTTCATGTTGGTTTTGGCTTTTACTTTGCCTTATTTCGTATTTCACCTTGTAATTGTGGCAGCAATTTTTGTATGTTGCTTAATAAATCTTACAGAGGTCCATCCATGCTGCCTTTCATCAGGGCAAAGTCCTATTTAAAGATGTGTCTACCCAAAAGCTGTTGATCTATGCTTTTGTAAGATGTTTACCTTAATCTCCAGAAGGATTATCAGCTGGTAGTTAGAAATAGCCACCTGAAGCCATTAGCTGCTTAAAAAAATTTGAACTGAAGTGTAAAATCCAGGCATATTTCTAGAGTCAGTGTGATATTACGATCATGAAAACCCCATTTTTAAGGGTTCCAGTGCAAGAAAATGAGTTTCCTTTCAGTATGGCCAGTTGTAGTCAAAGAAGGGAAAGGTAGTTAGCAGTCACATGTTTTCCCAGAAAATTTCCCTTTCCTAGATGTTGTTGCATAGGTATTGCTACCTTGCACAGCTGGTGTGACCAAAGCCACAAAAACCTAACTTGAGACTGGCTCTAGGTCAAGCATCAACACAGACCATTTAGAAAATACATTAAAGAAAACAAATTATAACATTGTCAAATATTCACAAAACAGTTTGTAAGGGCAGAGTGAAAAAAAGTAAAACATTTTAATAACCATTAATCAGGCGACATCCTAGCAATTCAAATCATGACAGTTCCTGAGGTCTTAAGTATTTGGAAATAGACCTTTCAGGAAAATTAAGATCAAAGTATATGGAAAGCACAAAATTCACACTCAGAAAGTTCTAGACCTTCCAAAGACATATACTATTTAAAGTAGCCTGAGATATTAAGCTACTATCTCAGAGTTTGTTAGAAATTAATCATGTTTTAGATGACTAGTTTTATTATATATATTAAAACTATGCATTATATAATTATATCAAAACCAGCTCTCTCTGCATACAACTTGAAAACCCTACAGTTGCACTCCATATGTTTTCCAGTCATCAACTCTGATGTTTCTATCTTAATTTCTTATTTTAGAAAGATGTTAGACAAAAGCAGTTTTCCTGTATATGTTATTGTGTTCCATGCTTAACACCACATAAGAAAAAACTTTGACATACATTTATGAAAGTATGTTAGTAATGTTAATTCAAATTACACATGACAATTAACACACTCAAAGTGTAACTAAAGTTTTATTTTGATAAGTTATCTGTGCAGCTATGCCTATGTCCTCTGCCAATTGCAAGTTTGTATTTGTTTTCAGCTTCTTCACAAGAAATGAGACACTTGTCCCCCACATGTTCAAAATTTCTAGATCCTTTGCCTGTCACCAGATTCTGAAGGTTGCAGATTTTATTTCAAAAGTTGCAGCACAGATTTAGAAATCTGGGATGTTTCAGCTTCCCACCCTCTTCAGTTCCTCATGCGACTAAGACTGCTACAAAATATCCTAAGCAATTTATTTCATAAGAACACATAGCAGTTACTGGTTAGTATTAATAGTTAGAAAAAAAAATAATTCTGACCTAACATATGACTATAATCAAACCCCTGTGCCTACTGTGTAGGCATCTTAAAGCACTAGAGCCCACATAGATGCAAGTAACAAATTTAGTCTTCCAAATAACTAATTTACCCAGCAGGCACAACAGGTACTCATACTCTCTGATGGAAAGACCACTAACAAACCAACCACTACAGCATCAGTGTCCAAAGCCGAGACTCTGGCCTTAGTTAGGCTTGCCTTGATTATCTTATTTCTGAAGTAAGGATGAAAGTGCTCATCTCCTGCATAGCATTAATTTAGACTTTGGTGGTTTCCCTGGAAGTTTCTAGAGGCAAATATCTGAACGAAACATATTCTGAAAGACATTTAGTATTTCTTATATTTCTTTGGAATTTTTACTCTTTCTGGGTAGGATATCCATACAGATCACTTAAGATGTGTTTGACAAGCCATACGCTTAGCCTAGCAAGAAAAGAGAATACGGAAGAAAACCAGGAATGCGTCAACAAATTAGTGACTATTTAAATATTGAATAAAATTCTGCTTTGTTCAGGAAGTGTCTGTCCAACGGAAACTCTCCTGTTTCAAAATTGGTGTCATCTTAAATGCCAAAAAGGGAAGAAAAAGTAATTTATAAAACAATTAGAAATAAGGTTTCAGCCTTAGGGGTCTTCCTCAGGGCATGGTGAAACTAGGACACAGCAAAACTAAACAACATCCTGTTCTTCTTTAGCCTAAGGAAGGCCCCATGGCCAAAATGCCACCTCTAATCTAATTTTGTGTTTTTGACAAACAGGTTGACCCTTCCCCTGCTAATCACTGTTCTGCAACTTGCGACATATTGCACCAAGTCTTTCCCTTCAATTTTAGAGGTCACACACAATGTAAAGCATTTACCCAAGCCATCTTCAAATCCCACACCTTCATTTATTTCTGGAATGAACAACTTTGAAATGCTCACTTTGGGAGAAGAGTGAAGCTATATAACTCAATTCTCTATTGCCTTTCACTTCTACAGACATTAATTCTCCTGGGTAGGAGGATGAAATGCTACTGTTTCAGTCTGGTAGGAGTTTGCATAACTGGATAAGACCAAGCAAGGTGCAAAGCAATGGAGAATAGGATCCAGCAATTTGAGGATGTCACCTGTAAAAAGAAAGAATGGTTTCTGTCACACAAGTTTATTGCAGCCCAGAAATGTCTACAGTAACTGTGGGCATATAATATGATGTGCAAGGCTTTTATGAATGGGACCCTTGTGGCTTCTTGTCAGAACTGAATCTGAAGTGATGACAGGACATTTGTAAGAAGTCTTTCCTGAGATGCTGAAGGACTTCCATAAGGAATCATCTTGAAGATTGGGCTCTTGAGGCCTTCAGTCAAGAGGAGTCCTTCCAAAAAATGTTGAAGGTTTTTGCTAAGAAGCAACACAGATAGATACCCTCAGAAATACCAAAAGAGTTGAGCTGCTGTGTTTGAACTGTTTGCATATCTCAGAGTTACAGAAGAGAAGAGTACAGGGTTCATGACTGGCCAGCCTTGCAGGTTGGGGGAAAAACAAGAAAGCCCACACCTTCATACCGTTGATACTAACAATATCACTGTCAAAAACATGACAATAGTTTGTCTGCTGAGGGATTAGTGTGACTCACCAAGTACATTAACAGTTGACATAATCTCTATCTGCACATTTTCAAAGACTACAAGAAACTGAGGAGGCTACAGAGGGCTCCCTTCGCCCAGCTAGGCATTGCTGAGAACAGGTAAGTCTGCAACATATAAATTATATCTGCCCAGCTCACACTGCCCCCAAGACCAGAAAGCATCTGTAACATGTCTGTAGAAGAACTCTGCTAATAACATAGGACACAAAAAAAAAAAAGCTGCCTGCATTCCAATTTACAGAAATATGGTCATAGATGTAAACACTGCCAAATCAAAAAGCAAAAAAAGCATTAAAAAGTATGAAAAACATTCTCTTTGTCTTTGGTCTGGATGTTGGAGCTGAGTACCTGGAAACAGAACTTGCTTCCTCAAACCAGGGAATAAATCCTGCAGAAGCTTCAGCATGAGCTGCTTCAGCTGTAACCGACCTGGTCTCATTAATTGCTATTCATCTCTCAGTCAGGTATTGCCAAAATGCAACTGAGGCTTTTTTGCTCAACTAAATTTTTTTTTTTTTTTTTTTTTAAAAAA
>WHYT01017374.1:289792-322316 GCA_009806455.1 Tetrax tetrax | reverse complement strand
GAACAGCCTCAAAAAAAAAAAAAAAAAAAAAAAAAAAAAACCACACAAAAAACCCCACACAAAACAGAAAGCAAGTAAAGCAAGTTAGCTCTCTGCCTTTAAAGGGAACAAAAATCCCTTCACCTTTACAATATGTGCCTCGATATCAGCCCTAGGAACCCCAGTGAAACCAAGGGCTGTCATTTTCTTGTTTTCCGAAATGTTCACATAATTAACACGCTCTCTCTTCCTGCTCACTCTGAAAGAAAAACTGGGGTTTCAGGCAGAAACATTTTGTCTGAGGCACTGACAAGAAGGCACTGCGAGGCAGGGGTCAGCCAACATTGCTCAGCGTCTCAAACCCAGCCCGGCCCTTAGGCAGGGTTTTCACCAGCATCCTTGGCCTGCCTCTGCTGGGAGAGCTGCGTGGCAGCGGTCCTTTTCAATTGACCTCAAAACAGAGGCAGAGTGCTCTTACCATAGCATCTCCGCCACCACATGACTGTGGAGAACACACGCCTGATTTGATTTTAAATACAAAGCGCCTTCCCTTTAATTGAAACTTAGGGCATGAAAAGTTTATTAAGTTCGACAGCGATGCCGCAGAGAAGCAGTGGTAGAAATTGCCCTCAGGCTGATGCTTCCCAGCCTGCCATTAGGTGCTGTTACACTTAATTGTTGGTGAAGGCAACTTAGTGCTTGATCACATTATTTTCACGTTAAACCTTTCCTTTGACACAGGTTCTTTGTTAGAGGCAAATCCTTCAAATATACTTGCACAGACAGAAGTATCTGAAAACCAACACAGGATCTTTACAAGTAGAGGAAGTTACCAATATTGTTAAGAGGTCTGCAAGATTAAAGCCAGGAGAATTCAAACAGACATTAACAAGTATATTTTGTACTTTTTTCCCCACACGTTTCATACTACAGTCTTTAGAAAGATCTATCCCCTGTGCCTGAAAGACTTGGACTGATAACTGACCTGGAGCATCACGTTTAACAATGACAGCATCCTTAAAAATTGTAAACTGTTCAGGGACTTTCTAGTGGATGCTAAAAAAGCCAGGATTACACAAATAATAAATAGAAATAATTATATGTTGGCCAAAAAAATATTCCTGTTTAAAAGAAGATAAAAAGCAATAGTAAAAACTTAAAAAACTGACAAAATGAGGCTAATGGAATAAACAAATTATCAACAGACAGTAACTAAGCAATGTATTTTAAAAACCCACCAAAACTCCTATATGCAAGCATACACTCATTGCTAAATACAGACAATAAAACTATAAATGAAAACACTGAAAAGGCAGGAATGTTTCACAGATACTTTTTGTTCAATAGTTGAAAAAAAGACACCAATGTATATATGCATCCCTTATATGCTCTAGGTAGTTTAGAGAGTTTAACAGCGTTGTGGCTCTACTTGCTTTGATCAAATTTCTTACTGTCAAGCAACTAAGTTGCCTGCATTATCTTTGGCTGTCTGCCAAAGTTTTTGAAAAAATTAAATCACCAAGTCAAGATAACAGAGACCAAAGAGCTTTAAAGGAACTAGTGGACTGTTAACTTTTTAATACATCATGGAAAACAACCTCGTAAATGCCAAAAGTTGTGGGACTGCCAAAACAATTTCAATTTGAAGACAGTTAGGGATGAGTCCAGAGAACTTCGGACCAGCTAGTCTAGTCTTAATAATTGGCAAACTAATAAAATATCTGTTCATGAACTATCAACAAAGAATTGCAGACTAGAACTATAATTGTGATGTTTCATGGAAAATTGGTTTAAACAAACCACACTTATCTTTTTTTTTTTTTACAGGATTACAAGTCTGATTGATAGAGGCAGCTGTGATAATAAAATAGACTTTGACTTCTCCAAGATTTCTGACTCAACTGTACCTAAATTCTTACTTAAAGCCCCACATTCTAGTCACCAAATGGATTAAATAAGTGGTTTACTGACTGACCTCAAACTGTAGCTGTTAATGGAGAGCAGTTGCACCGAGAAAGGTTTTCAGTCCAACCCTGTTTAGTATTCTGAAAAGATCAAGGTGGTACCAAAACTTACTGTCAATAAAGTTAACAGATTACAAAGACCGGAGTAGTGGACAGTTCTGTTTCTTTGGAGGTTGGTATCAGTAGTGTCAAGACAGTTATCATTAAAGCAAAGTATGAGTTATTCAGGGCAAAACATTTTAAAAGAAAATTATTCCTCATACAGGCTCACCTCGCAGGCAAGCATTCAGCCGGCGTGCAGATATTCTTGCAACTAAAGATTACGCCTCTCAGTTCTGGGTTGTGAGTCTCTCTCCAGCCAGGGCAGAAATATTGGCACTTCACAAGACTGCCTGCCACTTTCCAGTGACACTCCCAGTAAAAAAAAGGGCAAAATGAGTTAACACTGGAGAGAAGAATCCCAGCAGGCTATCCTAAACTATCAGCTATCCTGCTTTTGAGAATCAATGCGTTCACTGCTTGCTTATTTAATGTATACATACAACTCCATGTCCTCTCCCACAGTCTCTGAATAGTACTGGTAATTAGCAAGGTAGAAGTAATGCAAAATACGATTTATTGATAGTCTCTGAAGTTTTAATATTTGGTTCAAATCCACATCTCAAGTTGAGCAATGTGTCAGTGAGGCTGAAAGCAGCATGTTCAGTATCAGACAGAACGCTGGATGTAAACAAGTGACTTATGACTGCAATAAGCGTAATTAGCTTCTATTTCAAGTTCACATTTTAGCTTTTTGGACAGCACTTTTCCTATGCAACCAAACCAGGCTGAGTGGCCTGTGTCTCCACAGGAGGCAGATTGCAGTCTGGTTGGCATGTCCCGCCAGGTCCTTCATTTATACATTTTCTGATCCAATGCAGACAGGAATTAAATACAGCTGCTCTTCTGGTGAGTCTTAGAGTCCTAAATGAATGTTTAAATGGTCTAATGGAGTACCGTATTTAAGATGTACCAGGTTAGGTGTCCCCACGGCTTTGTGCCGCAGCACACAGACGCTAGCCCCTGGCAGCAAGGCAGCCAGCTCAATCAGAAGTGTGCTGACACTGCTTTTGTACTGCTCCTCCTCCTGCAAAATGGTCTGATACACTATAGTGAACTGTAACCTAGATGTACATGATCAACTTTTTATTAAAAAAAATATATATATATATTAGCATAGACATTATACCACTACGGTTTTTTGTGATCATTTAAGAACATAACTTAGTATTCCCAAATTTCTCCCCTCAATATTTCCCCCCAAAAGAATAACTGCTTTCCTTTTACACAAATCTCGTCGCTACTGTTGCTACAACACTTGCAAGATATAAAATCGCCCGGTGTCAGTGCTATTCTATATGTACTTCGAACTGACTGAACTTCCCTGGATTTTATTGCAAGTAAGAAACACTATTGCTCTGCTAACTTCTCATGCTGTAGTCAGTCGCAACAATTCACAGCACAGCTGTAAACGGCAGGTTTTGGTTTTGAATTCCCATCGTAGAACAAAGCAATGGTATGCACACTGGCAGGAGCCGTAGTCACAAGTTACCAGTGTGACCACTCTCACCACTGGGCTCACACTGGGAGCTGCCCTTACCCCATTCACACCAAGTGGGCTGTCTCTCCTGGCCTGTTTTATATCACAGGGCTTGGGGATCAGTCACCCAGGGCTTGGGGATCACCCTGCTTCTTTTCCTCAAAGTCAAGTCCTTCTAGGTATCAGCCTCACCTAAATATACAAAGTCAAAATGTGAAGTAGCCTTGAGGGACACTGGAAGGAAACCATGGGACGTTAGAGAGCTGGGGTGTGCTTGAGGCCCTCGTCTGGGTGGACATGCTCTGCAAAGGGAAGGGCTTCCAGGGTCGGGGTGAGCTGCTGCCGGAGGCCAAGAGGAGTTCTCTATAGAAGTGGCTTGCAGATACGGGTTTGAGAGTGGTTTCATCCATCAGTAAAAGCCCACTCTAAGATTTCAGACTTGCACGTGCTGATTTACCTTGGATAGAGTAGTGATAAATAAGAAGCAAGTAAACTCATCTGTTTGCTGCACATGGAAAGCATTTATACTTTATATTCAGCAATTATTAGAAATAGATCAAATCTGCTGAGGAAGGCCCTCTCTGACAGCATACTGCCTTTCCTCCAGATAACCTGTCTGTTGACAGCTTTTATAGCTTACCCTAAAGTCTACGCAGATAAGGCTAACATCTGCAGTAACACAGCACCCAATCCTTTTTGAGCAAGCTATTCAGTTTGCTAACACACTGCAAGAGGTTCCACCAGCAATTTTACTACACAGTTCCTTGGATTATGGGATTTTTTTTTTTTTTTTTTTTTTTTTTTAGTGCAAAACTGCAAACAAGTCAGTTTGCAGTTCCACAACTCCTCGTACAAAGCTTTACATGGCACCACATTAGCCAAACATAACCCATTTTCCAAAACATGTCCACCTTTGACTGATGCAGCTTTGGATTTCCTGGCACTTACACGCTTATGAAGGAGAGGGCAGGTAGGTAAGATGACTTCAAGGAGAAGGAACTGCTGAAACCGTCACTAAGGTCCCCATAAATATTCCCCATGGACCTCATTACACATTTGAGCAAACATTACCTTCACTCACACAGCTAAATTTCCTGTTTGCTTGGCTGATCAATTTCTCATCAAATTTTCATGTGGGGTTCAGGCCGTCTGTGGCGTTTTAATTAGCCCGAAGACTCCACAGCGTTGGAGGCAAAGCTAAGAACCATTGAAGCCCTCTCTTCCTAGACAGAAAGGTGGAAGGGGGTTGGGGAAGACGAAGAAATGAAGAGGCCAAGAGCTAATTAGTAATTAGCTCCTGTTACTAGGTTAAGCCTGCTCTCTAGTGGTCACATCACGCAGCAAATGCAGCATCGAAAATGCCTACGGGAAGCAGTACCTTAAATCATAGATTAATTCCTCTTCATCAAATAAGATAAAAAAAAAATATGCAATATCCATCATGCTTACCCCTGTTGCTGCAACTCCCAGCATTTCTTTTCCTGTAAAGAGCCTTGTTTTCTCCCCCCACTCCAGGATTTTGTATATTTTAATGGGTGCTCTCTCATTCTTCCCACGGGACGACAGCGCAATGAAGTGCAGCTATTTAAAATCAAATGCACTTTGCTCCAATCAGCACGGACAGTTTTGAATGATGAAGAACACACAATCTCTACACCCTGTCTGTCCGTCCATAACTACGAGCCACAAAGGGCCACCTTCTGCCCAAGGCGTTGTCTGGAGCATTTTGCTTATGCTGGCAAGCCTGAGCTCTATGCCCTCATTACACGCAAAGCTTTTCATTTAACTGGGTCTAACCTGCCTCCTTCTTTTTGGCGATCAAGACAGTCACGTAATTTTGAACAGCAATATAAGCAGGATAGAGAAACCTAGTATTCCAGCAATATTCCTCCCACCCTCTTAATGTAAAGAAGTTATACCAAAGCAACGCTGAAATGTAAGACTTGATCCATCTGTGGTCTTTGAATGAAGCAGCACCGCTGCGTTTCACAACTTCCTGAGAAAGAATCTGCACCCATTCCCCCCAAAAAAGCACAAAGACACTGCAGCAGGGGTGTGCAAGAGCAGAGCAGTTCTCCCCACAGAACAATCAGCAGTTCTGTTGACAGACGTTGCTGTATGGCAATAGCCTGCTTCATCCCAAACTCAGGGACTGGGGCACTTTCAGTCTCAAATGTGGGTAGCTAGATACTAACAGAATTATCTAGCCAAACTCTCTGAAATCCACCCGATTTTCATCCAGGCTGAAAAGGTTTAAGTTATAATAAAATCTATAAAGATTTATGGAGGGAAAAAAAAAAAGTAAAAAAGAAAATAAAAAGGCTGGAAAGAACTGAAAATGAGACAAATTCCTTATTTCCTTTTGCAGTTTGGGAGTGGTTATTTTAAGTATTAGTCTGCATACTGCAAAAGTGATGTAGGTATTTAAAACAGCTGCTCATTTCACACGAATGGTAAACTATACCCAGCTCCAATTTGCTAAAAACCACAAGTTCTTTGAGATGATATGAATAACATAAGCATCTGCAAGTGCACCTATTTACTACAGAGAGGGACTGTGGCACACAGAGCTGCTGGTGCTCTAAGCAAGAGCCACTCAGTATCATTTACAGAACAGATCCAAAAGGTACTCAGCAAGTGTATATTTTCAGCTCAAAGTTTGAATCTCAGTTGCATTAATAAATGGCAAGATATTTGGCTTTATTCTGACAGACAGAAAATTTGCACTACTACACTGAAAAGAGCAGAACAAATAGTTAACCTGAGCCTAACCCCCCCTGCTTGAAACCTAGATGCACTTAATTTAGCAAGTACAAATTAATTAGTATTATTAAAATACCACTTAGCACCAAGTACAGGCAGAGTGCTAGTATTTAAAAAACACATTAGCTGGTCATCATAATCACCGTGTCTCACAAGGCATGGGCCAGCTAATGCTCTTTTTGCCCATGCCAGGAACTACATGTTAAGAGTTGGCAAAAAAACCCCTCTTTTTCCAGGTAGTGCCAGGGTCTTTGATCCCATGCTTCAGTAAAAACTCATCAGTTTGGAAAAAAAAAAAAAAAAAAAAAAAAAAAAAAAAAAAAAAAAGAAAAAGAAAAAAAGACATTTTTTTATAAGCAAATGCAATGGGAAGGGTTTTCTGCCCCAGCTCTAATTCTTTGCAGTGTTTCTGAGATGTTTATTGGTTACAGATTATGTCAAGCAGTAGCAACACCTGTGTCTTGTTTCTCTTCCAGCTTTCACAAATAACCTTCTTCTGTATTTATTTGGATTTTGTTCCTTGCAAATAAAAAGCAGCTATCTGCAGGCTTTGGCCACTTTGTTTAACAACAACAAACCAAACCAAGCCACATGCAGTAAATTAATACAACCATATTAGCTCCAATACTCACGAGTAACCAAATAAGGTGAATTCCACCAAGTCCACCAATAAACCTTTATTTCCACATCAGCAAGAGTCTTTCATCTCAAAACAATCTACAAGCCAGACCATGACTCCAAAGCTTTCAAAACCAGCACTTTGCAGGCCAAGGCATTTCTCCCACACAACCCTCGGAGGGCAGAATTTGGCCCTTCATTTGGTGCTTTTGTTCACACCTCAAATGCCACCACAGCTGCGGCGCATCAGCACTCAGTAACACTTTAAGACAAGGATGTCCACATGCAGACTCATCACACTGGAAAGGCAGAATGGTTTGAGGGGTTTTAGTTGGTGAATAAGGAACAATACCCCGTCTCTTGAAAATAATCCTATGGGGTGCTTATTAACATCAGTCCTGTGCCTTTTACAGAAGCAATATACACCACCAATGTCAGAGTTGTTAATAGTGATAAATGCAATACAGACAGCATTAGCTGCAAATACTTCACACCCAGAAGTAACTCCTTCCTCCAGCACAGACCTCAGGCACTGACACAACACCTGGGGTCAGGTTCAGCCCCACAAACCCAGAACAAGCATCAGGCTACAGCAGGTGTCATTTACCACAAGCAGCTCTCGTTTCCAAAGGGTTTCCACTGTCAGGAGTTCGCCCCAAATCAATGGTATCAATCCCACTTGTAATTTTGCAAACTTCAAAGGGTTAAGACAGCAAGCGCGTTTATTGACTAGTGCTTCTTGGTGGGTTCAGCAAAGCATGACTGATTAGAGACCAGTTCTAAAGAGCCCAGCTTTGTGAGGCTGGAATAGATGGGAGTCTGTCGATAACTTGGATCCAGGCGTATTGACATAGTTTACAGCCTCAATAGGCAATTAACACTTTACAGTAGATATTACCCAGTGGCCTCCCCATGTTTTACTGCACATTTTCTGCCGTCAGCTGCAATATTGAAGGTTTGGAATAAAAATTATATTGGACAGACAGCACCTTTGTTCAGCTGCACAGAAACTTCTTTAACTTCTGGGAGAGATCACAGCTTCGTTCCTCTTTATTCACTCTCTCACACCCCTTGTCTCACTTTCTTTGTCATTTACAGTTTTTAGCCTGCTTCGGTGAACTCAATAAACTCTCTTAACTAACTAATTAAATCTGTTACACGCCAGAACTCCCTAGGGCAACCTCAAAAGAGTGACAAGCCCAGCCTTTTCTCCTACCATAGGAGAGGCTAGGTAAGTTCACAAACAAATGCCTCTTTGGCAGACAAATTATACTGACAAGTAACCAAAATTCTGCCAGCAGCATTTAAAGCAGAACTAGCTGAAGAACAGTTACATTCAGCTCACAGTCACCTCTTGCAACCAGGTCCAAGCCCATATCCCACACTGATTGAGACACAATTACCATACAGCTTCCTACTAGTTGAACATTCACAGAAAATGAGGGAGGAAAAAAAAAAAAACCCAAGAAGGTGGATTCTTTCTTGGCTTTTAATCTATATTAAATACATTAGCTTAGCAGTTTGACACCACTCTCAGAGTCACTTACTTCAGTCCTTTTGCACCAGCAGCAAAGACCAAAGTCCTGAAAAGCAACCCAGAATCTCATCCCGAGTTCACTGGGGTTGGCACACACAGACACCTGCCCTGGCAGGACATGGCTGGAGAGACCAAGCACAAAAGCAGAACCCAAGCAGATTTAACAACATTCTGCACGACCAACTCATAAAGAACTCTTTCTGTTTCTTAGCAATGAAAAAGATATTACTTACCTCAGAACAAAACATCTGAGAGAAAACCTCACAACCACCCAGCACCCTACTTAAAGGCAGAAGAGACAGCTGGGATGGGAAACTCCCACCTACAAAGTGGGTTCAGCTGCTCCTCGTTACCAGTTTGGAGAGGAGCCTGCAAAGTGGCCTATCAGGAGAAGGCCCTGAACCAGCAGCTCCACCTGGCAGAAGCGAGGCAATTAGTGGGAAGGGAGGAGAAAGGGGGTTTTTGGGGGGTGGGTACCCCCCAAGTCAGGGAGTGGTTCAGAATAGGCAACACCAGCCGCAGCGTGGTGCACTGCATTGTGGTGTGATGGGATGGAGGTGCGGTGCTATCAAACATGAACTCTTTCTGCCCCAAATATGAGACTAGCCCTGAAGTTGCTTCCATGGTGTGCAGTGTTTCTGTGTTGTCAGAGAGTTAGCACTGCCTTTTCCCAGGTGTGCTTATCCACACTGAGACTGCAGCATTCCAGAAGGCTTACACACAGAGGAATGAAGAGGGGTTTATTCTTTAAGACTACACAAAGACTACACAAAGTTACAGGCTCTGAATGAAAGAGAAAATGCCTCATCATTGATTCATACAAAGGCTCAAGTGAAATTACACGAAGATGTAACACAAGCCATAGAATTCCCACAGGCACCATTTTCAGCAAGAAAAGGAAATCATTTGCTGTATCTACGTCTTGCAGAGGATTCTCTCTCTTGCCTTCCTTTTTCTTTTAAGGGAGGAAAACTCTGTAGATCACAGATTATATGACTGTGAGAGGTGATAGGGAATTGATCTTCATTTATCCTGTGTCCAGTAGCAAAAGGCAGCAGCAGAATTTTCCAAGACTGTGTATTTTGCTCCTTACTTTTCTGACTAGCGAAATATTATATTGATTTTCACTTGTTTTGGTTGGACTGAATTTATCAAATAATTGAAATTAACATCCTGTATTTGCATGCATCAGATAGACTGGCAAATGGATTTACCATCAGCAGCTCCCATTTACTTTTAGACCAGAGAATTTGGAATTATAACCTGTTTAATGGAAACCTCGGACAAGAATAATTAAGGACAAAGTCACTAGGTTTAACAGGAGGAACGACAAAATTTTCAATGACGCCTGAAGTGCCACGGAGTCTTTAGTCCAGTATCAACGGCTTCCTACACACTCAGCATCTGTCGGTGACATCAAATGCAGTGTTGCCCAGCGAAGGCTGGACAAGCTGGGTCCCGAGTCAGCACTAAGCTGCAGCCGTGCCGATGAGGTTCAGCGGTACGCCCCTGCACCTCTGCACGCCACGGATGTGTTCTGCCTGGCTGTTCCAGCTCGCTCGGCAATAGCCCGGGGTCTAAACAGGCTCTGCAGTGAATATGTTCAGGTATCAAAAATGTACATCTCACTTTTGAAAACAAACAAACACACACAAATAAACAAAACTCACTGGGCTTAAGTTTTGGAGTCCCTTACATGGTTCTGAAGATTTTACCCCAGGAGTTATTTCAATGATTTTTTTTTTCTTTTTACCAAAGTAGAAAACCAGATTCATAGACCAGTGGTAGAAGAGCAACTTTCTGCTCCTGCATTAATGTCATATATCTCCCAATCACAACCCCCAATTTCATGAAAGAAAATAGATAAAATAATGAGGAGCAGGATTCAGAGAAGATAACTGGATATATGTAGTGGCTGGCTTTCCCCTTTGAATTTTTCTTGAGGGTTAGAAATAGAAATAGCATAGGAGCTTTCTTTCCTCTCCATGCCCCTCCCAGTGCATGGAATGGAGTAAGTTAGAGATGTAGTCTAAGAAATACAAGTTAACATCATATCTTCCTTGCTAAGAGAAGTCAGTGGGAACTGTTTCCTCCAGCAGAAAAATTTAAATCTTAAGTCACCTTTCCAAAGGAGGAAAAGCTAAATAGCAGCCTCCCAAAAATGAAACCGTCTCTTTCTGTCTGCCATTTCTACAAGCACAAAAGAAGCAGCACCCTAGCAAACTGTTCAGAGAGATGCAGCTGCAAGTTTGCTAAAGGAGACAAAGTACAATCTGTTCCTGGTTGCTGCTTGAAGAAACAATCACATAATTTTACTGACATACCAAAAATGAAATACATACGTAAGAACAATATGAGCCATACTCAAACAACATGCTTTTTCCGAAGCAGGTACAGTCCTGGAAGTCTCAATTCTGGATTTGGAATTGCAAAGGCACCAAGAGGCAAAGGGCTCGCCAGGAAATCAGATGCTGCTCAGCCCAAGCATAGACAGACAACTCTGACCTCAAAGCATCAGAGTAGTTAGTGCATATACGTAAAAAAAAAAAAAAAGAAAAAATTACCCAAACACTAACAAAATCAATCTCCAGATGTTGCTATGTTTGCACTAAGCTTATTTCTTCTGTGGTCCCTTTTTCTGGCAACAGGTGATGTCCCCATCCTGTTCTGCCGAGGCAGCCAGCCCAGTCTGGCAGCCTGCGCCGTGACCCCGGTGTGGTATTCTACCAGGCAAGTACATCTGGCAGCTCTTCTGATCTGAAGTCCTGTGGTTTCCTTTGTGATGTGGCAAAGCACATGGCCCCCAGTACATCTGTATAATTAATGTGAGGGGAAAATATGAGCGACAACAGAAAAAAAAAAAGAAAAAAAAAAAAGCGTCCTCAAAGAACAGAAGCTGTTCAGGGTCAGCAGAAGGTCTGATAGCAAAAAGATGCAGCACAGAGACATGGGATGGGTTTGCCTCCATATGTTGAGGTATTTAGGAGATGAGGAGAGTTCTGATTGCACTGTGTGCCACAAGTTCTCCATCTCTTGGGACGTTTTACCAGTTTCTGATAGTTTACAAGCCATGCAGGGCAGGGAAACTCTCTGTATTTACATATAAGGTCTCAGCTGGACCCAATAGCAATATAGAAACAGGAGTAAAATAATCACCTGCCTATTGCAACCAGCAGGAGTTACCACTTTTTAACACTGTTTGTTGTTTTTAGCCATACTGGGGGTTTTTAACATTTTACTTAGCTGAGTGACAGGCTGAGATAATGGGGACAAGTGTCCTGTAAAGGCCAGCAAGAGGTTCAGCTGCAGCAAGGGCTGTGGTTCTTGAAGAGCAGAGCTGGCCAGCTGAGTTCCTGGCTACAAGAAGCACCAAAAGCAGAACTGCAGTGATGCTAAGCAAAAAGCATCTGCTTCAAGTAAGGACCCCAGGACCAAGTAAAGACCCCAGGAGGTAGTGAGGACACCAGAGGGCAGGAACTCCCAAAGCCAGGGTTATTTCTGAGCCCCGTTGCACTCAGATCTTGGTTCTTTGCAATTGCGCTGTTGGAAAAAAAAAAAGGAGAAACAAAAACAAGCCTTTTTCTCTTAAAGGAGAAAGGGAAATCCTGAAATTCAAAGGAAACTTGTAGTGTGATTTATAATATTTATAGAAGCCCGTTATCAGGGAAGTGTTGTATTAATTTCTTCCCCCCCATACACAGTGGAGGTCATAGGTAGGGGATGAATTTCCATGTTTTGTGTTATGAACGCTCTCCTGCTCAGAACTCCTTTGTGCCACCATCCTTCATGGGGATTTCATTTGTATTTGTAAAAGTCTGGGTGTCATTGTGTTGCATTAATGGATACTTAACACACTACCAACTATTCTCTGGTAAAACTTTATTTCAAGTTTCCCATGATTATGAATTCATTTTCCAGTGGAAGCACTAGTCCCACTTCTAATGAATTCACCTGGTGTTAACACGCCTCTCACAAGTGTGTCCATAGGTGCTCAAGTGCAATTTAGCATTAGTTAAATGAGAGTTAATGGACACTAAAAGTGCCACTTATTTTCTAAGTGATCCATTAACACAAAAAAAAAAAAAAAAAAAAAAAAAGGGAAGACAAAAGCCAGCCAGCAGATTCCTTTTGTAAGATAACCCAGAGATCTGTTCTCCACATGTAAAACTTGTTTGGATACCAAGGCTGGCTTTTAAAGCACTGGCTGAGCGGATGCATATCGCAGGTGTCAGAGTGCAAGAAGCTGGTGTGAAAAAGGGGAGAAGAGGATGAAAATTTGTACTGAAGACACAGGGGGAAAGGAGACAAGCCCAGGACAGCATGAAATTATGTCTGATGCCAGACAGACAGAGATGATGTGGCCAGTGGTTCTGAACAAAGTTAATATGAGTTAAACTTGGTTTTACTTTAAGTCCTATTGTTTCTGGTCAACTGAGATAGTAATAAACACACCAAGCCTATCTATGTTTTAGTTTCATCTTTCATAAAACTGTAATTAGCAATTTGAAATATCTCTGTAGTAAATCAAAATAGTTTTAAGGTTGTTAATAAAACATACTAATTTCAGCTAGGTGAGGAGGAAGAAAGGATGCTTTTCCCTCGTATTCAAATTTAAGTGAAGAGCGCTGTGCCTTGTGAATCATTTTAACTAGAAATAAATCACTGAAATAAATTTGATGACGAGGCGCAAGATTCTTCACTTTATATTCCATAACTTTTCTTCAGAAGGCGAGACACTGGAAACCCAAACATACAAGTTCTGCAGCAAGGAAGCTCCAGGCGCCACAGAGCTTCTCTTAGCGAGCAACACTGCCAGCTCAACCTAAGGCCTGTCCCAGCAAGAGGCACACGCCCAGCGCTCGTGCAAAATGGCACATGTACTTATTAATAAGCCTCTTAACAAAATGACCACACTTACAATTTTTTTTTTCTTAAATTAAATGCTAGCATTCCCCCCCACTAAACTGCAGTTCATCATGCTGAATGCTCCAAATTCACAGAGTTTGTTCACCCCTTAGTAGTACAGGCATCCTCCAAGTTCTCAGTCCCACATCAGGGCTTACAAACGGCAGCACTCATTAGAGTTATGGAAGTGCAGCACTGGGGATGCTGAAGTAAGACCAGAGCCTGTTTTATGAATTTTGCCTTAAGAACAGAGATGCTCTTAAGAACAGAGATGCATTATTCCATTTGGATGGGAAAGACAAACATAGATGCACACTGACATTATTTCCAGGCATGGGGAAAAAAAAAACAAAAAAAACAAACAACAGTATAGATATACAGATATACAGTATACAGATATACAGATATATGGGTGCTGTGACCAGGCAGGAGGAGCAGAGAGGCTGCAGAGCTCAGCAGGTCATGGGAAGCAGATGGGAGGGAGATACAAAAGCAGCAGAGAACTGTGTGAAACAGAGCGGGGCAGAGGCAATGCGGGCCACGCGTTTTGCTGCCAGCTTAATCCTTCCTTCCGCGGGTGCCAGCCTCCAAAATCCCTTACTACAGCTCTGTTCCTCTCTCTGATGTAGGTAAGCATACAGCTTAACAGAGCATGCCGTAACAACTTCATAAATGACCTGAGAAGCAAATAACTGAAACCATTTTACTTTTAAAAATCTACTTTCATCAGTTTAAGGTAATTAGTTCTGGGAGATGATGATAGACCGGTGAAAGTTGCTGCAGGTGACAGCAGTGAAACTCCTGACACAGATATGGTACAGATTGCAGGAGCAAATAACACTTCCCATGTTTCAGAAATCACCTTGTCAACAATGTTTCTGAGCCCTGAAATTAGCTGAAGTAATCAGGAGCTGTTGGCAGTAAGCAGCAGGCAGCTTATTGGATTGCTTTTCGTTTTCACTGCAAGAATCTTCTGGTCATAGCTTAAAAAACCCTGCACCTGTAATAGCTTCAGCTGAGTTTCCCTCTGTCTGTGTCCAAGGGACAGCCTCTCACAAGCAATCCAAAAATCAAGGTCCCTGGGCCTTCTGCAAGACTTTCCCAGCACCTTTTGTGCCTCAGAGAGAAATACAGCTGAGTGGCCGTGAATTCAGTCCAGGCTGGCTTTGTTCTAGGCAGAACAGGTCCTCCCAGTCTTTTGTTTCCATCAGAAATACAGAAAGATCAACGTTATAAGAAAACAATTAAATTGTCGAGATTTTCCCCAAAATGTGTCTTGCTGTCATCTAGGTTCTCAGATCTCGGTTGCAATATGGGTAGATAAGAAATCAGGCATGTCATTGCTGTCCAAAATGGGCTCATTCTGACCACCTTGATCTACTTTCCACAGGACTTGATTCAGCTGACAGCTCTGAGAACTGGACCCTAGTCAGTTATAACATACAAGAAAAGCAGACACTTCTGCAAAGATCCCTGAGATACTCACTCCTTGGGGTCATCTTATCTATCTCATCTCCTACAGCTGTGTTACCAGGCACCAATCTTCCAGGTATCCCTTTACACCCCAAAACCAGAATTTGGAGGAATTTCCCCTGCACTGCTCAATCCTCCATGACTACACAACAACGTGACAAAAGCTGTTGGAGACCACTACAAGCAGCTGAAATTTCAGTCCCTGTTCACATGTCTTATCTTTGCTTAAATCCAGAATGGCTAATGGTTTAGCCCAGCAGTGGGCTCAGCTACAAGGCTGATATGAAGGAAAATGCATCCTTTCCAACCCGCCTTCCCATTGAAGCTCTAACCACGCAGCGTCGTGAGAAGCCTTCTGTGAATACCCAGGCTGTTGGGTCACTTCCCTGAGGCCAGATTCTTGACCCTGCACTATTTCAGAGATCTTACAAAAGGACTTATAGCTGTTTCCAGCATTTTGTTCCAATGCAGGCACAGTAGGACCTGAACACCAGAACTGCCTCCATGCAGGACGGGACCAGAGCACAAATCAGGGACCTTGGTCCCCGAGTGGCTGAGGGAAGGCTGCCTCTCCGCGGGTCTCCGCAGCTCTGGAGAGCTGCTGGAAGCCAGCTCCTAACTTCTGCAGAAGGCAGGACAGCATGAGGCCTCTTCTGTTTCACTGTGAAGGTCAGAGGTGCCCTGATGAACAGGGATTTTCTTCCCTCCCTGGCCCAGCACCTGGTTTTCTCCATTTGCCAATTATCAAATGAAGCATAGCAATAAATCATCATCAGTTCAGAGGCAAGTCCCCCTGCAATCACCATGTCCTTATTCAGTGAAAGACTCACATGTTCCAGAGTTAAATTGCTGCATGCTCACACAAGGGCACATCTTGTTCTCCTTGCTTCTGTTCCCCACCACTTTCCATGTTCTCGCCTGTTCTGTAGTATCTTCAGATTGCCATCTCTGAGGTTTTTTTGTTTGGGGTTTTTTACACTCCTTAAAACCCTTGAGGAAATACCTAAACAGAATTTTAATATTAATTCCCACACACCATTTTCAAGCCTCTCTTCCTCCCCAGAAGTTAAACATAGAAAAGATAGTTTAGCAAGGCAGACAGGTCCGTGGATAAAAGCCCGGGAGTGCTGAGCCACAGGACTTGGGTTGTTAACTAGCATGATACTCAAACTGGTTTCATCTCCAAGGTCTTTTCCTTCTGCCCAGAAACCTCACTTCAGTTCACCAATCCAGGCTGTATTTAGTCAGTGTTAGGTACAATATACACAGAGACGGGCCTTTAGTTCAGGAAAACATAATTCTTATTTTGTGGATGTTAGATCATCTCAAGCAATCACACACATAGTAAAGTCGATCTGTAGTCTATCTTGGGAGGGAAGAATCATTAGCTATGTAGTCAATCTAAAATGCCAGGATAATGAAGAATTACACCTCTCAGTCTGATAAAATTCAGGAAATAAAACTAGTTTTGAAGGAAAGCTAGCTCTCCTAGGTTTTCCCTCCAAGCTTGTAGAGGGAAAAGCCTTGGAGTAAAATCTCTAAACCCTTACCCTTATCTAAACCCAACTTTTGAACTGCCAGTATAAAGTTGCTTTTTATTATATTTTGAGTTTCAGAAGAGAGAATGCGGAAGGCATTTTAGATACTCAATAGAGAGGTGGAGAAAATCAGTGTGAATATGCAAGCAGTCAGAGATCGTGAGAGACAAAGTCTACAAATGAAGGATCAAACTCACATTTCACAGCTTGAATTTGACTTTGCATTTTGACCCTATTGGGGTACAGTGAATCGCGTTTTCTACCTTCTCTTAGTAACAAAGAATGGGGGAAAAGCTTACTTTTTAAAGAAAACACCACAAAGTTTTTCATGCAAGTGGAAGTCAAGGGCGGGGAGCGGGGAAGCCCAACAAATACCAAGATTCACTTTGTCTTGATGTTACTGAAAAGTAACAGAAAAAAGGCACTGGTTGATGATATTGGGATCACAGCCATTAACTCAATATGTGGCTGCAAATACAAAAGAAACTAGAACATACAAGAAGAGACCCGAGTTCATCAAGTCATTTATGATAGCACAGGAAGAGCAAGGGAGAGTCTAACATCCTTAAAAAGAGGGGCTAATTCAACAGAAATCTTACTGCCAAAGGCCATAATTATAACCGAGCAGCTTAATCTTGCACCAGGTCTTAAATTAGCCTCCAGATTTGGCCTTTTGTCTCTGCCCACAGGCTTTGTGTACACAGTTGGCACATGTGACAATGTCTCATATCCTTCTTCTAAAGGTAACAGAAAAGTGGAGTGGAACCTCCAGTTCTATTTTTTTTTTCTTTTTGATGGTGAAAAAAGAGCTGACTTTAAATTTGTCCCTTTTGTCTTCTTTTTTATATAGCTTGTTTGTGGTTCAATTATTCTCCCTGCGGATAGTGATGCTTGGGGAATCTGGTAATACTTAACAAAAATAAAAGACTCAAAGGATCCTGTCTGCCAAGCAGAAAGTAATTAAGGATCTTGGAATGCACAGAGGGCAATAAAGTTATTGAAGGAACAGGATTCATTAAGTAAGATAAAGCACAGCACGGCATGCCTTCCTGGCCCTATCCTCTGTGCCCTACACAACATCAGGTACCCAAGGGCTAACGCCGTAGTGCTACGCGTAGGATGATGTAAGGCTGCAAGCCAGGAGCTGGAGGAACAGAGCACTAATGAGTGGAAAGCCCAAACTGCAATATCTCACTGACCTTCTAAATCAGCTCTTGTTTAAATTAAAGTTCAGTAGTCGACCAAACAAATAATTCCCAACAACATTCTTAGCTTCAAGTTGCTCCTTGACATTTTTCTAGTACAGTATTTTGCACACATGAATTTTAGATTGGTTGAAGAATATAATTATTTGTTGCTCTGTGTCAGAAATCTGTTAAATTCTGACCAGCTGATACAGTATTGCCTCCACCTCTGAACAGGTACCTGTACAAAATAGTAAGAAAACAGAAATAAGACATGCAACTCCAAACTCTGTGTTTACAAGTTCAGTTTCTTCAAATGTGCCCTCAGAAATCCTTGAATCCTTTAGCTGGTGTCTTCAGGCAAGCTGCAGTAACAGAAACTCTTCAGAAACTCTCAGAAACACTTATTCTATAACGTGACAGCTCTAATTCTGGGGCACACCATGTCCCACCCCAGAAGCCACTAAATTTCATCACTGATTGAAAAGATCTCAGGTGCACGATAAAGACCTTCAGAATCATCCATTTGTAGTCAAAACTTTCTCTTAAATAACTGTGGTTGTCGCTGCAGCATTTAGTTTTCTTACGTTGCCACAACATAGGAAGTTGTTATTATTCCAACTTTACAGAGACAAAGAGAATTGTCGCATTCAAAGTCACGCAGAAAGCATGTGGCAGGAATGGGAAGTGAAGCCAAGTCTCCCAACCCTTGTCATACCCTAATTCCTGACCTCCTTCATCGTGACCTAAGAAATTCGGGGATTTTTTTCCTTTGTTTCTTTTTCTTCCTGTCCTCACAATGTATTTAGGTTTTATTTTAAACCTTTTCCGTTCAGCTCTTAAGGCTAGAAATATGATTTGAACCACAAATACACAACTCCTAACGCTATCTGATAATTCCTCTCAACTTTTGCCAACTGGTTGCAATGCCCAAAAAATCTAAAATGCTTTCACAACAGGTAATATGCACATAACCAGAAACCCTAGATTAAGTTAAAACCATTTAAACGTTTAAATAGTCCCACCAAGACCAATTCAAATACGCAGCGCATGTGGTACTACCAGTGTTTAATTATATTCCACAATGATGTACTCCAGTTAGATATTTCTCAAATACATAGACTTTAACAGACCGCACACAGGAGCTGCTCAGAACACATTTACAGATGATGAGTGTTTTGCTGGTACAATTAACTACACAATACCAAGACTAACATTTAGCTAGACATGGAAACTGTAGCTAGACAACGATCTCAATGGATACTTGCTCCCAAAGGGTGCAAGGCAGCTTCAAAAACCTCCCATCTAAGCAGCCCTGTCACCAGGCAGCCCAACCAGATCCAGCCTGGCCCCGTGCCACACAGCTGAAGCCTGGCATATTCATGCTAACAGCCTCATCCTCATGAAATGGCAACGGCACTGGGACCGCGGAGCTGGGCACGCTGACAAAATCCAGGCGGCTCGAGTTACATTTGTTTGCAGCCTGCTTTGGGGAAAGCCAGGGAGAGGAGGAGCCCATGGATGCTGGGGCTGGACCTGGGATGAGACCCATCATGCCTGGGCAACGGGGGTGCAAAGCACAGCCCCACCAACCCCGTGTTACCTTTGCACTCAATGGTCAGGTGTCACAGTAGACCGAAGGGGAAAGCCTCATGCAATACAACTCACAAACACATAAGTCCTCACTGCCTGGCTCCAAGCCCTTTTACTCCTGAAGCTACAGAGAATGTGTGCCGTTAGCATCTCTCAGTATTGCCCAAAATCTCAGTTGCATAACAGGGGACCCACTACTCAGTTGCAGGGCTTCCCATCATCAAGACCTTAGCTACCTGCTTTCTGCAGCTATCCTCTTCATCCAACCAACCTCAACAGAACCAATTTGCATTTAGTCCTTTTCTACATGTGCAGGTCCAGAGAGCTTCTGCTTTTTCAGTGCTGCTTTTCCACGTTCCCTCGTTTCTAACACTTCTCCTCCTGTCTCCTGATTGCCCATCAGGTCACGTTCTGCAACCCCAAAGTTTACAAGACATTTTCTGAATTTATACAATTTTCCCCCTTTTGTTTTTGTGTGCACAACAAGTACCTTGAATTCCTCAACTCCTGACCATACCGCCTTGGGTCGGGCCTTGGGCTGTCTCAGTTGAGAAACACATTTTTCCACATAAAAATCAAGGATTTCCCATTTAAAGGACCGCTCTGACTGCCACAACCAATGTAGCTTACCACATGGCACAGAGATGGAAATATGAGGAGAAGGAGGGAGAAATCCAGTGTTTGGAAGAGTGGCACCATTGTCTGAGTATATAAATAAAGCAGGAGTTTATCATAATTTATTTATAAAAACTATTTCTAATCTAATTCTTTGCATATTATCTAGGGGCAAGAGAGACGAGACAGAAAAAAATGGTTCTTAATCAGGAATTACCACATGGAGTGGTTTTGATTAATATGCAAAACATAGATTATAAACAGATTTATAAATAAATGATCAACTACGGCTGCTGCTTTATTTATCTATGGACTTGCAGAAAATTTGAAGGCTGAATTCTGATTAAATGAGAATTGCCACTAATGGTGGACTGGCTGGCTCAAAGGGACTGGTGAAGGAAAGAGAGAATGTATTTGCATAGCACCTTTGATTCAGAAGAACTCCCAAATGCTTTGCAGAATTAATATTATATTTTTAGGGGTCACTTCATCCATTACTGAAATACAGCCTCTGAGGAGGATGAAAGATAACTTTCTGCATCTATTTCACCTTTTATCGAAGATCTCAAAGCACTTTGCACACTAATTAACCCTCTTATTGTGTCTATGCAATCCACTCCTCCTGCAAATTACTAAACCAATGAAACCTAAAGTACCAGGAACAAGACCAAGGAAAATTCATCAACTGTTCCTTGATATGGCTTCATTTCACTTCCAGATCATCAGGTTGAAGTCAGCTGTACCTCAAAAAGATGCCCTCACCTGAATGGCAGTACAGATCCCAAATAACTATGTTCAGACAAGTTAAACCCATTGTGTCCAATATCAGACCAGCCCAAACTTCTCCTCTAAGAGCACTGTAGCTTCTCATCACAATCAAACGCTCAGCCCTGAAGTTTGCAGCTCTCGCCTAAGAGCCTACATTTCTTTTCACTGATCCATTCTGCCATGGAGACAAGCATATTGCTGGGAGATGAACTCTCAAGACATGACAGTCAGTGCCAAATCTCTTCACCTGGGTCAGACTTGCCCATACCCACCCAACAGCAGGGCACGGGAAAGCCAAACACCCGCTAAAAATGCCTGCAAGCCAATGCAGCCTCTTCCATTCACCTTGCCTTTCAAAAATAAGAAAGTCAAAGCATTTTTTTTTTTTCCACACGGCAAAGCTGTCCCGCCAAGTCAGTTTTCACAGCTGAACACTTCCCAAGGTGCCAGTTCTGCGATTCGGGGCCTGGATGTGATCCCTGGAGCATGATAGATAGCTTTAAAATGAAGGCACTGCGAGAAGTACCAGCTGTCCAGGTGCACATTGGATCAGCATGGCTGAACCCCCCTCCTCCTCCTCCCCTGCCTCCCTCCTCCGGGGAGGGAGCAGGAGCTCATCCTGTGCACAGGGAAGGCTTTGACGGCAGGAGAGACGCGTGAGCCCAGCAGACATGAGCAGGGACACAGCCCCACGTAGCTCACACCTCACCCTGCTTTTACTATGTCCAAAATGATTTGCTGCTACATGGCAAGTTTGGGTGACTTTTTTCAATCCCCTTTAACTGGGCACCTAATCTCCGACCTCATCATCCCAACAACCAGTAGCTAAAAGAAGAGGCAGACGAAATACAAAATGAACTTATTTTCTCCAAATAAACCACTCAGCCTCCAAGTTCGACCCCCTTCCACACACATTTGCTTCCTCTCAGTGCCCATTCCAGGTTTCCAGATGTCCTTAGAAAGGGATTTCATTCTGAACCACCCTGTTAATTAACAGTTTCTCTTTTGAGTCTGGACTACAAAAACCAGCTTCAAACACTCCTTCCATGCCAGCGATGCAGCATGCTCTCGCTGCACAGGGTCAGCAAGGAATACCATCCAACGTCAGCAATGGGCTCCTCTGCACCGCTTGTTATTTGAGGACTGGAGGCCTGGGCTGAAATTCAGCCGTGCCACACAAGGACACCACTGTGGAACATTGCACATTGTGCAGATGCAACCTTACAGCTCTTCAAAGGAAAAGATTTGACACTATACAGGTTTTCTTGTCTTACTGTGCTTGTCGAGGCCGCACAGTACGCGTTCCAGGTGTTCTGGGGAAGCTGTTTCTATAAGTGAGACAATTCAAACTCCATTTAGTAGAAACCATACGCCAATACGGTCCTACTTCCTCTCTCCACCCAGCAAATTAGCAACGTGGACAGTCTATTGACTAAACAGTGCAAGTTTTACCACAGCAATAACAGTCTGTCTGGAGAGAACATTACCACTCACTGCCCAATTAGAAGAATGTTGAATGCACGGAAATGCCTTTTGAATAAACACTTGATAACCCTCAATAAAACTGTAAGAGAGAGTTACTGCAGATTTACTACCCAGGGAAGGAAAGCTCTTCACGGTGCAGCCAAGAGCTTGTGGCTTCTTATTGAATGCTGATAAACACTAGGCCTTCGCAGTCCCACAGCAACCTGGGTTAAAGCAGCTTAGCAGGAAAATAAAACAGCTACCTTATGGCCTGCCCGCAGAGAGATGGCGGAGAACCACAAACTTGCCACAGTGACCGCAAGATGCACGTGCTTGCTCCAAACTGTGGGGTTTAGTGGTCCCCCCTCGGTAAGCCAACTCTGCACAAGCAGCACACGCGTCCTGGACACGCTGCGGGTTCACGTCCCAGCTCGCTGCGCGGTCACTGCTGGTGTGCTCGGGCCCTGCAGCTGCAGGGGTGAGCTGGGGTGGGATTGCTGCCCTTTGGCCTCTCTGCATCGCTGGTTCTTCCACAGAAAGCACCGCTGCGATGCACATCCACAGCACTGGTAAAGCCTCTCTTCCTGCTGCCTCACATGGAGAAAAGGAGCGCCACCAAACGAGACAGGTGATCAGCCCACCACCAAAAGAGCCAGGTGATCAGCCTTACTGCAAGGATGCTTAGCCAGTATGGGGTTTCCCAAAAATATGTGACTTGCCAGGAGGAAGGAAGGGGTTGGCTCTGTTGACACTCCTCCAGGTTTCCCATGAGGGCTGCCCAGCCACCCTGGGGCAGAGCCCTTCCTGCTGAGCACGGCGGGGATACCTACGGCCCAGGGAGGATACCAGCACATTTGTTCTGCAAATGAACATTGACATACAGGTCCTGCCCTTGCTGATGAGCATTGATGTGTCCTTTTCTGTATTCACAGCTCTTGATGACAGGGAAGTATTTACAGGGTAATTTTGTTTTCCTCCCTAAGAAGTCTGGTGGGGAACAGCCCAGTGCTTAAAAAATAAACACCCAGCAAAAATAATTGCTAATTCCCTTATCATCTTTATGCACTTGAACGCGTTTCCTCCCTGGTAACCCTGTAGCTGGTGCCTTGCCTTCTTGGGAATATCCAGGGTGCTGGGGACCACAAACCCTGGCCGGAACACCGCTCTACCACCATGCACGGCAGATGTATTCCAGTGCTCCTCTTCCAGTTCTGCTTTTCCAAGAAAGGATTCGTGAATGGGCCCAGCCAAGGGTAGTCTCCAAGGTCTAGACACTTAACTGTCCTCTTCAGCTAATGGCAGCTCTGCCCATTGCATGGCCAGTAATGGGTGATGTTTATTTTATTTCAGCAGAGGCTGCTGCAGTCTTGTATGGAGCCAGCCAGTAAACTGTGCCTTGGAGACCTCTCCTGCCCACGCTGTTGATGCCTCAGCAAGCAATCTTTGGGGAAATGGAAGGGGGCAACCAAAGAATATTTCCCTCCAGGCTCCCAGTATTCTTTCCTGTCCAGAAAAATAATATTAGATGTGACCTATAACTATAGTAACTAAAGGCATAATGTCCTATTTTATATATTATTGGAGCCCTCACACAAGTAAGCGGAGTTACCTACCTGCTGCTGTTCCAGCCGCTTTCTGAATGCAAAAACCTGGTGAGTACCTAAGAAAGACAAAAGAGCTTAAGCCACTTAAAACGCCACTGCGCTGTTCCTACAGCACAAAGGGGGCATTGCTGCTCAAGCGAGGTGCATCAGCACCTTGAAATCTTTCCTCATTAAAGCCTTAATCACCTTTAACAGCAGAGATGGAGCCGTGATGGTTTTCTACGTGGGGAAACTGAGGCAAAGATGAGGGAAAGAGAAAGGATTTAATCGGAGTGGTGGGGTGGGTTGGTGCCATGCTGGGACAGAAGCAATTTTTTTTGAATGAGGATGGATGCAGATTTAGGAAGCTAATGCCCAGGCAGCTTTCAACTGTCGGGATGCAGAGAAGATAAAAGATGGTTCTAACCCAAAACATCGCCTAAAGAATAGAAAGCAACACTCGGATGGTACTGAGGACACTGATGCTGCATTGCCCAAGTTTCCTGGTGATTTTTTTCTGCTTCTGAAACAACGGGACGAGCCTCGACGGTCACTTGTATACATGTTAGAGGTATGCTGATCAGCATGTGAGCTAGCAAACCTCCACCTCTTTAGCATTTCGGAAAACACTTTCAAAATGTGGGTCCAAGTTTGTGCAAAGATTGAGAATACTCACATGCAGCCACTTACACATCCCTGGCAGGCTTCTGCAGTTGTTCACACTAATTCAGTAAGAGAGGAGTGTATAAATTAGACACCTAGTCTGTAATCAGCCTGTGTGTGTGATTAAACAACTGTACATCCTTTTACTCCAGCTTTTGAGTCAGTAAATAAAAACCAGTAAAAGACCAGTATCTGCGATATCGAATAAATTGTCTTAGATGTGAAAACAGAAACTACTGAGACACAAAACTGACAGAAGAGCAAAGGCTGTCAGAGAAAGATCTGATCCTGACATTTAAGCTAGAATTGGTTAAGAAGGAATAAAAACTCTGCAAGATACAACCCCTCTATTTTCATAAACAAAATATCCAACCCCAAAATGCTTCCTGTGCTGTGTTTTCAATTAATAATATAAAGTTTCAGCCATCTTTTTTAAATTTTTTCATGAATGCTAAGCGTGGTTCATATCTTTTCTTTCACTTCGTCAAATCCAATGCAGTGTATGCTGTTATACCATCCTGACTATTGTCTTTTTTTTTTTCCCAGACAGAATGATATCCAAATGTTTCAATGTTTTTTAATGCTCCATTTCTCTTAATGGCAAATGAGGTTTCAAAACGTAGAGGAAGTTTTGAAAAGATAATGGTGAACAACAAATTGGAAAATAAAGGGAGAGAGAAAAATGAAGTAATACCTGCACAACATTATTTAAGTTGTAGGACAAAATATTGGGAATATAAAGAGAGAAAGCTTTTAAATGGTTACAGTAGTGACTTCTGTGTTTTGCAGAATTCTTCGTAGAAAAGCAAGGGGAAAAAAATATTAATGAAGATTTAGCATAATTTTGGCTTATAGAAATGCAAACATTTTCATTGCCATTTAAAAAAAAAAAGTAGTCTCATTTAAAATGTTTGAAATAAAAAATTTCTTAGGATCTGCATTTTTAAATTATTTCTGAGGCAAAGTTTGTTTCAGTTTGACTGAAGCAGCAAAAGGCAGCAGACTCTTATTCAGCCCTGAGCTGCAACAGTCTATCGTTTTGCTATTTATTTATTGACGCTGCTTGAATTTGTCACGCTCTCTCAAATGACACCATATCTCTACCATGTTCAATCGTTTCCTTACCCATGTTGCAAAAGATGCAATTTACACTGAGCAAGTTTTTCTTTCTCATAATATTTATCTTTAATGATAAAGATTTATCCTGAAAAAGTCAGCAGAAAACAAGCAGACAAGTACAAGCTCTGCACTCAAGGCAATATTGTTCTCTACAAGGAAACAATAACATTTGTGTCATTGTTTTTTTTTTCCCCCAGAAAAGTTGCATTAGATGCTGATGTATTTGGAAGCACACAGATATTTGCTGTTACCACCAGTCGGTGAATACTACAGCTACACAGGGCAAGGTATTTTTTTTCTTGTGGATGTTGAGTAAATGAATTATTCAAACCAGGGACTATCCATGTTTGCCTGAAGTAGAAGGGAAATATCCTCTAATAAGGCAGGGTCCTCCGGCACAACTCCTGCGCCTGTGCATGATACCCTTGTGAAAAGCGTGCTGTACATGGGAGAGAGGCAGAAAACACTAGTGCCATGAAATCATCCCTGAAAGGACATGATAAAGAAAAGCTGAGACTGAAGGTGGTCCTCCTTCAGAGAAGCAGAAGGCAGACTCCCAGCAAAGTCCTGTCAGCCGTCACCATCATGCTGATGTGCGAGGGCCAGTAGTTGAGCATCCAGCAAACCTGCTCTAAGCGAGCTGCTTACACAGGTCCCATCAACTCACTCGGAAAAAGGGCGTAACACACAAATCTTCCTACGGCAAGATCGCCCTGTGGATTTTGACTTTGTTGACTTCTGCCCAATTCATTGTCCTAAACGTTGATTCATACAGAATTTCTGATGTGTCTGAGAAGACCAAACCAGGCTCTAGATTTTATAACTCAAATATTTCTCTGTTTGATGCTTCTTTATTGCTTATATTACCATGATCACAATGGTAAAGCAGCTTATTCAGCATTCCTATCAAACAATTCAAAGTGCATTACATAGCGTCTCAAGTGATAAAGTCCAAGTCTGGGAAACGCAGCCTCCAGATTTCTGTATGAAGTTACCAGAGTTGAGAAGAATCATAGAAACTACCGTAATGATTTATAGAAAGCAGATTAACATGCAACATCTATTTTAGGCATGCATATCTACCCCAGTGCTTACTGAACTCATGGTTATTCAGTGTCTTGGACAAGAATCAGGGAGTCCCTTCTCTCTGCAGGACAGAATTTCAGCTGCTCAGAGAGACAGAACAAGGGAAAAAGCAATAACTATTCAAAATTTATAGACTGGGCAGCAAGAAAGATTTTCAGGCTCATGTGCAAGGTCATTCAGGAAGTCGGTGGCAAAGCTGGGAAAGGACTTCCAATTCACAAATTACAATGCAAGTGTTAATTGAAAAAAAAAAAAAAAATCTATTTTAGGGTCACACACAGATTTAATTTGATGAGCCAAATTCTGACAGTTTCTTCTTCAATAATGTAGTTCCTGCTCTAAATTACTGGGTGCTATGACAGTCAAGGTAAAACAGTACGATAGCAATCACGGGTCGCTGTACATCCCCTCTCACAAGGACTATCAAAAATTCAGCCCCACTGCTTCTAGGACTAGGAAAAAAAAATTGCATCTTTAGGAATTATTTTGAGCTGACACAGTGCTGCGCCGAGGTGGCTTTTTCCCTTCGCAGCTTGTGTACAGCAGTTCAGCTCTTTCTGTTTTCCCTACCAGCTGCTCTACGAACACTACCCCTGTCAGCGGGAAGTCACAACAAAATGAATGAAGGATGATGATTAACGAAGAAAGAGGGTGAATATTAATCATGAAGTCAACATTTGATGGGAACATTGATGGAATAGTGGTTCCACTGGAAGTTGTTAGGAGTTGATTTTTATGCCCCAGGGCAGTAGTTTTAAACCAGGACTCATGATGGAAGAGGGGTTGCTTGTAATGTTTTAAACAGGCCAATGTGGAAAACATACCCTCTCCCCCGCCTCCCCCTGCCACAGCTCCGTCCTTTGTGCTCAGATGAGAGAGCAGCCCAGGTCTACCATGCACCCTACATTCCTCCAGAAACTAAAGATCAAATCTTCAAACAGAAGCAAAATGGGAACAAGACATCTCCGGTTTTCCTTGCTGAACTGCAAACCAGCCCTCACCACCTGAGGCCACTCACATTAAGAAATACTGATGTTCCTAGTTCTGAGCAACTTTTCCGTTGTTCAACACACCAGGAAAAGAAGAAGAATCCGGGACAACATGGTTATATAGTTAGGTAGTTAAGGTTTGAATTTTGCGTGTTTGCAACCTAATCTGAACTTCTTTGAAGGCCACAGGAGTCACAGCTGCATCAGAGTGCAGTACAGACCAGCCCTTGGCTGGAGTTTCCTGTATCTCACAAATTAAAAAATGTGCTTCTAATCAATCCCGTATATGAAGTGTGCAGTCGATACTCTTTTCTTTGGTATTACACAAAATCATGTATTATACCAGATCATTCATTTTTCTACTGAGGAAAACCTTGCAGATGCTGCCTTCAGGCAAGCTTCATCCACATACTAGAACCAACTACTAGAATCCTGAAAGTAAGAAACATATGAAATACTGTAAAGACACCGCAGATTTACTGCACACGTCGATTTGGACAGTCACAGAAAGGACTTGCGAAGTCACTCAAATATGGTTCCAGTCCAACACTGAAGTTAATGTGAGCTGGACGCACACCAACATCCAGCTCTTCCAGCAGTCCCATCATGCGAAACGGCTTTTGCATATATTTTACAATTTCTACTGCATTTGTTTCAAAGGAGTTTTAACTGGGGGAGAAGAGACAGCAAATAAAGAAGGGCTACATTCAGAGCTGGTACCAATGCTGTGATTCTGTTGAGGTCAACAGACTAACAACATTTCTCAGTGACACCTCGTCGGTTTTCCTATGGTGCTGTCTAATCGAAGCTCTACCTGTCCTCCAAAAGGATGCAGAATCATGGCACATGGCCTCTTTTATGAACCCTGCTCTAGAAATTAATCCATACCATAGCTCTTGTCAGGAGGACGTAACATCTCCACTCAGCCACACCAACAGTTGTGTATATGGGCAAGGTTATTTTTCTAAATAAAAGTCTGGTTTAAAAATACAAATGTATTTCATCCTTGCAGCAGAAGTTTAAGCAGACCAACAATAGAAGCACGATGGGTTACGCATGCATTTTTCCGTAGATTTAGACTGAGGTCTCTCACCATTCAGCAATAATCAATTTGCAAAAAAAATGAAGCGTGACTGCTCATTGGGTGCAGCCTGGCTACCCCTCCACCCATCTGTCCCATAATATGAAGATAAAAAGCAAATCTGTTCCTTTAGCTTTAGCTGCAGTGAAGACTGAAGCGGGCCACAGTGCAACAAGTTGCAGAGAATCCCAAAGTCACAAAAAAAGAAAGTCTCTCAAGTGCACCGAGGCTGTAAGAAGCTGAACAGCAGAAGTTATTTAGTCCTCAGTGCAGCATTTTATCCAGAACATTGGGCCTTTAACAGCCCAGAAACCTTCAGGTGCGTTTCCATAGTTAGTTAAAGCTGTTCCACAGGCAATTTGCAGATATGCAGGTTCGGAGCAGCCTGCCACTGTGCACAGACCCTGCTCCTTTTTTTTTTTTTACCTTTCAGCTCACAGAGCATCACTGACAAACGCACACGATTGTCTGCTTGCTTTCACAGCAGCTGCTTGTAGAAAGTGAGCGGTACACGAAGCAGCAGACACAGAGGAGATGGCTCAGGCAGCCTTTATTCCAGTGCTCTGGCAAAACTAGGTGCTACTTTCCAAAGGGTACGATGCACTGCAGCCCTCCTAAATAAATAACTTTTTAATGCATCTGTCATTTCAGATGTCAGACCGGAGACAAGGTCAAGCTTGGAGAGAAATCAGCCTGCTCCATCCTTGACCCGTCATTCGTCACTGCATTTGTCCACAGCCACGCAGCCCAGCTGGTTAACAGGGAAAATACCTTATCTGAGCTCGAAAAGGGTCCCGTTTCTGCTATGGAGAACTTTATTAATAATACTCTCCAGAAAGCAGCAGGAGTTCTGATGGACAGCTTTGCAGGGACATTTTTCAACAGAGAAGCTTAAAATCCTATATCTATGCCCCCGATCCACAGACTGGAGGAGACAAGAGGTTAATTTTGCAGACAGCAAATGGTGACTGTTTGTAAGGTATCAGAGATTCAGTGTTACGGGAATACGTGAGCCTTGCCTTCACCTTTCCTCATGTACCATGCTGCATGCCATCATCATCGCCTTAACGCTGCCACGCTTCGTGCAAGTCCCCGCTCAAATCCCCAGGCAAGAATTAGCACGGCCAAGTCCTTGTTCTTAGCACTGCTTTTGCAGGACTGGGCATGGTTCTTAAATTACACACCTCCTGAATTCGTGCTCATTCACAAGGATTTCAGCTGTCTTTACAGGAAAGACTCCTAGTTCCTAAGGAAAACTGTAAAAGGTGAAGCTTTGTCCCTCAGGCTAATTATGTGTCTTATAAATTGCTGGCATTTGTCTGAGGGTTTGGGATTTTGGGGAGGGGGTAAGAGGGGAAGAAGGGAATGAGAGAAGGAAAACAAACAAAAAAAAAAGGTATTTTTTTAGTACTTGCAAGAAGTAATAGCTTCTAAATGAAGGAACAGTAAGACTAACAAAAAGGAGGAGGCAAAGCAACCCTCATGTGACGCAGAGTGTTACAGTGCTTTGGGTTCTTCCACCTAACACCCCTCCGGCAAAGCAATCCAGCTAAAGGAAGAATTACACCTGGCTCACTGAAGGGGAGATATATTTTCTCTCTTACAGATATTTGGGGGTTTTCCCTCTCTGGACTGAAATAAAGTTAAAAGCGGGGCATCTCTTTTGCTCCCTTGGATGTAGGATAGGCACCAAAATGTTAGAAAGCATTGGCATGTCGTGCTTACCGGTTAGGTGGTGGCAGTGACTCCGAGATGACTGCAGTGTGTTGACTAGCTTACTGAACCTTGTAACATTAGTAAACGGAGGGCATGGGACCCATACCAACTCTGTGCAGACCCAGGCTGACTTCTTAGTTTGACTCCTTTCTGCTGAGACCTCGACACCTGCAACATTTTGAGAACGGATCATTTTTGACCTGCATACTACGGTTAAGTTTACAGGCTCAGACACACAAGTAAGTTCCCACAGTCTAAAAAGTTTCCTGATCCAACCCAAGCCATCGTAAATGTTCATGTATAAGCACTTAAACCATGACAACACAAGAATTTTCCACTTAGTGTGGCTCTCCTTCATTGGAAGCTGAATGAAGTTGCGATATTAACAGATGCAGCCCCGAAGAGCGCTGCAGACAACCCACCGCTCGCAGAACGAAGCACATGGAGCTGATTCTGTGTCAATGCTTTCTTGTCAAGGGAAGGTTAAAGCCATGTGTGATGGTCAAAACAGAGGAAAGGTAAGCACTACGATTACACACATCATGTTATCTCTGACCTGGCTCCTGGGCACAACGAGACCCTACCGTGACCTGATTGTCTTTCGGTGCTCCTGCAGCTTGCGTTCAGCTGCCGTGGTTCACAAGCACTGTACTGCTGCGCGCCAGTGGTGAAAGCTGGCTACAAGAAAATTAGCTCCTCAGCTCATCATACTTTTTTTTTCCTCAAAGATTTTACGTTCATTTATGCATATCAGTTGTATTATCCCAGTATTCCAAGAGTCACTGTAGTTTGAGAGGCAGCATGACTGTCTTGCGACTACTTCAGCACTCAAATGGTACAAGGAGGTTGCCGAAATCAGCAGTGCTTTCTGCTCTGCCTACTTAAGAAAAAAAAAAAGTCTTGGGCTCACCAAAGTACTGCAGTTATTTAAATTATGGCTGAGATTTTCAGAGACACACACTAGATTCAGAACTCTTTGGGATGGTGTTGACTGAGGTGTGTACGTGCACCAGTCACCTTTGAAATCCAAGGCTACGCACACAGGACTGCCTCAGTTTAAGGAGTGAGTCTCTTGTCCTCCAGCATTTGTTACCCCACATCTTTTAGCATTCCTCAGCTAAGATCACACCATCGCTCTCCAGGTGCCGACTCAGCGGCTCCATTAGCACTCGTTTGTTTGCTCTGAAATGCCTTCCTCTGCTTTGTTTCTCTGGACCTCACATTTTTATTTTTTTTGCCTCTTTTCTCCCTCCACGGGGTGACAGCTATTTTATCACCTCCAACAAGAAATGCTGAGCCTGTTGTGCAGGCAAAACATTTGCAAAGGGGCAGGGGGTACACAGGAAGCAGTGGGAAATTGATAAGGGCTGTAAAGTAGCTTTATAAAAATGCCGACAAGCCTGTTCGGGGCACAGAGCACCTGCACCTCTGCCCCCGGCAGCGCTTCCTTCAGATGCTCCTATTGTTTTCATTACTATTTGTGACTCGATCATTAATAAATTACTATTTTTTTTTCCTGTTGGCTCCAGCCACCAAGGGAGCCAGCAGGTGCACCACTTTTACAATTAGCCCTCCGTAATGCATGGTTGGCAAGAAAAGTTGTCCAGAAGCTGCAGAGTTTACCAACCGGATTTCTGCTTGATGGTCACAGCACTTGGAGCAATTAGAAGAGAATTTGCAGGAAAGCATCTTAATGCATCTGTTCATGTGGCCAAAAACTTTGACAGAGGGGCTAAATCCCAAACTTTGAGTCCTGCTCAGTGAAACTGGGTGATACAAGCAGAGGGAGAACGTGCAGAGCAATCCGCAGGGCAATGAGAGCAAGCTGTGTGTTTTGAAAAGCATAACTTCTGCCAAGTATTATGCTGTCCTGCTTTGATTATCCTGTACTACACATTTCAGATTAAATAGAAACTTAACTGAGATGGGAGTAAAAGACTGATAGAACTGGGCTGGTTTTGGTTTGAGAAGGGGCAGTGTAGCAGCAAAATCAGAAAGCTGCTTATCTCCATCCTTCAGTAAATCCAGGTCCACTCACAGTAGCGCCGTTCTCTGCATTCATATTGGTAAAATTATGGATATACTGACTTCCCTGGTAAGATTATGGATATACTGAATTCCCCTTCTAATAGGATATGACTTTCTTAAATACCATCACAACTGCATTATCCTACAGAGGGATGCAGTTTGAACAGCAGTTAAGGGGCACAGGCTGTGGGTTGATTTTGGGTGGGTTAGGTCAAGGATTGTCAGCATCTGGAGTGGAGATGCTTTCATCTCCATTGTATAGCTTTTCCTCCCCATGGG
>WHYT01017374.1:268262-289200 GCA_009806455.1 Tetrax tetrax | reverse complement strand
ATTGAGGAATTTCTAACATGGAGTCAAACTGATGCTTTCTGAGAAACATATACTCTGATAGAACTACAATTATGGTTGTGTCCTGCCTGTGATATTATCCCAATTTTCCTGTTCCCTGGGAACTCCGGGACAAAATGTCAATGAAAAATATATTTTTTTTTACTGCAAATTTTGGTCTGAGGTCCATAGGACCAAGCTGGCAAGCTGCACATCCACTAAGTCTCTCCTGCACACAGCTAGGCTCTCTCCACTAAAAACATAACAGTCTGAAATTATTTGCAAAATTCTTTACCTTAAGACATTACTTATTTATAACAACATAGAACCTCATTCAAAATAAAATAAGAAAGCTCAGAGCAAATTCTCCTTGCCAGATTTTTGTTATACATGCTCTAAAAGAAAGAAAAAAAATCCAAAAGCATTTTTGAAAGCAGGGAGAGGAAAATCACGGTGTAGTGGGATACAAATAAATAGGTTACATAAATAAAGGGCACAACTGTGGAAAAAAAAAACAAACAACTGAAAAGTTAGAAACTGAAGTGTAATGGAATAGTAGCAAGAAAAGTTGAAGTACAGTTAAAGTCAGAGTATAGTTTAGTCTCAGTTTAAAAATCAGTTCTTAATTTGGCCAAAATAGGCCATCTAGCCCTGATCCTTGGAAATTTGGTATCTACATGAGTTTGTTGAAGTATGCAATTCAAAAAACTAAAAAGAAAGCACGTATTCGCCCTTTGCACCTCAAATACACCGTTTTCCCTATTCAGAAAACACTGATACTTTCCTTTTTTCTTCTTCACTCTGAGAATTAACAAGGCTTCCCCCGTGTGTTTGCTTTGCCGCGCTGTGAGCATTAGCCTCGCCCCAGCAAGGCCGGGTTTGTTAACGGCGATGCGCCGCATGCAAGGGGTGCGTCTCCCCTCGCTACCCCCTGCCCCCGCGCGGCCCCGCGGAGCTCGCCTCCGGCAGCAACCATCGTACGTCTTGTTGAGGCCACATATTGTTAAGCCATTAGACTTTCTCCTGCAACCACCACGCAGAGCCCCTTAGCTCCTTCCTTTTGCTTGACCTGAACCGTAGGTTCTGCTAGCAGTAAACTCAATCACTGTCCTTTCCAAGCCTGCTATTAAACCTTGGCTCGAACCAGCCAAGAAATTAATCTCCGGTGCCCGACCTCTCTCAGCCCCAGCGTGCTCTACAGCAGCTATACACAACCTTTGATCCCCATCTGCATGGCTTCATCCATAAACAAAAGTACCTTGTGGAGTCCAGTGAACCCAGCTGGGCCCTCACTAACATTGTCTGGGAAAAAAGCAGAGCACGCAGTCTTTCAACTTGGAAGTTTCATGTTCTGCTGCCGAATCATACCCTTGGATTAAAAACAAAACAAATTACACCAGAACCCCACATCTCTGGTCTGTGTTTTCTAGGGTCCACGTGTACACCTACGTTGTAATGGATGAAAAATGTCGCTTTCTCCAGTTGCCAGATCGTGTTATTGAGTGAGACAATGCCACACATCCTTCTTCTCTACATATCTGGAATGCGTGTCACTCAGGCAGTATTGCTCGTTCCTGGAGAGGGACTAAATCATTACACGTTTGTTAATCCATCATTCATCCTGACAGCCGCTGGTGCATGTTGACAGCTACGGGCAGAGGACAGCCACTGAACCCAGGCGAGCTTTACATTCAAATTCTATTTAAAGCACCAGCGTTTCAGGCAGGTTAGGTCTGTCTCCAGTAATTTTATTTTACTGATCGTTATAAGCATCGCTGCAATATAAACTGCTCTCTAGAGCGCCAAGGAAGGAATGAGACCTCACTGCTCCAAGCACAGTACCAAACAGACAGGAAGAGCATCCGTCGTGAAAGTGATGCCCGTATAAATAAGCAAGGCACAAAGGAAGTATTTTTCCCAATTTTACAGCTGAGGAATCAAGGCTGAAAGCAATAAATCAATTTTCTTGAGGGCACGCAGGATATTTACAGTAGAAATAAGAATTGAGCCTCAAATCTTTATCTACTACCCAATCCTTTTTCTGCCTGGAGAGCCAATGAAGTCCAAGAGAAGCCAGAGAAACCAACCACTCTGCCCTGCTGTTTGGGAGACCAAAACTGGCTACATCCCTCTGAAAAACCCCACATCCACATGGGCAGAAACTCACCTGTGGCAAGCACTACACTCGAACACAAACGCGGGCTGGTTTAGCATGGCTAATCCATCACTCTGGGATTGAAACAAGCCAGTGTTTTCTTCTAAATGCAAACAGTAGAAGAGCTCCCTCTGCTTTATAATGCTATCTTTTCTTCTCCATACAAGCTGTTCAGCAACTGACTACTTCGCAATTTTAACAATAATCAGTTTATCTTCCATAATTTCCAGAAGTTCTCTAGAGACCCTTCCCCCCTCACTGGGCATGAGCACACAAACACTTGACTTGGCGATTGCCATGAGGAAGGAGACAAAAGGCCCCAGTATGGGGGAGAAGAAAAAGTATTGAGAACCTTGTAAAGCATATCTCCTTGGAGAGTCTCACCCTCACACCCCCATCTGCTTCTCCCCCCCCCCCGATTTTCTGCCTCCTCTGTTGTGCTGGATCAGCTGCATATATGGTTGTGCTCTGACCCAGAGGGTGCAGGGGTGTAGCGACAGGAACAATAACCAAGTTCTCCTTTTTTTCAATTCCATTATCAGTTGTGCATACAAGGCAAAGTTAACAGTCTTCCTCCTCTCTTTATACTAGAAAATACCAGACAGCAAGCTCCCTGTGTTTTCTCATTGCCCCGTCACTGCACAGCAGTGGGGCTGCAGCTCTCCAGCAAAGACTCCATCGCAGAAATGGGCTCCCAACCTCAAGGGCAGTTGCAAGCCCAGGAGGGAAAATACACATGAGATCACCAGCAGAACTATTTGGGCAGTGCTGCCATCCAGCCTTCTAAGGAGCAGCCCCCAGTTAATTCCTTTAGAGGTCTTTGCTCAACCCGTCTCCCTTCTCACAGATCCCAGCTAGAAGCTCGAGGAGACATGATCCTTTCCACCATAGAATTGCTGTCCACAACTGTTCCTGCTCAATAATCTTTGTCACAGACTTGAGACTATTTTTGGAAGCTTTAAAAATATCGAAGGGGCACCTTTGTTTTTTACTCAGACGCAGCATCTTTTTATGTTTAATAGAGAGATTTAAAAAAAATAAAAATATTTCTGCTTAGTATCAACATGCCTTTCTGTTAAAAATAAAACAGCTGAGCTAGCAAGAAGACTTGAGCAGGAGGAAATTCTATTTATAGAAACTTTTACAACAGTTATCACAAGATGATAAGGATCACTACGAACCACAGCCTCCACAGAGGGGTAGTGTGGTGGTGAACCAGCCACAGAAGAAGGCAACTCAGCTTCCAGGGTCACACAGAAACAGGGACACCAATGGGTTTCCTGGAGCATGTGGGAGGACCAGACCTGAAGGAGCAAGATCAGGAGCATTGCATGCTCTTCTCCAAGGACAGCAAGCCCAGGATCTGCAAGGGGCAGTGTGAATTCCCACTGTCCCGAGCCACACCACCTCTCTTCTTGCATTTTAAGCAATAACCAAATGCAAGGGTGTCTGCGTTGGTCTGCTTGCTGGCGTGGCTGTGACAGGGTACAATAGTCAAGGACCAGGAGAGGGACCTTTGTCGTGCTGTGAGAAGAAGTCATTTTCTCAGTCTGTTTCTGCCTATCAGCCAACCTCCTCATTCTGCACTCAAAAATGAAGAATAATCAAGATTTCTGAGTTATCCACAAGGAAAATTATGGCAAAAAAAAAGGGGGAAGAGAGAAATTTTCCTCTCCTTATAGTGCCACCAAAAATTACAGCCTTAGAACCACGAACAGTAGGAAGGTAGGAAATGTAGGAGAAGTTCTGCTCTAAAACAATGGAGCAGATAAGATACTAATAGAAGTGAAATAATGACAAGGATGTCAGAATAGGTGTGAGTCAGACCAACAGACTTCTCTTCCAAGATCTCTCACCAGCTTGCTGCGTGACTTTGCACAAGTCACTTCATCTGTTTGTGCTGCAAATTTATCATCTGCAAACCTGTGTTTACCTTCCTTGGAAAATGCTTGGGCTTACAGAAATAAAACACTGAACACGAGCCAAGTATTGCTGCCACCTTGCTACCCCTGCCTTAATGTAAACATTTCTCCAGAAGATTAATCAACTATCTCTGATAGTCAGTGATCAGAAACTCTTCTGGAAGAAGACACTGGGTCAAATCCTGACTACATCCTCTTGGCTTTGGTGGAAGCACAATTTTCCCTTTTGTACCAAAAAAAAAGAAGGCATTTTCATGTCTTGATGCAGTTAAAATAACATATTTTGAGCCTTAAGAACAGCATCATAGACGTGATGTGCTAAACCAATCATTTCTGATATCTCACCTGAATTCTCAAGTGTCTGTGTGTTCCCATGGGACCTGCCATTACAAAGAAGGATGATACAAAAAGCAGATGGTTTAAGGCATGCCACCCTTTGACAATCAGATAACATACACACAAGTCTTTTCCTTATTAAAAAAAAAAAAAAAAAAAAAAACAATGAAACAAGCTTACAGGGGCTTATTTGGAAGTAAAGTCGTTTTAAAAGTAAAGCTGATCTACATTTCTGTTTCCATACTTAGCAGTAGAAAGAGATGTGAAAAAGAGAAGTGAAGAGGAAGGGAGAGATAACCAGAGACAAGCGTCCAAAGCAGATTATCAGAGGAATTACGTTCTCATTTCTCGATTCTTTACAAAGCTGCTCTTTGTTGGACTATATCGCTTGGCAGTTTCCCACCAATGATAGTCAAGAGTGTCTTTTAATTGTCCAAGTATTTTCCCTGCAGGTTTTTGATGATACTTCTGTAAGCAAGCCCAAGAAAACTACCAAGTCATCTCTTCAAATCTGCAACTAAAACATCCTACCAATAACAACAAAAATATTTGCACACAAGGCTGGATTCAAAGCCCTTCTCCTTGGTGAGGAAGACACCGTTTTGTCAGTGTATACTCTACGCTGCCTAGAGGGGTCTATCAATTTTCAGTGTCACAGGTGTTCCAAAAGAAATCATCTTGCCTCACACTTCCCAAAATGCTGAGTGAGCCCCCCCCACACACACTCTGAGAGGTCACAGCCCCCGGGCAGGCAGAAGCGACCTGCGTGCACCCCTGCCCGCCAGTGCTGCCCACTCAGGAGATTTCTGCATGTTGTGCTACCACTTTCTACAGAGTTCTCAAAACCATCCTCCTATATTTCTCTGAAAAATTCCTTTAAAATATGGCCCCTCTTCTCGTGGTACACTGTGGTGTGACTCAACGGCACCAGAGCCACAGCTCGTATTTCCACAGGGTGCCAGTATCTCAGCACCAAAGTGCTCCTGGCGCCAGGCTATCATTTGCACTGTAATTAAATTGAATCCACTCCTTGGCTTGGCTTTATCCCTGAACAATACCAGCGTGTGAGTAATATATTCTCAGGGCACTAATACATCACCCGAGCGAACCCTGTCCGTGATGTATTGACGCAATACATCAGAGTGCACTCCCGCTATAAGGATCTATGGGCACCATACATCATCAAGGTGAGGCTGAGCGGTGATGTATGGCTCAGAAGATGGTACCATGCAGCAGTGGACTAGGCCAGGACCAAGAGGATAAAGGTTGGCATCGCGTTTATCTGATTTCCCAGTGTGATAATGCTGGCACTGAATCAGCCTTCCTGAACCAGCCTCTAGCTTTAGCCCCTTATTTATTTATCCTGAGGCATCGCATCACTGAAAGCGCCTCGCCTCGGATGCATCATTCTCACCAAGGTCCCGGGGGATGGATGGTACACAATTAGTGGGAGTATATTCTCAGCTTGATGTGAAGGGTTTTAGCACATTAACACTAATGGCAGCACCGAAGCTCTGTATATCACAGGAGACACACGCGTGCACACGCTAAGCTTTGCATGCATCTCTCCCGCCCAAGAGGCACCTGCAGGTTATCAGGCAGAAAACATTCACAATGCTCAGAAATCCACTGAAATAAACAGTAACTTCATTGTTTTCAAACATTCACCCTTCTAAAAAAAAAGAAACATGCAAAATCAAAACATAAACCTTTCCAGTATGTGGAGGCAGAGCATGCCGTGTTCCCTGATGAAACTGACAGCCTAGAAGCATGGACCATGATGCTGCCATGAAGGAAAGCCACCCATTCCCTTGGCCAACCCATAAGACATGAGCTCTGTAGGGAGCATAACTGCGTAGCTCTGCGGTAGGGCTTGGGGGAATGATCAGTGCAGAGAAATGTTAATATCACTTCATAAAACTGAGGCAGAAAGGAGCCAAAGAGAAGCATTTGCTGCCTGAGAGTCCTTCACCCGTCTTTTGCAAATAACAAAGTAAAATTAGAGTACATAGCAATATAAGGCTCAGCAGAGATGCTTGGGGGTATTTGCCCAGGAGGAGAACAGCAGAGGATGTCCCTGAATGAGCAGAAAGAGCAGTTCCTAGGATGCACGCCATGCATCACTGGAGCCTGCGCCTGGGAACTCTGATCCAGTGTTTGGGACAGCAATGTCCTGGGGAGCAAAGGTGGCTAAAACCAATCTCTGTGCTCCTTACAGAGTCACTCGGGGTCTCCCGTAAAGCAGACTTATTACTCCTGTGAAAGAAATAACAGGTATAATAAAATACCTATATAACGGGCAGCACCTCTGCCCAGCCCAGCCAGCCCCAAGGGGCAGCAGGAGCACTGGGGAGGACTCTGGGCCAAGCCACCACACATCCTTCTACCGTCCAGCTCCACAGGGCAGGACCTGACCCACCACACACAACGACCACCTCTTGAGATCATCCTAAGGAGATCCCCCTCCTTACAGCACACAGGGAGGAGGCTGGCACTGCCAGTGCTGCCAGTTTGGGAAGAGCCGGCGAGCCCTGCCCTGTACACTCAACTGCCCTGGTTGGTGGCACGTAAACCTGAGCTCTGTGCCTTTATTAATAGGTCAAGTCTGACTGTCCTTAAAAATATCAGCACAGCAATTTCCCTCCAGAGGTATCCCCAAAAAAAGCAACCAAGATGACAGTTTTCTTAATTTTTTTTTTTTTTAAGCTATCCTAAGGCATTGACAGAAATAATTCTCAGACTCCCCATCTAGTCTTTGAAAACAACATGGAAATGACATTCTCATTAATTACACACCGTGTACCCGGAAAATGACAGCACTGCCGAGCTGACAGCAACAAGAAAACAAAAACCAGCTTGGGCAGGTGGATACCAAGCGCACTATCATGAAAAAATACTCATCTTCATACAGACGAAGGTGGCCAGAGCCACGGGAGGAGCAGAAGCATCGTTGATGCTGCTGGAGCCACAGTGAGCAATGGGTAAAGGGAACCTCACATCACACCCAGCCAACACAGAGGGAACTTCCAGCAGCATTTTTCCTTGTAAAGCCAAGACAAGTTCAGCCTGGGGAACTTATTCATCTTTGCTTCCTCTTTGAGCTTCCATCAGTGCAGCATGATGCATTACCAGAACTGGGAGGCTTCCCCATCACGACAGGGACTGAGAGCAAAGTCAGAGGTCTTCCCCTTGCTGACTCCTGTACAAGTCAATGGTAAGGAGATGTAAACCATAGGCATCAACGTAAGCAGGAAAAATGTTTGGTGTGTGCTTCCACAGCAACAGGCTTTGTGAATTCGTTTAATGGAGAGCATGAAGAGCAGCAAATCCTCTTTAAAACAGGAAAGGAGCCGGCTAGGGTAAGTTGCGGAGTGGGAGAAACAGCCCTGAAGTTAACAGGCTAACATAGGACTTGGAAATCCTGAGTTTACTGGTCTGCAATGAACCCATAAACTGCTGCACACCACCAGTGAAACTGGAGAACTGCACTTTCCCCAAAAGTCAGGAACCCCTTACAAGAACTTCACCAGCCAGATTAAATCTCATTGAAACCTGCAGACGTGCTCACTTTGTTGAAACCATCACCCAAAACAACAGCGCTTGTGACCTGGCTTGCGAAGTGAGATACTCGACGGAGCCGGCACAGCGCTGCTCCAACACCGGCTGCAGCGAGGAGGAACGAGAACGAGCACCTGCCAGCGGCTAAGGAAGCTGACTGCCCAACTTCCAGCCTGGCGTTCATGCTGTGCGTGCTGCCGGCTGGAAGAGTCCGTAAAAAACAAGCCATGAATCTGTTTCTGGTTGTTCAATCCTATGTAAAAGCAAACAGGACCCTCATGTGTTCTTTAGTAACAACAATAAAAGTTACATTAAGAAACAAAAGCAGCTTGAGAATATTTTGTCCTGTCTGTTTGCTATTTCTTTTTTTCCCTTTTTTTTTTTTTTTATTTTTATTTTTAGCACAGCACAAAGCAATACCTTATTTAGACCAGATCCACATCCACCTTTACCTGAAAGCACAACATATCGGCAACCTTTGGCTTGCCGAGCCCTGAAAGCATCATCGTCCTCTCTAGGGAGGGCAGAGCCGAGCTGCTGCGCGTTGCAGAGGCCATGAACAGAAACCAGGGTGCTGCTGGAGCCGGGCACCCACAAACCCACGTGAACGCGGCGCCCGCACCAGCGGGGACGTGCCGCAGAAGCCGACACCAGTAGCCAGCTGCACTGGCGGCTCCGCTGGTTTTTCTTGGCAGAGATCTGTCGAATTCTGGAGGAAGAGGGAATAACCTGGTTTCGTTCAGGAGTTGTTTGGTTTAAGAACGTGCACCTCCCAGGTCGGAGCTGTGCAGACAGAGTGTTTTCATGAGAGAGCAAGTGAAAATGGAGCAAAGTTTCAGAAAGAAAGTTTATTTTAACCTATTTCCTACCGTCTGGTCAGATTGTACTTTTAAAAGTTCAATTCTCTTCTGATAAACTTGCCAGCCAAATTAGGAAACTAAATACAATTATTTAAACATAAGAGAATAATTTTAGATTTGCTTCAAGTGCCAATCCAAATTTAAAGAGCCCGCAGATCCTGGCAGATAATTCCAGAAAGAGCCTTCAGCTTCATTTCAAACTAGAAGAACAGATGAATGCCTGGGATATGATTTACATTTCTTCTCATGTTTTTAATCAAAACTTACATAGTCCTTTTAGCTGGCCAAAACCAGAACCAGGGTTTTATAAAAATGTATTCAATTTCTCCATGGAATTGGGGGATTTGAGCAGCTCTCTGCTGAGCTGTTGAAGTGCTGCACAAACCCTACCTCCAGCGTGCAACACAAAGTCTAAAAACCTGGGAAAAAATTCCACGTACCCCAATATTTTCAGAGCGATCTTTTATCCAGACTCTCTCCCAGCAGCTAGATTAATCTCCTCAAGAACTTTAGTATGAAATATATTTTTTCTTGTAAAGAAAATTTCCCCCAAGTGTTGGCCAAGGGTTCAGCATCCTGTGAATTCAGCAGCGTTGACATTCCCCCCACGGACCCAACGCTCTGCCACGCACCCCACGCCCAACACAGCAATGCTCCTAAACGATCGCTAGCCTAGCTGATCTCCAACAGTTACAACACAGTCATCAGAAGGGACTCAACGCTGGAATTACCAAGAGTGAAAGTATCAGGGTGCAACAAAGCTCTGGTGAAAGTATTTCAGAGGTGTTTCACCTTATGCTTACCTTTTACCTGTTCCTATAGGCAACGCGGGCTTCTGGACACGTGTCAGTGGCGTTAATTAGGATCAGAAATTGCTGACCACCAGCCAAGAGACATCAATATCTTACTCAGGAGCTGGTTCGTGGGTTATTAGTGCCATTATGGTTAAAAGGCAAAGCCCAGAAGGTGTGAGGGTAGCACTGCTGGCTTTGATAGTGCTAATGGGATAGACCCAGCAGCAGAGCAGGACATACGGTTTTAAGCTGCCTGCATTTGTAAATTTTTGAGTCACATATTCCAAGGAAACAAAAAACCTTCAAACCCGACAACTCCCCAGCAAGCTACAGGGGGAAAAAAAAAAAAAAAATAGAGGAGAATGTGCACCCCATTTCCTGATAGCACTGCTCCTCTTGCACCAAGGAGGATTTTTGTTGTATTTTTGTAGGGGGGTTAAAAAAGGTTTGATTTTGCAGTTTAGCATGTTGAGGCCTCTCAGTGCTCGCTGTCGGAGGGTGCCTATTACCCAGCTTCATTCATCAAAGTGTCACTTTTCTGACAGCCATTAATAAATATACTGCCAGAGCCCCTCACACCTGGCAGCCATGGCACACTGCAACACACCGCTAACCTAATTTGCTAATTGCTGCTTTCCCCATTAATTTTAGTCCTGTCTTGTTTGGTGTTGACATGGAGGGAAAAAGAAATAAGAGTGGGAAAAAAGCAGGCAAGAAGGAAAGCATTTGATGATTTCTCTCTATTTGTTAATTTATTCCTCACCCTCCATCACCATGTAACTTGGGGATATCAACTGCTGTCAACCTCCTCCTTACTTTCACCCTATCAGCCAGAGGACTAAAAGCAATCCTAATTTTGGCACTGCTGTGTGATGGGTTAATAATCCACACGCAGTGTTTTTATCCAAAAATAAGCCCAGGGTATTGTACCTCCAGTTCTGCCAGCTGATAACCTCGTCCTCGACCCCCAAAGCCACCCCCACCCAGCGGCTGCACCCCCTCAATGCCAGGGGTGCTCTGCCTCCCTAGACTGGGGTCTCGGCTTTGCCAGGGCTTCACATCTGCCAAAATCCCTCTTTTGTTAATTCAATTCATGGCCGTTCTTGACCAGAGATCACTCAGTTCCATTAATCATGTGATTTTCTGATAAATCTCTTTAAAGGCCCAAGCACAGACCAGGTCCTTTGTGACTGAGCTGGACTGAAACACAGGTCTCCAGCCGAGGTCAATTAAGACGAGGAGTACCAGACCCATCAAAGCTTCAGGCAATGATGAATTGTTGCAGCGCTAGTAAAAGTCTCCCTGCAGGACACTCACCAAGCTGTTGTACTTGGACCACACATTGGGGTCCATATGCTCCAAAGCTTTTCTTTGCCTGATTAGATCCAGCAACCTCTTTCTTTGCCCACCGCTCCAGCTGTGGTGGTAGGCTCTGCCTCCTCTTTTCAGGAATGGGGCATTAATCCCCAGGAGTAGTGAGGTTCTTGGAGCTCAAAGTAGGTGCTTGACCACAAATGTCTGGCTGAGGAAGAAGAGACAGTTGGGTTCTGCAAAAGTTTCCAGATCAATCACCCTTTTCTCTAATTAATGGAAGAAATGGGCACATCTATCCCAAAAGTAAGACCCATGGGCATCCTCCTGCACCTCAGCCTACCAGCTTGGGTCCTTCTTTCAAAGCTTTCTTTTAATACCAGCTGCTAGTGCAAGAATCCTAGTCCCTTCGGTAATTAGAGCCTCCCACTGCTTGAAACTCTCAGACCCCAGCCACACAATGCTCATGTTGAGAGGAATGATCCTCTGCCAATCCAAGAGCCTTGTCTTGGAGCAGACAGCCAGGACAACTTCTACTGTCAGCCTGCGTCAAATGCAAGAATTTCTGATGTTTCATTAAGACCTGGAAGAGGAGAATACGAATGCCAAAGGTAGCCCCATACCTTTACTAGGGGCTTGCAATCTGTCATCCACACACTGAATATCCCAGTCTCAGGAATAATTTCAAACCCTGGGGACACATTTTAGAAGCAGTTGCAGTAAGTTGCAACTAGATAATAGATAATTGCAGACTAGATAATTGCAACTAGATGCTAGCAAGAAAAGTTTTGCTTCTTCTGGATAGAGTTTAGTGCAGAACCAGTGTTTTTCCTTAAAAGAAGCAGAGGGTATAACTAGATTAAAATTGGAATGTATCACCAGAAGGCTCAAAACAGGACTAGTTTAGGTTGTTTCAAAGTGTTGAGTATGTAGGAAGACAACATCTTTGCATCAGCATTCATATGACTGCTGCTAGGGGACCAGCTCCAGCCTGGAAGCAGGAGTGAAATGAACTGCTACTTCAGGACATTGTTTTTGCTGCCTTTGAAACGTGTGTGTGTCCCTTCAGCTTTTCTGGCACTTAAAATGGTACTGAGACTTCATTTTGCAATGGCACAGTGCTCTCCCAGCTGGTGGAAGTGTCACCCACAGCTGTCCTTCACCCGTTGATGGGATCTTCTTATATTTCACTTCTACCCAGAAAAGCTGGGCTGATTCCTGTTCACCTTGAAAGTGTTGGACAGTGTTGGACTGCTGCTCCGCAAAGCCCCAGCTCCCAGGGAGCTGAATGAGACCTGACACAGGCAGGGCCTTCAACTTCCAAGGGCCTTAGAAGTAAAATATACTATCCTGTTCCAAGTGAAATTAAAAGGGCCCAGTAAAGAGTAACAGCATTTCAGCTCTTAGCCAAAAGCTTCAATTCACGGTCCTTTAAAGTTAAATTTACTGCCTCCATTTAGCAATGTCCCTGTAAAAATCCTCCTGGCACAGAAAAACCTGTGTGCAGTTCAGCAGTGCTATGGCAAACAAAATATTTCATCCCAGGGATCTAGCTGTGCATCTATCTGCCTTTACTTAGGTCTTTGTGTCTTTTCCTTCCCTTCGGTGCTCAACAGCTCTGAGCAATAAGGCAGCACAGGTGATAACGCTCACCGCTTCTCAAGCCCGGCATCTTCTGCTGCTCGCTGAAGGGTCCATCAGAAGGAGGAAAACCACCAACACATCATCTACCCCTGCAACAGGGAAGGATGTAGCTATACACAACTGGGCTCCCTTTCCCAGTGAAAAAGACCAAGAAACACTAGACAGGGCAGAGCTGAGTTAAATGATCGATGCTCTACCCACCGATATGATAACTCTACTGTATACGCTAGCACGATAAATAATCCTGTTCAGAAGTCAAGATTACCTCAGGGCTTTAGCTGCTCTGTAGTATCACTCCTGTCCTTTAAAGATCCAGTCCATCTTCCCGCACAAGCCTCACCGTGCCCTGACCCACAGCCACCAAAGTTTGCCGTGCGTGTTTTCCACCTACAGGCAGGACACTGAATCCAAGAAGCCTTTCCCAGGAAAAGTTTTGTCAGGATGGACACATTTGCCATAAAAAAGTTTTGTTTGAGAGTGCTGTCTGACAAAAGGGAAAATAAAGGAAAAGTTTTGCTGAAAAATACTATGTTGGTTGGTAATGGAAGCCCTTTCATCTTCCATTCTCCGGGTTGGTTTTATTACACCGCGAAGTCATTTTACTGAATTAGGATCATAATCATGGCAATGTAATGGGAGTATTGAGCACCACAGCATGAGCCAGATCCCTCAGCTGGTACAAACCAGCACAGCTCCATTAACTTCAGTGGAGCCGATTTATATCAGCTGAGGATCTGCCCTTTAGTTTTTACTGCAGGAAAGCCAGACTACAAATGGGAGAAACCTATATTAAAAACAAATATCTTCAATCACAGCAGCAGGAATGCAGAAAAATATTGGCTGAGTCAACTTTTATAGCAATGTTTTCTTTCTCTCCTGAGTACTCAATTTTGAACACTCCCCAATAAAATTTTCCAAGCCTGGAGCAACTTTCCTCCTTCCTCTGGTTAAAACCCACCTCACCTGATGGAGGCAACAGGGCTCTGGAGATGCCGTACTACTTTGTCCACCTTGGGGAAGCTGACAGCATCCTTATGTTGAGACAGCTCAAGCCTGCAGCCAGCCAACAGGACAGTTGTGAAAATGGAGATCAGGTCACAAACATCTGCTCTTCCCGAGAAGTGTGACCCTTCCCATGAGGAGAAGGTTGCTCCATCAGCCCCCCTTTGGAAGGCCACCAGGTCCCTCGAATGAAAGCGCACTGAAGAGTTCAGGGCCCCTTGACAGCCTTGCAGTAAGTGCCTTTTGTTCAAAGCCCAGAGCTGTTAATTAAGGACTGGTGATTAATGATTAAGCTCCACGTGGTTCCTATCTCAGGCTTAAAAAGTCCTAGGGATGCTGACTTTGCTGAAGGCTTCAGTGTGAGGTTCTGGGATGTGAGTAGCTATTTATAGAGGCGTCCATCAGAGCTCTGAAAGGAAGTGCTCCTTCCACATAATTAAGAGGAAAGAAATACCATTTCCAAAATATATAAAGGTCAAATATTCAGATTAGGTAAACAAGCTCTCTGCCTGTATAAGCTGCAGCCAGAAATGAAAGACTATTTCTGCATGTGCTCTCCTCAACGGGGTGCATTCAGCTCTTGGGCTCAGGTTTCTGTAGCAAATACTCTCTCTGAGGGGGTTCAGAATTCATTGTCCATAAAGATCGTGGATCCTCACGCCGTACTGCATTCATAAACAATGAGCACTGGTCAGGGCAGTGTTTACTGAGTGCCAGGGGTTGCTTTTAAAGGGCTTTCCAGTTGCATTTGCTGTGCAGTACACTCTTAGGTAAACATCAGTTCAGAAAAGCTGTCACACCTGGAGAACATTTTAAGAATAACACAGAAGGACCCTTTGGTAGTACAAGGCTGGTTTGAAGAGCTCCTCAGTCCCTGAAGCTTGTGCAGGGTTCTTGGCATTCCTAAAAGCTGGAAAAATTGTGCTACTCTACATGTTTCTCAGCCTGAAAATGTTTAACAGAAAGCGACGGCTGCCCAGGCATATTGCAGAACCGGTCCAGCTGGATCCATCCATCTTTCTTGAATTGTGGTCTGAAAGCTTCAGTGTAGGATCTGGACCTCCCAGCTTCAAACTCTCATATCAGACAGTGCCAGCAAAGTATCACATGCCTTCTGCCATCCACTGCGAGCAAAACATGTCAGGGCAGCACAGCCATGTTCTGTCCTGGCCCAGCCGCGCGGCACAAGGGAAGGAAGGCTCCAAACTGAGCCTGCCTGAGCAGCGCAGGCTAGTAAAATTGGAACCAGTGGGATCGTTTTTGAGGTCTGCACTCCTATGGCTGAATGCTGTTTGAAGTTTTGAAAACCGTTTGAAGTTTTAATTATTTTAAGACATTGCTAATATAAACAATTCACTTGGGTCCCCAGATTTTGTACATTGCTGACCCAGTAAAGGCCAGGCTCCTTTCCTGATTATAAACTCTAGCTCTGACTGTATTCAACCAAAGAAAGTTGATTTATGCTCTGAATGTTAAGATATAGTTTCTCTTCTTATAAAAATGTATACACAAATATTTTGACAGCTCCTCATTTGCTTCAGTCCAGCACTTGATTTACTGCGGTCCACAAAATCATAGAAACAATGGGTGGAAGGGCCCGCTGGAGTTCTCAGATCCTACCTTCTCCTTGGAGAGGGACTACTACCAGCACTAGGGCAGGTCCGCCATGGCTTTGGCTCCACAAACACTCTTTGTCCTGTGCTGCATCCATACAAGCAGTTATTTCTTAATCAAAAGCAGTCATGTTGCTCAAGTATGATTTGCCTTTCATAAACTCATGCTGATTTTTCTGATTGTCATCTTGTCCTTTCAAGCCCATGTTTGAAAATGGGTTACAAGAAGACACTCTCTATGACCTGCACACTGACCGACTGGGCTAACTGTCTCCTGGGTGCTGCTCACTGTCGTTCTAGCAGACTGGAGTAACGTCAGCCTTTTCACATCATCAGGGACCTCCCGCAGATCACTATGATGCTCCTCAGATAGCAGCTCACAATCACATTGGCTGACTTTTTTATCACCTTCAGGTGAATTCCATCCGACCCCATAAATTCAAATACATCTAACTTCTCTGAGAAGTCCCTAAATAGTTGTTCCTCCAATGCTGGCTGCCCCTTTCCTTCCTGTGTTGATTTTGACAGAACTTTATGTACCTTTTCTTTGCTTTCACTGCTGTAATACATACTCCTGCTGAAACACTGCATTTTCAAATTGAACGCCCCCTTAGATAAATGTTGCCAAGTCTGAGTCCTGCTGCCGCTGTTCTACATTTTCAGGTCTCCCTGGGGAGCAAAAATTGTTAATTGTGGTTTTGAGGGGTTCCCCCTCCCTGTCCTTCAATCATACTTGTGGGATGCAACTTAGACATGTTTATGTTGAAAACTTTGGTAGGAGTTCTCAGGACCTAATTATTCCGTATCGAAGTGTAATAAATCCTATAGCTTGCACAGGCTTCAAAATATTGTAGATTATTATTATCCCTTTTTGACCTTGGCAGTTATTAAAAAAAATTTTGGTACTTTCATGTTTTTTCTCACGTAAAGGGAAAATAACTGGAGGCGGAGTTAATTACCAGATCCTGTTTGTTTACAAAGAACATTAAAAGCCCCATTCTTCCTTCCACGGCATGAACTGCGGAAAAGGATTTGTTCTACAGAACTGCTCACGTCGTGGCCTTTCTGACCAGCACTCAGCCCAGAAATCTCTCTCTAGGCTTTCTTGATGAAATTATTTTCACTATGTATTTTGCACTGCTGTCTCTCAGGTTTCATGGACTTCCTACAAATGTTTTTTACAAAACACTCCAAAGCTTTAGCATATATCCCACATGTGCCCATTCCATACACAGACACGTTTGAGTTTTGGCTGGTGGCTGCTATCACTTACGCTGTGTGGTTTCAAAAATGTCTTCTTACAACGATCCTAGTAAAGGAGTGGCACTTCTACTTAGCCCATAATGTTACACGACTGGAATTCATTATATGGTTTTCTCTGCTTTGTTTTAGCCTGTGAAAGAGCACATTTGCTACTCGGTGCCCCAGGCAGTTCATCAGCAACAGGGCTCAAGCCCAGCATGACAGACATTATGGAATCATGGAATATTCAGAGATTATATCAAAGTTACAAACACTACGTCTATACCCTTATGCATCCTAGTGATGGTTCTCCTGGCTCCATGAGTGAAATATAAAGTGCTTCCTGCAAAAAAAAAAAATGAAGCCATTAGTGTGTAATTAACGCAAGCCTTGAATGCTCAAGCAGTATGAATAATACGTCTTTTGAAGTTTGGCCACAAGAAGAGGGGGGGAAATCTCACATATCAATTTGACCTGACTCAAAGATTTAACCAACAAAAGGTCCAAAATGACGTAAAATAAAGGTCCTAGCCTAGAGGAAATGGTCACTTGTTTTTAAGATCTCATAGGCTGAAAACTAGGCAGAGGAGCATTCACCTTCCCTTCCCAGTCTATCAGGGCGTATGCAGACCCCAAGGTCCTCCACCGTATTACAGAAAACAGTCAAAGGAAAATACAACCAAGCTGCTTGTTTTTAAAGATAGATTTTCCTCAAAGTACTCTTGCTCCAAATAAATAGATCTACTGCCTGGCAATGAGGTGATGCATGTCCCTCCAGTCTACACACCCTGTAAAAACGGGACATCAGCCTCTCTGAAAGGACAGTAAATTTCAAGAGCTTGAGGAAAAAAAAACCTGGCTCAAAACTAAGGTTTACCTGAATAGAGTGTCTTTAAGTAAGGTCAAAAAGGGTCAAAAGAAAGATAAGATCACATCTTGAAGAGCAAGTTTCTCATACTTAGAGCTAGAAGATGATCTACCATGGTGAGAACTTTCAGAGCTCTCCATATTCAGAGGAAGCCAGCATGGGTTACACTACAGCTTTCAAACTGAATGTAAAAAAGGATAAAACTTCAATAGAGATAAACCCATGGCCTGTTATTCTGAAGTAAATCCAGGAACTCTTTAGTTTAACTGCCTGATGCTCTTGATAGTTGCAGCAGAACACGAACATCTGGGTCCTATTCCCCACTGATCCGAGTCCGTAGTTACCACAACTGTAAAATACCTATTTCACAAGAAAGTTAGAAAGCCAGCATGAAATGCCTTTTTGTGCTGACAAATGCCATTGCAGTGAAGTATCACCTAGGCTCCAGTCAAGCCAATTCCCTTTGTTTCCAATTTTCATACGCACCAAAGACTTATCCTCGCTTAAGCCAAACAAGTCAGTAAGGTGACTAATGTAGAATACATGAACACCAGAGGAAGAGTTAGAATGGGATTGCAAGTACAACGATAGGTCCGTTCCAGAGTGGGAATAATTAGCCCTTTAATTAAACTTATCTTGCTGTTAGACAAGAGCAACACTCAGCAACACCTGGCCTGGAACGTTCCTGTCTCTGCAGGCAGCAGATGGCACGGACACGATCCACCTCCCTCCTACCAGGTCCGCAGTTGCCTGCGCCAGTAATTAAGGTCTGGGACAATGTCTGAGTTATTGTGAACATCGCCAGACATTTCTGTATCTGATTCGCCCTCAGTAGGTAAAGCTGGGCTTTTCTTTTTGCTGATTTTCCCCTGTCCTTCCCCTGTTTTCTGCTATCCTAATGTTACACCCCTCATCTCATTCCTGTCCAGGGCAACACAGAAATAAACCCAGATTTTGCAGCAACTTGCATGCAAGTATTTCTCAGGGACTTCAGCAGGGCTTTGCTGAAACAAATTCATCCAGGTGACAGCCAGTACAGGCCTGGAAGTGTTAGCCTCCAAGTTAACTGCTTCTTTGACCCCTTTTTCATGCCCTGACAGGGAATTAATTTCGATGTCAGGCCTTTGGGATCCTTTTCACATCCCTTCTGAAATTATTACAGCATAATGACAGAACAGGGGAGGGTTAAAAGACTAGCTGCTCCCGTAACCCTCCTCCAACAGCAGCCTGTTTGGGAAAAACGGAATGTAGGAACAAGTTCAGGAGATTTAGCAATGCAAAACATGTGACAATATATTCAGTATCTAGAGATTATACTGTTTTTAAGAATTAGGCTATTTGAACCTAGGTAAACCTCACGCATCCCGTTATCCCGTAGCAAGTAGCTCCATAGTATAACTATGTATCTCAAGAAAAAGCAAATTATTTTGTTTATATTAATTCTGTGACCTGATAAATTATTTTGACGTTCCTTATTTTACTTGGTGAGAAACACAGTGATGAGCTGTTCCCTGCTTTTCTCTTTCTCCTCACACCTCAGGCTTGTATGCTCCTCTAACAAAGCAGAGTTTCATTTCCCAAGCAGAAGAATCCAAAGTTAGCATCTCTGTACAGAGTGACTAATTGTATCATACATTTAATCACCTTTTTTTTTTTCCCTTTGTTGCATGTTATTCTAAACATGCGCTTGAGATAGGAGGACAAACACTTTGGAGGCTGTTCAGGCTGTGGATACACCAAAGATACCTGCAGTGAGCTGGTAAGTGAGACAGTTCTGTGGAAATGACTCCCAGACCTCTTTCCTAAGTAGTAACATCTTGCTTAAAGCCCGTTACCCAGCTTACAAAGTTAGGATTTATTTTCCCTATTTCCTTTGCTTTGCATTTAACAACATGAAATTTTATCCACTTTGTCACTCACTCAATACCAAGACATTTCCTAAACTTTTGACCGATGTAATGCAATAGTTAATCTCAGTTCTTTCCATCTTAACCATTTCACTGGGGGATGGCAGGACTAAGAATGGACAAAACAGCTTTCACAACACAAAACTCTCACCTGGCCAGAAACACAAGGTTGCATTTCAACTTAAAACCCTCTGTTAATGATCTTAAATTAAGAGGTGTTGGCATTGTGTTTGTTGTGGTGGAGACCACACTGAATTGTGGCAACATATGAATTTTAACCTCAAATCATCTGAATTCTAGCCCATGACTTACCTTGAACCAGGTAAAACCAATCCACTTTTTAAAACACGCAACTTGGAAAGGCTTCCTAGTTTGCTTCCAGTGAAAATTTGCATGAATTATCAAAACGGCAACCACTGGATGGATGGGTAATGTTCTTTATCTGAACCAATTGGTCAAGAACACAATCAGTAGCCGAATAAAAAAAGATACATCCAATACTCATCGTATAATAGTTTTGCTTATCCCCTGTGTCCACAGTGTCCCTCACAGTGGGGCTTAGTGAGACGGAGACATTTAAATGGCACGAGGAAAGCGATATTTATAGTGCCATCTGCACACAGGGGATGCTTAAAATCTTGAAAAGCCAAAGTCTACTGTCCTTAAAATTTAGATTGTAAAGACAATGAAAAAAAAATATATATAAGGATAGAGAAGCTGGGAAAGATAAGTCTTACACCGAGGCATTAGAGCTGGCTGAATAATAATAAAACTAGACTCATTAATATGTTCACAAATAAGCAGATTTCTGGGGTGACATTAATCATGGCTTGCAATTATTCACTTGAAAAATCAGCATGATAAAATGAAGCATGGTGTTTCATCCATTTTAGTACACACTCTTTGTGTGAAATTTCATACCAGAATTTAGTGATTGTTATTCTCTTGTTAGGAAAGGTTCTCTCATCCCATGAACCAACACAGATTTGGAGTCCATTAACACTAACCAAAGGAGAAAAATCATTTTCTCGGGTAAGCCAATCCAATTCCCAGAAAAAAAAAAAAAACTGACAAAAAACATTTACCAAAAAATGAGTGCATTTTAATAAATTAGTGTATTTTTTACTAAACAGAAAATGAGGATGAGTTTGTAACTGATTCTATACAAGAAGCATTTGACTTGAACTAATTTATGTTTTTCTGCTGTGAGAGTATCACTGAACATAACTAAGAGCACAATGGCCAATGAAGTGATCTGTAAGTTAGTTTTGTCTGTCCGTTTGTTATAATATCCTGCTCTGTTACATCCATAATTTAAAAGAAGAAAAAGACAGTTAAGGTAACAGTAGAGAAGGGATCTGTTGAGATTATCATATTTATTTTTCTGCAGAGGCAAGAAGTGAGACTTTATTGCATATTGCATCTACAGAAGAATTCCAGAGATAAGGGAGTGGAAGGAGATAATGAAGCCAGAAGTCAAGGGAGGTTACCCAGCTCTAAATTAGGTCCTAGTTTCTAACAGTGCAAAAGCAGTAACACAGGAGAAATCTACAACAGACCTAAGCAGGAGCAGCATCTGGAACTCAGTGGATCTGTTTGGATGAGCAAAGGAGAAATACAGCTTGTGCCTCTGCATAGAAATGCTAAAATATTTGGATTTTTGGTTTTGTTTTAAATAAAGCATAAGGATGGCAAAAAAAAAAAAAAAACCAAAAAAAAAAAAAAAAAA
>WHYT01017374.1:210039-225532 GCA_009806455.1 Tetrax tetrax | reverse complement strand
ACAAAAAAAAAAAAAAAAAAAAGAAAAAAAAAAATCTTTGTTTTTTTCCCCACTTGCCTGAACCCTGTGTTGAGTTTCAGCATGCAATAAGCCACCAGAAACCTTGTGGATGCTTTGAACTCTGACTTGATGGTTTATTCCTGCTGGGCTCCTCTCTCCAAGGTTCTATCTTATGTCTGGAAATCAGAAAGGAAAAGGACAACGCGGAGACCATCTGCTCCAGGCCTGTTGGGAAGAGCAGGAGTGAGGATGTGTTGGCTGGGGTGGTTCAAAATCCACCCACCAGCTCCAGAGCTCAGGCTGAACAACAAGAGGGAACAGAGATGGGCCAGGACAGGAAGGGAAAAGGAGGCTCTTTCGGGGATCCAGTCAAACCTGCCCTAACAGTCAGCTGACGTATTTTGTCTGTGTGCCTCCAAAATGACCAGGAACGTGAACAGAGGGAGCCCTTGCAAGATCCAAACTGGTCCATGTTGCCTTTTATTGAATCCCAGGTGAACAGCAAAGGGCATCCCCCAAGGAGCACCATGCCAGCCTTCAGGAGAGCGCTCCCCTTTTACTTGTCACAGGAGCCGTCTCCTTGTGCCCCCTGGGAAATCCCGCACCGGAGTCCAGAAACAAAGAAAAATGGATGTTTAGTTCATCCACAAATGAACAGACTTCTCCTTCCCAGCTTTGTACTAAAATCTACTTCAGTGTCAAATTGGTAGTTTTGAGGTCAAGTCCAACTGTTCGTGGTAAATGTACGTTTTTAATATCCATGGGAAGGTTATCTTAAAACTGTATTGGATACTGTGTGTTTAGCTACAACTTCAAGCTTTGCCTGTAAGAGAGAGTTTTGCAAAAGCAGATGAGGGCATATTTTAAAGCTGGAAATCAAACCTGAATGTATTTTCTAAAAGCACCTTTAAAAAAATGAAGTGGGAATTACCGTGATCTGTTGAGGTCAAGTGTAAGCCTCTGTTCCTCCTGAAAAAGCCAGCCCCATCCCCTTGCCTCTGCACTCCCCTCACCTCCATCTCCACGCTTAAGGCAAAACCTCACCTTTTCATGTCCTGGTCAGGTCCACTTTCAGCGTCACCCAGATGCCAGCAGAGACGGCAGCGGGGAGCACCCCTTTAGCCGGTCTTGTCCCTGTTACAGAACTGCACTTTCAGGAGACTTTAAAATCTGCAGCAAATCTGCCTCAGTTCACTTCACAAGAGCACATGCAACACGAGAACTTTGCAAAGCAGATGAAAATCATGATGCAAAACGGACAAAGAGGGTTTTAAACACAAAAATCGGAGGCACAGGCATTTCCCTGTGGCAGAGCTGGAGCAGAACCTGTGCTTTGCAATCTTGGTGCCAGGGCACCCGGAGCTCCTCCAGCCCTTGCTCTGGAGTTACTGAAGCTCTGACAAAGTGGGTAAGGACTTTCCCCCATCCCATGATCAACCGACATCCACTCTGGGGAAGGAGCACGTGCTCAGTGCTGACTTCTGTGGATTTTTCTTCCATCAGTTGACACCGTTTTTTGACACAGTTTACTTTTTGCTGCCGAACGTGACAGCTCCGAGTACAGACACCGTACAGTATATTTATTCTGGTTTAGCGCAATCACTGCTCCACGGCATTTAAAGCTGCAGTCCGTGTTCAATCTGCGTCGGTCTAACACGCCAGCACCATATGGCATTCTGTAATCAGCTGCAGCATTGCACTTCAAACCCACTGCTGCATTTATAATATTATTGTATGCTGCACAAACACCAATATTTAGAAAGAAAAATGTCCTTTTTATTGGACTCCTGCTGATATCCCAGCTGTCAGCCAAAGCACGCAAAGAGTTTCTCTTCTTTTTTGCATTCAAAAAAAAAAGAGCCCGCAGCGTTTTTTAAAAATCTTACATCTGAAAGGTACATTTTGTCCTGCCCCAGTAGGTCTGTATGACTGAGTTAAAATGTGTTTTTTTATTAGATGAATTGCATCATTAAATTACATTATAAAAACTAAAAATGCACCATTAATTTTCAAAAACAATAGTAAATACATCTCATTTCTGATACATGATTCTGCATTTAATTTTTGCCCTGGGCCACATTTTTCTAACAGGCTCGCTATCTTCCATTACACAGCCTATACAAATGGAGCTAAATTGCTGAAGTTGGGGGGGATCAGTTCATTGCGGGGAGGGAGCTACTGGTCAAATGTCTAATGTGAAAATAAATGAATTTCTAATCGGCTGTTGCAAAAAGAAAAATTACTTTTTGATCTCGGCTCAGCCAAGCAAGAATCTACCTAGCTGGAGTAATAAGATACAATGGCAGTGTGGAGGATGCGAGAGAGACAAAAGACTGGGCAGACAGATGGACGGACACGGCAGTAAATTAGGTTGGGGCACTCAGTTCTGTACGAGTAGCGTTTCTTAATTAAATGGACAGAAGTTCCCCCCCAAAGCGAACCTTATCACTGCAGGGTCGTCGCCACTATCGTAGCTGTGGCTCTGAGCATCCGTGGGTCGCTACGGTTTGGAAGCGAGAATTAGAGAGAGTGCATTCAGCCCTGTGGTGATGGCTGAGGAAGGGGATGGAAGCAGAAGAGAAACAACCCTCTCAGAACTTTTACATGTGCCGTGAACAGCTAAGCCAAACCTTCCAGAAAGTCTCAAAAGCCTGGCAAAGTCTCAGGACGTGCCTGTGTGTCGGATGGCCATACCCTGCTGTAACGCCACGCGCAGGTCTCTCTGCTGAGAAAGCTGCTTGCCAGCAAGCACGCGTGCTTTCCAAATCAGCCCACGGCAGAATGCTATAAACATCTTCTGTTCAAAAACATCCTCCGGAATGGAAGTCTGCACTCCAGAACACACCAAACCAGGACACAAGCAGCTCCCAAAATCAACTAGATGGCCCCATCAGGTCTCCTGTCCACGTCTGAACCCAGCAGGTGATGTTCCCCATCCCAAAGGGCCACGTAAGCTCTGCCAGACCAAGCAGAGGAGCTGCAGAGCCAGGGTCCCAAGGACCCGACATCCCCGCCAGCCACAGCTCAGAGGTTTTTTTTTTTGTTCCAGATTAGTCCCAGCCTGGTCCCATGGAGTACATACTCCTTAGTGGCTTCAGTCACATGCTTGAAGACCATTTTCCATTTCACTTTGGTTTAGAGGAATTTAGGTCAGACACGGAGAAGTGAAAGGGAACCAAAATGCAGTGAAGTGGAGACAGCCAAGAGGTTTGCTTCAGAAGTGCATTCCTGATCTGAACTACACCCCAGCTAAGCTGCACCCAGATGGCCCCTGGCCAGCATCTCTGAGGAACTGAGCACAAAGGAGAGATCACTGAAGGTATGGAGAATTTAATGTCCTTCAAAAAACAGGCAAGGATGACCCGGACCCAGGCTCATACAGCCAAGTCCATCAGAAGTGTTTTATTTTCTTCTGCCATCACCTACCCCTATTAAAAATTACTGCACTTTTTTTATGGTGAGAATGAAATCTACTCAGTAAAATTGACAAAAGCTGTGGTGTTTAGGACTATAACTGTAGAATAATGCAGCAATACTATAAGGTAGTTATGGCTCAGTATCATTTTACACATAAAGAGGTTGAATCCTGCCTTTTGTAGGAAAAGCACAGAATAACTGCACAGAATTACAGTGCTCTTTATGTAACACTATAATAAACAGTTTACAATTTATGTTATTAATCTTTTTTATTACAGTCACAACAAGGGGTCAGTGCAGAATGAGGCCCTGTTCAGCAAAAAAAAAGTCCTTTCTGGTCTCAACAAACAGGTCAGGCTGCATGGGAGAGGAGACCAAGCACTGCTGCAGTCCCTGGTGCTTCTAATATTTTGTACTGGTTTTGTGGAGGTGGAATAAATAAAAATTTAAGGGAAAAATCTCAGGAAGAGAGAATGGGAATCGGAAATAGAAGGAGAAGAGAAAATAAGAAAGGGACATACATAGAAACAGATGGAAAAGCCAAAAATACCTGCTGCTTTTTTTGATCTGAATAGTTAGTTTTAACACAAAGACACGTTTGTGCACAAGTCGGATGTTACTGTGAGCCCTGTCTCCTGGATCAGCCGGATGAGTGATGGTACCTTACCTCTTAAATTAACAACCACGCTCCAGCTCTCCATCCTCCCTCGATGCCGAGCAGCAGTGTGATGAACTGTTTTTATAATCCGCTAATGGATGAAAAATATTTACCACGTTACCCTCAGATAACCTTGTCAAACTGCGACAGGAGCCGCTTTGCTCCACACATCCCTGTTTGAAACCTTCTGTGCCAAATTAATTAACATGCAACAATTTTATGCAATGAGTCAATGATAGGAGTAGAATAGCGTAGAAACAAGCATGATTACCCTGTGAATATGTTCAAGGTTAAAAGAAAGGCTATTTTCTGCACCTGGGTGAGAAATCTTTAAAAAGGGAGAAAGTAACATGTCACAACTTTCCAGTCTCAGCAGAGCACGAGGAGGGAAGGACCTGCTGCTGCTCTGCATGAACAGTCCAGGGAGGCTTCCCCTGGGTCTCAGCTCTACTCCCTGCTATAATAAATAAGCTCAGGATTGTAAATCATGAACTGCTTACCATAAAACTCAGAGAGAAGGAAAAACCAGTGCCATTGCCTCGAAATGGTCAACAGCCTCTGACAGCAGGACCCTGAACACAGCCTGCCCTCATCCCACCTGAGCATCTGAAACAGCCAGGCCTCCTGAGAAATGGGCTAGATCCTTCCCGAAACAAACAGCTACTCTTGTTTGCTTGGAGCACAAAACCCTTTCCACAAGCAGCCAACCCCCCTGTAAATCCCACCGCGAGGCAGGGCTCCTTGTGCAGGACAGGCTTTGCCCATGGAAGGGTTTGCAGAATCAGGCCCTTCCCAGATTCCCTGCATCATCACAGCATTTTGGGATTCTTGTGAATGCAACACTATTGTACACCTACAGCTAATTCCGCATTCCTGACCAGCAGCCTCTAGATCACTACACGGATTTTTTTTTTTTTTAAGCAGACTATTTTTAGAGCGGATATTAATTACCCTTAAGCAGGTGCAAAATCAACCTGTTTATTATTGTTTCTTCAAATCCTTAATGGGAGTTGCAAGCAAATAAATCCACTTAATGCAATAAAAGGATTTATTGTCACCCAAATTTATGCCAACGGTTTAATCATAACACCTTTTCATTCGACAGACTTTCTCGAGAACAATTTGCCCCGTGATTTGTCAGCAGGAAAATGGTTTTGTATAAATGCGCCGAGGAAATAAATGCTAATACGTGGCACCGTCTTTCATTCTCCTAATTGCCCAGGGAGTTTAAGGGAGACAGACTTATTTACTCACCGTAGGAAGTGTGCTGTAATAAATTGTCACTATTATGGTCTAAATAAGTCCCTGACAGGGACAGAAGCGAAGGTGGAAGGGAAGCAAGGGGAGACGACGGCATCCTGAAAATGTACCTGCTGGTGAGTGGGTGTGTGGGCACGTACACCTGTGTTAGCAATAATGCCCTGAGGAATTAATATTCCAGGTCCGTATGGGAGCCTTGAAAGACATTTCTTGCATACTGAAGGCCTTCTCAGTGCTCAGTCTCTTCTAAAGAGAGATGCAGCCCAGGCTGTAACATGAGCATCCTCCTTGCACGCTGCTGGAGGCCGCCTGACCTTCTCCAGCACTGGGCTGCAGCAGCAGTGTCCTGCCACCCCCCACCACAGGCATTCGCTTTGGCCCAGCCTAGAGCTGGTGTCATCCCAGTGTCAGAGCCTCCAGAGCTGAGCCCAGTCCACAGCCACCGCAGGCTTTTAGAGACCAGCACCCTCATTGGCTGAACCCAGGCAAACGTATGAACTCTTCTTCAACTGCCCCGTTTAAGTGAGCAGCTTGAAAAGTTTATCTGCCTGCCTGCTCTCAGCACAGCCATTTGTTAGCTCCTTCAGAAGCTGCTCAGATACCATAAATAACAGGAGGTGCCACTGGCAAGGCAGTGGAGAGGTGGGTGAAGTGGCAGAAACAAAGACAAACCCGGTGTCCCCAGCCCAGAGGTCTCCTTGTGGGGTCCCTCCCTGTGCGCCGGGCAGCGGTGTGAGCCAAGGACCCCAAACCCTGTCCTTGAGTTGAGATTTGCCTGTTGCAATAACAACAGGCCAGCGTTGCCACAATACAGACAAGCTCTGGGTACTTCCCCCCTCCTATTATTATTATTTCTTTATTTTCTCTCTTTTTTCTTCTTTTCCTTGTGTCCCTCTCTACAAAGACTCCCTCATTTCTCTGAAACAAATTGCCCACAGCTTGCTTTCCCATACATCACAGAGTGAGGACCAAGCCTTATCAACATTGCTCTGCTTTTCCCATCTATTACCCGGTTTGTTTGCACTTTTATCCCATCGTCCTTGCACAAGGGAGAAAACATCCATCATCTGTACATCTGCCAGCTGTCACCGGGCTGTCAGCACAGTGACAGCCAACATGACAAAACTGTTGTAACGCTGCACCGGCTCTGCGTCTCTGAGTTGAGATTAAACAGCGCAGAAGAAAAAAAAAAAAAGGGGGGGGGGAAATATGGAAGTAGATTTAGAGAGTAGAAATAAAGAAATTAAGAACAGATAAGAGAAGAGAGGGAGGAGAAAGCAGAAAGCAGAAAAAAAGTGAGGTGAGGGGGTAGTGGCATGGGGTTTGTTTTCAAAAAGAAGGTGTTAGAGTCTGATAAAACAGAGAGAAACTATAATGGGCTCAGCTGAACATTCCTGAAAGAAGTGGGGTGCGCAGCGCTTCGCCCTGCGCCCCCAGAAGCCGATCTCCTGCAGGAGCGTGGGACCTCTCGGCGGGGACAGCACCCAACCCCTGGCAGGGACCCGGCCGTGCCACATCAGCTACCACGGTGGGCTTGGGGGTTTTCCTGCTGCTTCCTTTTCTCTCCCAAGCACTGTCACTAGAGCTGGAAAATTAAAAAGTGCTTCACCTCTATCGCTCATTTGGCCACTGTCAGAATAGAAACCAGTTATAAGTCCTCAGGGTGGAAGATGCTCTTGTGTCGGAGCCAGGAGAAAAGTCAGCATCCATGCAGGCGGGGGGCGATGTCTTTCTGTGAAACACCCAAAGAGCAACGCGTCAGAGACACGGGACAACAGTGCCCTGCTCTGAACAGACAAAATGCACAGCAGCTCCTAAAACCAGGACTGCAAACAGTCAAAGCCAGTTTCAAACCTATAGATGTTTCTTTTCATAAAATAGAATAAAATCATATAAAAATAGAGCTGTGAAACTAGCCCTATGTTCATTTTTTCCTGATTTATTCAGGATACACAGTCTGAAGGTCATAGTCTGGGAATATCAACTTAAAGAGAGATTTTTAGTTTGTAGTTACTTTTCCAAAACTTTCATTTTGCACCCAAAACACCATTCACTCAGGGACGTACCTTTACTGCTTTCATTTCTTTAGGACTTTTAAGAAGAAAGAGTTAAAGCGAGCCTCAACCCGCTCTTGATTTTTAGCCAAGACACAACACTTGCCATTACAGCCTCCGAAATCCGCAGCTATAAACTCAACCCCACTCTGGGAGCAGCACCCATGTTCCCTCAGGAAGGTTTTTTGGTCCAAATATTATAAGTCAGTCTGTGCTCCTCAGGCTGGGAAAGGGATGGCCAGACAAGATGAGGGTAGGAATCTTTAAGCTCATGGGCATTACTGGTCTGGTAAACGGCCGGTGATTCTTCACAGCTTCTTGCAAAGCAAAAAGCAGGGCATGCGATGGAAAGAGAGCCGAGCAGGGAGTCTGGAAGTAGAAAAATTGAGGCTTTTTTTTTTTTTTTTTTTGCAATCACACAACACACTACAGAGTGGAAGCCATTCCTGTATTTTGCTGTGGAAGTCATGAGCATACATATGTTCAACTCAATAAATCTACAGAAAAAAATCCATCAAGGGCCATTAACAAATGTGTTCCCTTTGGCTCATAAGTTCCTACATAATAGATTGCTGGAAGGATACACCAAGAGAGATATTATATGCATATATAATTATACTGTTCTGCTTCTGGCCACAGTGGACTGCAGGTCTGAGACAGAGCAGCCATTTTTATATTACTTTTTAAAATTTCTTATTTCCATTGTCCTAAAAAAAATTTCTTAGAAACAAAAGCAATTCAATTTCTTCAAAAAACAATGTTTCATCCGATCCACAAAACAAATATTTAATCTAAGTATCTTCAGAATCTTTAAAAATATTAAGCAGTGACTAAAAAAAAAAATAAAAAAAAATAAAAAGGACATTTGAGACTCCAAAGTCCACGTCAGAATAGGGATGAGAGCTTGTCCATCTGCACCTGTCAGATCTACAGTTGAGAAAGTTCTTGTTCAGTGTTTCCACCTCAGCAAGATCACCTCAACTACTTTTTCTTTCTTATGTTCAGAGATACGCAAGGAGCATCAGGCAATTCATCTAGAACAGTGACTTAATTTACAAAAAAAAAAAAACCAACCACAACAACAAAAAAAACCAACCATGCCATGACTCAGTTTTGATTTGAGTTTTGGAAACCATAACCATTAGCAAAGATTACAGACAAGAGGGGACAACTCGGCTGACCCCTTTCCCCCATGCCTGGGTGCCACCACTTTCTCAGTATCACGTGGACCAAATCCAGCCATGTGTTCAGGTTACAATTAGGGGTTTCTGCCAGGTTCCTCCTGTTTTGGGACTACATCTAACTGCAATTAAGGCAGGGAGGTGCCTGACACAGTGGCTCTGTAGGAAATAAGGATTGTTATGGTTAAGAAAGCATGGAAAAGCTTGTGTGTTCCTTTTCCCAACTACTTTAGTGTTTCTGCTAAATAAAAATCCATTTTTATTCTTAAGGGAGCTGAGTGGGGAGATGTTGTTTTACGTCCTGGTTTTCACCGGTGATGATGTATGTCCCTTTTACAAACTTATCTCTGGGTTTTTGCTCAGTTTATAAGCTAGGAGCAATCTTTCTTTCCTAAAGCTTCCTTCTCTCACAGTCTGGAGGAACCTTGAGATTTCCTGCTGGTGATTTAAAGGGCTATAATACTCGCAGGCTAGATTTGTTTTAGTGTCCATAAAACTCAAAAATTTCATAAAACAATTGGTGAAAATAAAATTACCAAAAAATGATGTACTGCCAGCAGACTGTATAATAGTTACGGGGGAAATGGAGAATATGATTCACTGGGGTATAAAAATGACAATGTATTTATTGCAGCGCAGTGACAAGAAACTAATTTGTCCCTTTTACTTTTCAGACAGGGCTTGAATTCCGATATTTCTCCTTTGCCTCCGCTGTGGCAGGGTAGCAGTGTGCACGTTGCAAGCACTCAGCAGAGGGACAGCTGTGGCCAGAAGGAATAGAATAATAGTTGCTCTCTGTAGAGCTAAATCCTTGCAAATCTGCAGAAATATTAACTAAAAGCAGACAGCTTTGGCTAAAACAAGTAGGCATTCAAATATTAATCCAAAAATCAGTCTAACTGGGTGGGTGAAAAAGAGTTAACTCTCCCAAACCCATTTTCTGCTCTTCTTGAAGTCAAACCCTGTACTTCCATGTCCCAGATGTTTTCCTCCTTAGGCTTCTCCAGAAGCTCATGGGAAAACAAACCAGCCTTCAAAGAAGCCAAAAGCCTGGAGTAAAGACAGAAGCAGGGAGTGAGGGGTCTGGCTGGAGGAGGCACGGCTTTCGCTCACCTCCAAGTGAGGGGTGTTCACCACATTCCCACCCTTCAGCCTTTGGACAGCGTGGGCCTTTGTGCTCCGGCTGCTCGCTCAGCGCGAGGAGGTGGAAAACAGAGTTAACAGACAGATTCAGCGTTAGGTCTGGAAACAGGGGAGTGGGGGGTTTAGTCCCTGAAAAACAAAGTTGTGGAACTGAAGCTATCGCAGCTATAAAGCAATGGTGGAGAATAGGTACACAACAAAATTCAAACGCTACTACAGAAAATTCAACACCAGAAAATGGTGATCCCTGCCACAACGGAGTCAACTGCACAACGCACATCGAATCCCTTTTTGGGGGGCATTTTGGGGTGCCTCTCTTGCTCAAGTTATGCTAGCTAGTGTAAATAAACTCAGAAGATCAGGTCCTGGAGAGCAGACAAGTACCCTCAAACCTTGATCTGCAGAGAGATGTTCTCCCTGTCCCACTGTGGGGATTATTTATGTCTAAATATCTGCTTGCTATTGACCATGGAGGTGAACGCAATAGTTCTGGTCTACGTCCCTTTGACACATTAGCTCTATATCATAAAGTGCTTCCGCTGGCAGTTCCGGCTCTGGAAAGCCCAAAACAGAACAGGATTGATTCCAGGATTGTATAAACTGGGTTTTATGAGGCAAGTGAAGTAGCTAAACACATTGCCCAGGTCATTGTCCTAAAATGCACCATAAAAGTGCTCTAAATTCTCTATATTTTGGGGATGGAATGAAAAGCTTACTTATTCCCTAGCTTGCACAGGTCTCTGAAGTTTATAAGTTTCTGTGGATTATAAAACCTCAGAATTGGATTTCAGTGCAATTTCAATTTGTTGTTTGATTCTGTGCTATTAAATATATTTACTTTTATGAGCCCCCTTCCTCTCGTCAGTCCCCAGAAATACCGGGCACATCCTGCTGTTTCCTCCTGGCCCATAATGCCGTAAGTCCTCCTGGGCCCCAGCAAAGCCTGCTGAGAGCTCCCACATCACGTAAGAGGCACTGGACCAGTTGTACTTGGGCTGACAGCCTGGGAATAACTCTAAATGCGGGATCGTAACCTGAGGAACTACAATAACTGTCTTACAACAGCACTGCCTTTGGAAAATGCTCTGCACACCAGCCTGGATACATGTTATTCTTAAACTTTAAGCAATATTGCATGCTTCCTAATATTATTCCAATTTCCATTTTAAAACACTGACAACAGGGGAAGAAGATAATCTTTGAGATCTCACCAAAGTTAGCTCACTACACCCACTCCCCTTTTCTTTTAAGCTACGCTATTTCCACTCAGGTTGGTAATTTCAACGTTGCCATGGGCAGCAGAGCGTTACAGCCAGCTCCACTGAGGTCAGGGGAATCGTGTGGCACAGAGAGATGGATCAGCCATACCAGCTTGAGAAAATACATTCTAGTGTGAAAAGTTTTAAATTACTTACACAAAGAACCTGGCATCCGACATTGCAAACCAGCTCCTACCTCTCTGCTTGCTCAGTCTTGGCAGTTAGGGGCTCCACACACGCCTGCCTCCTCAGTATTTCTCCTTAAGTGAGAGATGCCAGATTTTCCTCTTAGGAAATTGCTTAGCAGACATCTTTATTCAGTTATTGTCCTTGAGATTTTATTCATTTATCTGCTAATTTTGATTCTATTTTCTGTCACAGTCCTATGAGAGAAAAAACTTAATTCAGGCTCTTTCTTGACGGTAACCTGATCAGAGAGCAGTTCACATTTGGCAAGGGTTGTTATTGCCAAAAGGAACTTACAAACTGGTGGGGAAGGCCAATGGTGTTACTGGAACTATACAAAGTTTGTGTATTAATTGCCACCCACATTGCTAATTTACAGTTGGCCTAAAATTTGTGGAGGAAAAGACCCAGATTTTTTTTACGTTAATTAATTCTGCTGCAATACATAGAAGGCAAGAGTAAAAAAGTTGACTATTACCTACAGAAAATGTGTCCAGGTGAAGCTGATGTCCTCCAAGGTACTCTGCAAACACTCCACAGCAATCACTAAAAGCATATAAAGCATCTACTTTGTCTCCAGTAAACCAAGCTTCTGGCACTTCTGAATTTTCCATCCTGTTGTGGCAAAATCCTTATCCACCCGGTAGAAATATGGGAACTATTTTAGGACTATTTCTAAGCAAAGGAGAGATTTAGTCATACATTGTTTTGCTTTTTCCTACGAAGATGTTAAGACAGTTTTAATTTTGGATTGAGGATATTTTTTAAATACAGTTGCTAAGCTAAGTGTGAATCCCAGTAAGTATCCTTGTACAAGAACGTGAAGCATTCAAGCAATTAACATTTTCCTGAGATAAGGGTCTTGAATCTGGGGCATTTTAGATGTAAATTCACTATTTCTAACCACTAAAAACAAGTTGGTCTGTGCTACCATGCCACTTGCTCTCCAGAAGAATAAAAATTAAAGTCTGAAGTCATTTCCACAGTTCTCGGCGGAGCCAGGAGGGCTGACGCTGACCTGGCAGAGGCAACAGCGCCGATCTCCCCTGGCCCGGACCCCCAGCGCGCTGCCTGCTCAGCCCACGCACGATTCTCTCCCTTCTGCTGTTTCGGGCTGTGCAGCAGCCCTCGGGACAAAAGACACCTTAAAAAGGGATTGCTTCAAAATGACGTGTTTTTGCTCCGCTGGCCAAGGAGAAGGCTGGTGGAGAGCCAGATGTTACGAGATCGGTATAGACAATAACGCACACAGTTTCTATACCTGATGGAGGAGCTGGTAATTAATAACAAGGAAAATGGATTTCATAGCCAAAAATCACAAGCAGCCCCTGACTCAGTGAGGTACAGAGTACCTCAGGTCTATCTCCAACTTTTTATGAGGCTTTTAGCGCTTCCCTGCAAAGATTTTCAAGCAGCATTTTTCCACTGCAGTGGGATTTGGGATGCAGTGGCACAATGCAAACGCGCACACAGGTAGCTCGCTGCAAAATGAATCATTGCAGCGAGACACGCGAAGGTGGAAGGAGGGAGCACGTACATCCACTCACGGCTGCTGGGGCTTGTCCGACAGCCAGTGACAGACTCAGCCCAGGTACCTGGACTGCTGTAGCTGATGTGACCAGACAAACCGGTTCAGGCAGGTAACATACCCACTCCTTCCCTCTTACTGTCTCACACGCACTCTTCACAGTGCTATTTCACAGATCTGACACAGAAAACACAAGCAGCACGTGGCACGTAGATGGTGGATGCGCTCTGCACGGAGAGTTGATGAAGTTCTCCCTGCGCTCTTGCACTTGGCTGCCCTTTCTTCCCCTCTCCTCTCCCCCTCCAAGAAGTTTCTTTTCAAATGTTATTGCATTTGCACCACTAATGCCACCATCCTTCCTCAACCTGCTTACAACAGCCCTTAGATTGCAGATTTATTATCCAAATGCCACGAGTCTCGTTATCACTAACGAACTTCAGGAAGCAGGAAAAGTCATACATGATGGTCTGGGTTTATTTACTCAGACAGCATCTTTAACTACTGAAAAATGTTACCCCTTTAAATCATGTAGCGCCAGATAGATCTGCTTAAAGCCTGGTAACTCTGCTGACAAAAGATGTGATCCTTCCCCAACACAGCTGATGGCCTTCACATATTAAACAGGATCCATTTTCTCAGACTTTATCTGAAATTGCTTTCAAGTCTAGAAATCTGAGTTATTCCAGTCAAAAGAAATGAAATCTATGATTTTTCACACTGGCGATGGATTTCCTAGAAGATGAGGAATAGGTGGACATTGAGATAAGCAAGCCATCCCTTCTGCCATCATCTTATTTGGTTAAAAAATAATGATATATTTTGCTCAGCTAATAACTTACCACAAACTACTTCATTAATTTCCAGCAGCAAGTCTCACTACTCTACAGATCAGAATTCCACCGTATACGAAGCAACTTTGTGATTAAACAGGTAAGTGACGCACTGCTTGTGTCACGTAAAAAACATCAGCTTTGGTCAAAAACTGCCAACTTAATACTTCGATTGGCACATGCAAACTATTAGTTTGGGATATAGAATACTGCTGCACACATCTTGAAACTTTACAGAAGAAAAAGCTTTCGTAGCAGCAGGATTTTATAGTCCAAATTTTCATGGGAATTACTTGACAAAAAGGTGTCAACACTGCTGAAACATATTCGCTTAAGATGTTACTCACTTCCTGAAGACTGCACATGTGTTTAAGAGTTCTGCTGGGCTATCAACCAAAAAAACAGTCACAGAAATCCTTCTTATTCACTCTGAAATTTTGTTTTAATACTTCTGCTCCATCCACACCCAGGCTGAAGTTTCTAACAGAGATCTGCAACAATGGAGCTAATGTCCACCATAAAACTCTGCTTCCTTTTACACAGTCGGGCAAGGCCAGCTGCTGTCAAACAGATACCTCAAAGATGGTAGGAATTGTCCCATTTTAACAGTACCTCACAAATTCAGCCAGTTTCTCTTCAGAAATCAAAAACTGCTTTCAACATCCTATTTTGAAGGGACAACTCAGCCAGCTCGGACTCCTGACGTGGTCCAAGAGCAACGGTGATGTTCATGGGCACGTGGAGTGGGAGAGCAGGCACTGCAGCCTCCTCACTAAGTGAGAGAGAACAAGGCAATTCTGTCAAGGGAAAAAGACCACAGAGAAGTTTCTGTCAATAGTTAATTGCAGTAATTGTCTTCTTCACAAGTATATACACTACTCTGATATACAGCAAATCTGCACCTAGCTCTGATTTTCTGTACAAAGTGTAACATCTTGGCTTGACCAAAAAAAAAAAAAAAAAAAAAAAATTTTATACCATTTAAATGTCTTTCAAAAAAATAAATAAAAAATGACCCAAAAAAGTCCAACAATCACTAACCACTTTTCAGATAATGGCAGCACTCAGTGCCAAATCACCTCTTGCCCATCCCTTTAGAACCTGCAGTGCGTTTCCTCAATTACAATTGCAGAAGTTCCTGCAGCCACTTCCAGCTTTTCAAAGTGGAAATGAATCCACCATGAAAAGCCATTTCCAGAGCCCAGTGTTCTGCCACTCTAGCTCTCATTGGATCCACAGCAACTGAAGCAATACAGGAGGACGAGACCGGTTTCAAATATTTTTGTTGCAGTTGATTGTAGCTGCTTGCCAATTCCTTACTCAGATCCGAGTTTCCAAATGATAAAAATACAATTGAACATCTCCAGATCAATAGATTTAGATATATAGGTATGTATACTGAGTATAAGTTGTACACCTCCCAAGAAAAAAAAAAAAGCACAAGTAGCTGAAAAAAAAAAAATAATAGCAGTTGCGTGCTTTTTTAACTTTTTATTTGCCTTCTAACTTCCGAGTCTTTACAGCAAAGCCAGATCATATTTTAAAGCCGTTCTCTCAAACCACAATTGCTAGAAATGCTTTAAAACAAAAGCCAAGATCCTCCTGCAGTCATTTTCCCCCCCGGAGCTGGGACTATAAACACAAGACCAAATATCTCCAGACTCAGTGAAAGCCCAAGAGCAGGCAACGCTGTCTCCGTTTCAAAGCATTAGAAAGCAGTAAAGCTCCGGTCGCTAGAGTATGCCATGTAAAGGTTTATCAATCAATCCACCTGGGGCAAGAAACCCTCGCGGCGATGGGCAGAGGCGATACCAAAACCAGCGTGCCAACTCGCTGCGAGCTCCAGCGGCTCGGCTCAGCTTTGCGAAGGCAAGATCCAGGCTGGTCCCTTGTTAGACTTTGTTGGCCAGCTTCAAGAAATCTATCTGGTTTTCTTCTAACTCCTCAACTTCTCTTGAAGACAAAACAAGAGGGACG
>WHYT01017374.1:158544-210019 GCA_009806455.1 Tetrax tetrax | reverse complement strand
AATGGTGGTTGCCAGACCAGCAGAACAGAACACATGCCCATTTTATTAAGGTTTGGATAGCCACAGCCATTTGAAGCACACTTTTGGGGTACCCCCTTGGAAAACTGAAATGCTATCTATTCTCTTCACTGGGCATCACAAGTTTCTCATTAATTTTGCGAAAGTACTTGAAGAGTTTCAGCTAACTCTCTCAGAGTAACCACATGTTGTTCATGTTTCACCTTAATTCTTGTAGCCTGTGGATCCGTGCAGTCATCAAACCGAATACAATATCCAACTTCATGACCCAACACTGCACCTCTTTCATCAGCAACTCGGCCTGCAACCTGAGAAAAGAGATTCTTAAAAAGAGACAGCTCACAGCATGCGAGTTGTATGGTTATTTTATCCACAGAGAACAGGCATCAAAACAGAAACAGAGCTGCTGCTTCCAAAGAATTATTTGTTCTTGTTCAGACACAAAATTCCATTTGGCATAATGGTGCATACTGAATATACAGGCAGTAAATACTTTTAAAATGTTTTAGGGTAACTTAATAAATCTGTTTCACCTTGCTTCTACTCAAGAAAGCTATAGAGGTACCTTTCTGTGACAAGTACTCTGACAGACCTACAAAGGCAGCAACGGTGGAGAAGAACCACCTCCCAGCGAATGCTGGACTGCAATTTAAGAACACTGTTAGCACGCAAAAAGGGAATACATGGATATGGTACGTAGAGAAAAGTTATCAGTTAAGCTGATCTCTCTCTGAACTTACTTAAGACTTTTTTTTTAAATAAAGATGCTACTGTACTTTTCATAATACAGAATCTTTTAAGCAGGAAACAGACAGAGAACTAGCAGAATAATTAAAAGCAGCATCAGTTTTTTGGAACAGCACTACCCTGGGCCAGTTTTAAGCCAATAGCTCCTTCAGCTAAAAATCCTGGGTTATGCAGACTTATTCTACAGAATATTAGGTATTATCAGGCCATGGTTTCAGCAAACTACTAAAGACATGAAATAGCTAAAGACACAATAAAACTCCACAACACATACATTAGTCCCAGTAGAATTCCAAGAGGAAGTTACTTTCAGTCACTTGAGTGACATGCTAAACCATACCAACAGGCAGTGAAGAAGAAGTCGGGCAAAAAGGCCAGGAGGCCAGCGTGGATGAGCAAGGAGCTCCTGGACCAACTGAAAGTGAAGAAGGAAGCCTATAGAGGGTGGAAGCAGGGACAGGTAGCCTGGGAGGACTACCGAGTGGCTGGGCGAGAGGCCAGGGATCGGGTGAGGAAGGCTAAAGCCCTGACAGAATTAAATCTGGCCAGGGATATAAAAAGTAACAAGAAAAGCTTTTACAGGTATGTAGGGGACAAGAGAAAATCCAGGGAGAATGTAGGCCCCCTCCGGAATGTAACGGGTGTCGTGGTTACCCGGGATGTGGAGAAGGCTGAGGTGCTCAATGACTTTTTTGCCTCAGTCTTCACTGACAAGGGCTCTTTTTAGATATATAGGTATGTATACTGAATATAAGTTGTACACCTCCCAAGAAAAAAAAAAAAGCACAAGTAGCTGAAAAAAAATAATAGTAGTTGCGTGCTTTTTTAACTTTTTATTTGCCTTCTAACTTCCGAGTCTTTACAGCAAAGCCAGATCATATTTTAAAGCCGTTCTCTCAAACCACAATTGCTAGAAATGCTTTAAAACAAAAGCCAAGATCCTCCTGCAGTCATTTGCCCCCCGGAGCTGGGACTATAAACACAAGACCAAATATCTCCAGACTCAGTGAAAGCCCAAGAGCAGGCAACGCTGTCTCTGTTTCAAAGCATTAAAAAGCAGTAAAGCTCCGGTCGCAAGAGGGTATAAACCAAATACTAGAGGGTGTCTGACTAGAGATCCTATTACACAAATTGGTTTACCCAGCTCTAATTTTATAGATAAAGCTCAAAAGAAATCGAATATGCCATGTAAAGGTTTATCAATCAATCCACCTGGGGCAAGAAACCCTCGCGGCGATGGGCAGAGGCGATACCAAAACCAGCGTGCCAACTCGCTGCGAGCTCCAGCGGCTCGGCTCAGCTTTGCGAAGGCAAGATCCAGGCTGGTCCCTTGTTAGACTTTGTTGGCCAGTTTCAAGAAATCTGTCTGGTTTTCTTCTAACTCCTCAACTTCTCTTGAAGACAAAACAAGAGGGACGAAAAATGACAGGGAAGGATTTAGAACAAGATGGGTATCTGAGAAGAGTTTAAAAGTTAAATACAGTGGGAGTTGGCACACTCACGTTTTATTGCCAATTTTACATTCACATAAAATTTTACGGCTGCTGATGACCCTGCAAGCTGCCATGTGCCCCTCCTCTCGCCGCAGGCGTGCTGGCAGTGACCTGCCGGTTGCCCCAGCTCCGCTCCTTCGTCTCCTCACCCCTCTCCTTAATTGATTATTTATCCAATGCGAGGCTGAAATTCAATCCTCCTGTCAGTTTACTGTAAGGGGAGAGCAGGGGGCGGCAGGGATGGGAACACATCTAATCAAGTGTGGATTTCCCCAGTAGGCATGTGCTATAGGACTGATCTCTGGGCCCTGACATGGCTGATAACAGCCCCGGTGCATCACTTCCCACCGCAATCAGGGATGGGGGACGCGCCGGGATGCAGCCCCGGCTGACATGTGCAGTGATCAGCCCCCTCCAGCAGCTCGGGACCCTCTCCTGTTGCATTTGAGCAAAGTCTGAGGAATAAGAGTGAGAAAGGTGAGTTTTGGGAGGTGCTGGAAGCTACAGAGCCCACACAAGTTACACGCTTGTGGAAGCAACTGCAGATGAAAGCGCAAAGCTGAGAGGAGCTACGTTACACCAGCAGGAAGGGCAGAGCACTGGAGCAACAGGCTTACACAGAAGCGAATAAAAGAAAAGCTACACAGCTTTCACCCCTTCCCTTACACCTTGTACACCCAGCTGTAGGAGAGAGCTCTCCTTGTAGCATGCTTTTTTGTGTACTTTGAGGATTTAAAAAAAAAAAAAAAAAACAACAAAAAAAAAAACCCAACACAAAACCACACCACAACCCGAAAAACCAACCATGAAAGACTGGAGAGTCCAGGATGAAAGAGGATGACGGAGTGCGGAGCGGGGACATCCATCCACCTCCTGTGGCTGTGGACAGGGGAGGAGGTTCTGACCAGGAGCCCTACAGGTCTTTAAAATGAGGTAGATGAAGAAAAACATTGCACAAATGCAGAGGCTTTTCTTCTTTCATCTCATATCTTCCTGCATTTAAACAGCATGCCACTGAAATTTGTCTAGTAAAGGCAGAGCAACAAAACAAGCAGGAGATAAATTCTGTAGGAACATCTCTGATCACGGATAAATGCAGGGTAAAGTCCTTTTATCTCAGTGGATCAGAGGTGTGTCCGTAAATCCTCGTCTCTCATCTTTGGCCTCTCAAAATAGTACAAACCTTGCCTCTCCGCAGTCCTAAATTGGCAGTGCAGCACAGAGGTCCCTTCCTCACCTTACACTGATACTCCAAAATATTCCATTTAATTACTGCTAATACTTGTAAATTTTACCAGCTTTAACACCAAGGTGCATCTCATCCTTGAGCAAAAGCCTTAAGAAAAGATACTCACATTTGCAGTGGGGTTAATCTAGGTTGGAACATCAGCGGCCCCGGTTCAAAATAAGCAACGTGGGCTGCAGATTCTCAGTCCTTCCCCAGACATCGTTAAGCTAAATCAGAGATGGGAAAACCTGAGTCATGCTGTTAACTGCCTGACCTCTGTGTCCAGCTGGGAGAGGTGGAGACATGGCTTGTGAAACAGCTGCCTTAGGCACAACTGAGATGGGGCTGAGGATGCAAACCAATTACAGAAGTTTGGGAAATCAGCTAATGCTTTCCAGCGTACCATACTGTTAGTTGTCCTGAGAATCAGAGCGGGGTGAAGTCATTGCCCAGTAAAATCTTAATTGGCTTTTCTTTTACACTGATGGTATACTCAGCAACATTAATCACATTTTGATTAATGATTGACTTCAAAGCAGGACGCTTACTTCACTAGAGGATGTCCAAGAACTCTTGCTACCATTAATGGATTTTACATTATTCTCCACTTCGTTTTAAAAAGAGCAAAAACAAATTAAGGAGATGCTCACGCTGTAGCGCGGTACGAGGGAAAGAGCCAGGAAGGAAAGAAAAGAGCCTTGACTCCCCGCTCCATACTGCGAGTCAGGATTTCTGAAGCTCAGTTGGTGGCATTGGGAATAAACAGCCAACCCTCCAGCTTGGGTTACCCCTTGTATGTACTCAAAGTGCTAAAAATAAATCTGCAAAATAAAAGCTCCCGCCTGGCACACCAAAACACAACGGGCATCAAATTGCATTAGAATGTTTATATGGAGGAAAATTGCATCCTGCAAACTTAAATTATCTCTCTCCTCCCTCTCCCCTCCCACCTGCCACGGCCCATTTCCTATTATATTTTTCTAACAAACCAATAGATGCTTGAAATCACGGAAAGCCATAAAGAATTGGAATCAAATTAAGTCTACATTCTAACTGCATTAGGTGCTGTCAAGCATAGTTTACTCACTCTTCACAGTTCTATCTAGAGGCTAAACAATTTTGTACCCTTTCTCTACTAATCAAAACTGATTACTCCGATAATGGACCCCTGACGCTGAACACTTTATGAAGGTAAATTATGCCATATCGAACAGGAAGGGGAATGAAAAAATCACCCAGAGATAAATAGGTCTAAAGATGCATATATTGATCTTGCACTCATTCTTTCTCTCTCTTTCAACGTCTGCAATGGCTAAAGGTTCAATCAATACCTCCAGTGCTGTAATGCCGTCTTTTATAATACCATCATAATTGGCCGTTACCACCACGTACCCTCGGACTGGCTTGTGCTGGGGCCTTTTATAGCTGAAGTCTTTTGTTTCTTCCCTTCCCAGGTCACATAACTGAAGGGGCGGGTTAAACGTGGCTCCAGCGTTCTCCACACCAGGCTCCGCCTGCGCACCAGGGCGAGGGGAGGACAGGGATGCTCGGCCGTGAGCTGAAACTGCCAGGAAATTCAACAATTCAATTCTGGAGTAGAAACCACTCTATTTTCAGTCCAGGCCCAGCATTTTCTGTTCATACAAGTGTTTATTTGCTACAAGGAGATATTACTTCATAGAAACCAAGATCATGCTGAACAGTAACACATCAGCTGCTGGTTTTACCCACTGCCCTCTCTGGAACAGCATAAGAAACATTTGATTGCTTTGTGAAGGCCTCACCTTGCTGAACATGGCTCTGCTATCAGAACAGCCACAAAATCCCCCACAGCCACAGAAAGCAACATAAGCATGAAATTCCCTATAAACACAGGTTAGGGCATGATATGAGCTTGTGTGGACTTCAAGAAACCTCCTCTCAGGAATCAGTTGGAAAAAAAAAAAATAGATAGAAAAATAAAAACAAAACAAACAAACAAACAAAAAAAATCAGCTGACAGTGCTCTGCATAGCTGCATAAAAGCTCCATGGAATAAGAGTGATCTCTGATAAATTCCTGCATGGCATCCATAAGTATTCCATAGAATTCCTCCATCACCTTTATAAATATTCCGTGTTTAGCTCATCTGTGAAACAGCAAGAGCCAGGCAACATGCATTTGAGTTTATTTGATTCTGGATGTCTCAGTGTCACTCAAAACAAGGGGGAGATTTATTGCATCAAACACAAGCTCTGCTGCAGAGGTACAAGCTGCTCTTTGCTACACAGCTGTGGCCAGAGAAATCCAACCCACTTACTGGCCTGGTCATTTAGACTGCTTGTTGGAAGTGTCCAACTTTTTAAAGACAACACAAATGATCTGTGTGAAACATAAATGAAAATGTTCAGTTAGCAAAAGCTCAGTTGAGCCAACACCAAACCATATCTTCTGTTTTGACACATCATTTGTGCATCTCTCCATGTAGCAGGAATTAATACTCCATTCTCCTCCCTCACAAAATGTTCCGCTCTCTCTCTCCACCTCTGTAAAGCTCCAGGATGCCATAACACTTTGCACTCCACTAAAATAGAATTACTGACTCCAAATTAGCTCAAAATCAAACCACAGAGAGGGTCCCTCTGGGAGGTCAGCAGCACTGTTCTGGGAACTTTTAGGTTAAGAGAAAAAGACAAGCAAGACTACCAGGAAACAGGTAAACGTGTACACATACATACATACACACAAAAAAAATATATATAGACCCCTGAGATACATGCGTATATTTCACACCCATCATTACACTCATTCTAGACAAGACCATGAGATGTTCTGACAAAACCACCGTGCCCAGAGGGGTGACTGTGGGTCCCTGCAGTCACCAACATGCCTGGCCGAAGGAAAGCTTGTTACAAAGCTACGTCTGCTGTCCCAATTCAGATAAAGATTTCTGCCCTGAGAAATCTAGAATTGTCTTTGGCTGTAGGAAGAGAAAGTGACTGTTTAATCTTGTTTAATTCACAAAACTAACTCTTATGCAAAGTGGGAGATTTTAGTTATCAAGGATGAGCACAACAGCTTGGATCAAGATCTGAGAAGTCTTTTCTACATCTCTTCAAGTCTCATCAGGAGATGGCTGGCTTTCAGAACAACTAGCCAGTTCTGGAGTATTTAGAAATCAAAACATGAACAACGGATGCTCACAGATCAAAACAACCTTAAATACCAACACAGTCCTCACCCAAACCCTGTCAGTCCCCATGGGCTGACACCCACACAGGCACCCGCGTGCGAACACTGCACGCCAGCAACCACGGCTGCCCACGGATGCTCAGCAAGATGAATGTCCTCCTCTCTGAGATGAGATACCTATCCCACAAATCACTGCTCTCTTCCCCCTGCACCTTCCCTTCCCTCTAACCCTTTTCCATTACTCATCCACTGGAAAAAAAATGCAAAGAGTAATAATAATTAGACAAGTACAAATAGCCGGACGGTGCTATGGATGGTGCCTTCCACTAAATAACGGGCCGTTACCATACCAACGGGTGGGACGAGCGCTGGTCTGACGGAGCTCACAGGCGCTCCGGCGCTGGCACATCATCTATTATCCCACTGCTTGGGCTGGCTTCACCAAGGCACTACCCAGGTCCTCACGTCCCATCAGTTTAAGTCAGGAGGAACCTGACTTAATGTTTCTCATGAGAAAGCCTCTGTGTTAGCAATGAATTAGGTGAAGGCTCAGCTTCGCTTTGGGAGAGGGGACAGGGATGAAGTAAGCAGTTATGGGGAGGAGATGGTCTTCCACAGTCTCATCTGCACTTCTCAATGTCTGTAGACAGCCTGGCTGACTGGGCTGTCTCATCTAAAAAGCCAGAAGTTGCAGGAACACTGATGAACTGGAAGGGAGAAAGCTGGAGAGGATTTGATGGCCTTGGTCCTTGCAACAGCAGGAGATCTGCTGGGTTCCTCATGTGTCCAGTGACACAGGTCCAGCAAGGTGATCTTGCTGAAAGGCTAAGATACTTGGTTGTGTCACAGGACACAGAAAAGAAAGATCATTCAAAGAGAGATCACCAGTCAGGTGAAGCTCTGAGCCCTTGTAAGTGCAAACAGTCTTCTGATGTAACAGGCTTACAGCAACAACCCAGCTACACAAAGACGTGGATGCTTGAACAGAAAGGAAAGGCTCTTTAAGAGTGAACATAACAAACATTCTCTGTGATCCTGCTAGGAAAGTTAACAACAAACCAAGTCCAGACATTTTTTGAAAAAGCCTGCTGTAGAGGAGCGACGCTCTTTGAAGAGTCTCTCACTGCCCCCACCCTCCCGTGGGACAGGGAGGAAAACTGGGAAAGAAAAGAAGGCAAAACTCATGGGTTGAGATAAAAACAAATTAAGAGAACAACAGAGGAAAACAAAACCAGTAACAGAAAATACACAAGCACATAATTTCCAGTACCATAACTCACGGTGGATCCTGATGCCCAGCTCCCTCCTGAGTAGCAGCAACCTCCCCTCAGCCCCCTCCTCACTTACACACTGAGCGTGGGTCCCAGGGGATGGACCGGCCCCTGGGCCAATCTGGGTAACCTGGCCCAGCTGGTGGCTGATCAGTAACCTATCCCAGCTGTGTCTCCAGCCAGGGGTGCCACCAGCTCCAGCCCATCTCCCAGCCCAGGTGAAAATTAACTCCATCCTAGCCAGAACCAGGACAAGGGTCTGCAAGGAATACTTGTGCACCCAGTAGCTGCCTTTCCAAGATCACTGACCTTTTAAAAATCTTGACCATTGCTTCTAATTTAGGTAGTGAAATCTAATTGAAAGAAAACATCCAGAAACACCACTAAGGGAGGCAAAACTGTACCACTGTGAAGGAACAGAGATACAAAGGGTTGCACTGCAGTTTCCTCCTTTTGCCACTGTGTGTTCAAACCTTCAATGCCGGAAGAGCTAATAGCCAAAAGAAAAAAAAAAACAAACAAACAAAACAAAACCCAAAACTCTGAAGTACTAGTTACCAGTTTTTCTATTGTCTGATAGGATGGGAAAATGGGGAAAGGAAGAAGTCAATCATTTTTTAAACCATTGTTAATGAAATACAAAGTATTCTGCAAAGGTAATCAACTTTTCTCCCCAAAGTTTTTATTTAAGTTTTTATTTAGAGGTTTAGTGACCACACATTGATTTAATTAAATTAATCTCTCTTTGCTCGCTGGTCTGTCCTTGCTGCATATAAAATAGTCAATGTCCCAGTTGAAATTTGCAATACATTTCCAATGGAAACCCTGTCCATCACAACAAACACCCCTCTGGTTTTAGTGTCTTCAGATAGACAGGAATTTAAGGTGCAGCTGTTTCTACAGTCGTACAGAAAGCTGATGGAGCCAGCAATCCCTTTGACCTCACTTCCCTATAGCCAAGCTGCATGAATTCCCTTCTCCTCTGCCCACTTCTTTTGCAGTCTCCTCTCTTTCCCCCGAAAACCTTCTCGGGAGGACCTGTCGGTCCCTGTGCTAAAATTATTCAGGGCACACGTGCTTTTAGGGCACTACATCACCATCACAACAGGGATCTCATGTACACCTTCCGTTAGTAAGTTAGTATTTATTTCATCTTCCTTTCCTTCTTTACTCCACAAGGGAGGTGAGCAAAAGCCAGAGGAAAGACAGAACCCATTGGAAGCTCTTTAGAAAAGGTAAGCCCACAAAAGGGTGGGTTTTTTCCTTTTCGTTCTGAGCCAGAAGAACAAGTCCCATGCAACTCTACTTTCCCAGTATTCAAGATTTTAACAACCACAGCAAAGGCATGTAAAAAAAAAAGTGCAGGTAGACAACAGTTCATGTGAACAGATAATGATGCAAGTGCTAGGATAATTATAAAAGAGCTCAACAAAACAGCCTGAACAAACCCTTTCTGCTATTTCGGGCTAGTTCTGGGAGGCTCCTGTTCCCAGACATTTTAAGAACTGGAATAAAAGGGCATTTTTGCAGCAAAAGGGTCAATCAGATCATTCAGTTCCTGCCTCACACTAACTTGTGAAATATGTGAAACAACAAAGGTTTTGCTGGAAGATACAAATATTAAACAGAAGGAGTAATTCTAATTTGCTGCCTTTTCACAGTATGGATGAACATATCCGTGAATTATCCACTTAAAATGCACATAACTACAAGGAACCAGCTGGGCCTTGGTCTAAGCTCATCTCAAGCACTTCACTTGCACCTTGTGTTTTTTCCCCACACTGTTTCTGTTGCAAACTGAGGCAAAATACTTTCCCCTGCCTGTTTCTCTGTCTGTCTCTTCACGTAGCCAAAAGCCTGAAATATCAGAATTCAAGTTTCCTGCTAGATTTTACACTAGCAGCTCAGCTAAAAAGCTTTCTCTACGAACCTGTACGTTAAACTAGGGAGGTATGAGTTCAGGTGATGCTGTACGCAGCTCTAATCTGCCGGGGAACATTATCTAGCTCAGCAATTCCCAAATAATTGTTCCAAATTAGGTTTTTAATTTCACATCTCTGGAAAAAAAATCACCATACACTCTTATTTTTTTAATTGGGACCAAAGAACAAATATAATGAATTAAAGTCACTCCTATACCAGGACAAAGCAATGGCAGAGTACTTTATTTTAAAATCTTAGAACCATAGAACCATAGAAGGGTTTGGGTTGGAAAGGACCTTCAAAGGCCACCCAGTCCAACCCCCCTGCCAGGAGCAGGGACATCTCCAACCAGATCAGGTTGCTCAGAGCCCCGGCCAACCTGGCCTGGAATGTTTCCAGGGATGGGGCATCCACCACCTCTCTGGGCAACCTGGTCCAGTGTGCCACCACCCTCAGTGTAAAAAATTTTTTGCAGGTTGATTTCAGATGACAGTAAAGGTTTTATTTAGGCTCTTCTATTTTTCCCTTAGCACTTACGCCCTGTGACAGACAGAAGTTTTTGCGCTTACCCAGATTGATGACCCCTGATTTTTTTTCAGCAGAGGTGTGACCTGAGATGCACCAGTGCCAGCCTTTTACCACAAGCTGCCTCTCTCAGCAGCCTTTGTGGGCAGCAGGTGTGAGACCCCAGGAGGCTGCCTGTTGGCTGGAAATGACTCTTAGAAAGGTACGGTGGTTCTTCCATTTGAGTTCAGATTCAATATTTCCCAATACAGCCAGGAACTCCTCTCCTTAAAAACCAGAGGAGGTGAAAAGACTCTCCCAATCTCTTTAATTCCAAGAAAAGAAGAGTGGGTTTTTCCTCTTTTTTTACAGGTATGCAGGCACAGTTCCCCACACTCAGCAGTGCCACGAGCACACTCTCGTCCAGCTCCGGGACAAGTTTCGGTACCCAAGGAGGTCAAGGAGAGCTGATGGTTATGGCCGCACCAACACAGGAAGCTGACCTGAATTTATCTCAAAAAGAAACGAGGGCATCGGATCCTCCAGGCTCAGTTCCAGGCATTTCAAGGGGAAGGAGGCAAGGGATAAACATCTGTTAATTGAATTATTGGTCCCATTTGAAATGTCCGTGTCCTGTGAGAGACCTGCACTCCCCGCATCCCGCAGCCACGTGCAGTGAGAGGAAACCAAGCAGTACAGAGAGTTCCGTCTTCCCTCCGTGAACTCATTCAAGGCCAGATGTAACGCTCCGGCTCTGTGGGACGCTGCTAGCGGATGTGCAGCGGTATCATGGCAGGAGTTCAGACAGACAGGAGCACCCGTTTGGTTTTGCAGCCTGAATTTCGGGGCATGACTCCAGTCCGAGAGATTTCTGAGCAGAGGGAGGGCAGCGCCCGCAGGGGTCCCAACAGAGCGGGCAGCAGCAGCTTGCAGCGTTGCTGGCCCTCCCCGCTTCAAAATCCATTCAAGTTCTCAACCCCCCCACTCCCGTTAACAACAGCAAACCTTCAGGCATTTCAGTTCCCTGGCTGTGCCTCTCCACAGAGCTGCTTTGTTCCTTTTGCACTGACCAAGACAAAGAAGATGGTTAACAAGAACTTTTGCAGATACATTTTATTTTTATTTTAAGACCTTCGGAAGCCAACTCATCTGCTCTCATGGGCTTCTTGCTGCTACGTCTCACTTTATTAGTGACTTTGGCCTTGGATGCCTCAGCTGTTGATCAATACTGCAGGGGGTCAGTGATATTTTCTCACTTTTAGTGTCTCACTGCCTTTAACTTTGTCACCTGATGAACAGCACTACCCCTGGAACGCTTATCTCATATCGATTTTCTCCAGCCTCCCGCTGCATTTCCAGTTGTCCCACCATTTCCCCCCCCCCGTCACCACATGCCCATTTAATGTTAACTTATCCCCTCGCTCCCAGGCCCCTTGTTCTTACAGGATTTTACTCTCCTCTTCCCCCAACAGCAGATTGTCAAAAAAACAATTTCCTTTTTTCACCTGACTCATTGTTATCCTTCAGCCGTTTGTCAGCCAGGCACCCATCGGCCACTGCTCCACACTGGGACAGCTGGAGGAGAGGTCCAAAGTGGAAGCAGATGTTCAAAAGCCGCCTGCCCCATGGCCATACCGCTCCACCCGGGACGGATGGGCTCAGATTTACAATGGGAGTGATATGGCCAGAAACTCCCAGCTGTCCACCGCTGCCGTGCCTTTCATCCCAGCCTGGATTTGGAGCCTGTTGTAGGCTCCAGAAAGCAGCTTGGCATACTTTGCACCTCTTGGTACTGGAGAAGTGACCGACAGCTACCACAAGCTCTGTTTATGGTGGAGTGATGGTTTTCACACTGCCGGTCACAACTCAAGGGTACTGACACCGATGCCTTTGCTGGTGGAAAGGGCCACAAGCGGGGTACACATCTCATCCCGGGGTTTACACCGGGCTGCGTGGAAGAGCAGGGAAATGAGTGCTGCAGGTTTTACACCAGTAAGAAAGGAGAAAAGGTTTCCTTGTAGATTTTGTCCTGACACTGAAACCTTTTCAAAAGATCCATCTATGAAATGCTGTACCCTGAAGTCATGCACCTTCCCACCAGTTGAGCAAAAAGGCTCCTAAGCAGAAAGCCTGTCTTCCTCACCAACAGCGAAACTTTTCCTCCCACCTCAGCAAAATAAAAGCAAAAAAAAAAATTATTTTCATATGGCATGGAAAAATGAACAGCACTGCCAACAGCTTCCAGCTGTCTCTCAACTTAAAGACCAAGGATGTTTTGGGGGGACCCTGCAAAGCACAGCCCTCCTCAAGGCACAAGGTGTTTAATCACCATACCCTGCTCTGAAACAGCCAGAGGGTGAAGAAGCCTTTCCAGCCAGGTCACTGGCAGTAGGTTTTAAGACTAACAAGGTGCTGCCCAAGGGGAGTCATCTCATTCCATGCTCAACTTGAGAGAAATATTCCCGGGTACAGAAACAGCTGCTCCTGCAACCAGGCTCGTCTCCAGCGCTTTGGGCTCCCTGCCCCCTGTGCTCTGCCTAGCAGCTGGTCAGGGCAGAGTGCTGTGCACAACTTCAGCTGAGAAGCATTTTCTAGTGAGAGAATCTCACAAATGTGCCTAATGTTAAAACTAAGAAAAAAAAAAAATAATTGCCTGGAATAAAAAATTTCATAGGACCCAAAACAGTATTTCTGATTTTGTGTTCCAACAGAAAAATACAAAGTAAAGAGAAGTTTCACCTGGTACTTGACATTTAAAATTTAAGTTTATCAAGAAAAGAAAAGCAACATTTTAAAAAAAAAATCAATGATTTACACAGTTCCGTTTTCAGAGCCACATCAGTGGGAGTCCATTGATTTCAGTGGACCAGATCTCACAGGTTTCCATATTATTTTCCTGTTACCAACCCTAGCCTTTAGAAGTTCTGAGATCAGGGATGCTGAAAGGCAATGGCATACCTTGCTCTATTTTTACTGTAGGTCATTGCCTTGAATTGCTCCATTTTTAGGCAAGTAAAACATGGCAAATTTTAGGGAAACCACTCCAGTACCTGTATTAATATAGACGGAGTCCTCTGCAGTACTTACATTGAAAATTTCCTAATTTATACATTTTAAAATGTTTATTTTCAATAAACACATCACCCTTTAGCAGTTTAGTCTTCCTATCTAAACTAAGAGGATACAGTTTTAGCCTTGCGACTGTTTACTACCGGGTCTGTTCTCCATCTGCGATAGCAAGCACTGCAGACCATTTGTAAGCATTCAGAAGAGCAGTTCTTATATCTAAGAGATAATAGCATAGAGGGAAAAAATATAAAATCTTATCAGGAGAAAAAAAAAAACAACAAAAACTCCTCCCTTTATAAGGCCTGAAGTCCTGCTTGTTCTAAGAAATTGTTTAGGGAATCAAGGTGAACCAGTTCTTTCTGGTTGACTTCCCAGGATGGTCAGGGAGGTTGAAGGGTTTCACAGGAGCTTGTTTCCCCACCAAGGCTGGTGGGAAAGGAATCAGAGGCACAGAACCCTCTCTGCCCAGCAGGAAAACCAGAGTTGCAGGGAGCGGAAGAAGAGTGTAACACAAGTGCTGCAGAGGGTACCTCTCCTCAACACAAGGATGCTTCGTGGATCCTGGCCTCCAAGCTTGCTTCTGCTGAAGACTCTTGGTCCCAAATGCAGTTATGAACAGGTCTCACCCACATCCTGAAGTGGATGAGGACAACACACATTTCTAGGGCTGCTGGGCAGCTTGTCCCTCCCCTGCCTGTAAGCAGCTTTCCAAACCTCTCGGTCTTGCTGTGCCTTCCTCCAAGCCATCGTAGAGGATAGAGCAACACGACTGAAGGGCCCTCAGCAGCTCTCCACCCCTGCACATCCTTGCCAAACACTGAGCATTTCCCATTCCTCAGTGAGGAGCAGCATCAACGCCACACTCTCAGTCTCCAGGCATTAGACTCCCTGATTTAATGCATATGTGCTCTTTTATTCATCTAACAAGTTTATTCCTTTGTCAGGTGCAGCCTCACATCAGAGGGCTGCACTGAGACAGATATGGGGGGAATTTATTGCCCTAACAGGTTTGTTCTTACAACGGCTATTCATTTATGCAGAGTCCCCTCTCGCTGGCATCCCCGCGCGCAAGCGGAGGCAGGCAGGCTGCCGCAGAGCGAGCCTGCATTGCCCTCCCGCGGCTGGCCGCTGGATCGGAGAGCCCCTCCATTAATCATAGCAGCGGGAGTGTAAAATTCAATTTTACCTCTCCATTCATTCTGAGATGAGTTGAAGGCCGGCCTTGTACATATAAACTACACTTTACTTCATCAGAGCACTGGTAACAAATGGAGTGTCTTCTTCGGGGAGTTTAACCATCAAAAAACACCGCGCCATTTAATTCCACGCGTGCCTAGGGTCAGAGAAGGAGCTCTCAGCATCAGCAAATGCTTCAGCCCTCAGCTGCGCAGTAAACTATGTTTTAGAGATTGTTCCTCAATACGAAATGATCAGTCCATTTATCTGCTAAAGCAGCCTGTCTCTTTGTTCAGTCTCCCAATATTTTTTCCGCTGACCTGATCTGGACAATAAACCAAAGTCATCTTAAGATATTCACCGTTCAATTTGTTACTTGAGTGCCTTCGAGCCCGGCTGTCCCTGCTGTCAGCATTACAGACTCCCCAGCCTTCACCATTAACCCCAGTGCCTGTGCTGGGCTCCCCCGACCCCGTGTCTGGACCAGCGCAGCGGCACCGCCTGCTCTGCCCAGCTCTCCGGTCCCAGCTACCACCACGTCCCAAAGCCCTGGCAAGGTGTTTTGCCCAGTGTCCCTCTCCCCAGGCCATGCTACAAGAGGCAGCTGATCTGCACCCCAAATGTGCTGCGTACCTCCTCTTCACCCTCAGGCTCTCTTCCAGAGGTGGTGAGTTTTACCACCTTTGACTGAAGAGGGCCCAGAAGCCCCATCTCAGACAGAGCAAGAATTTACCGCTTACCTATAGTTATAATTTTGACTGTTCTGCCCCAGAGTGTGGTGCTGAAGTCAGCAGGTCAACATCCTTACAGCTCTTTGCACGCTTACCGGCAAAGGCCCATGGCATGGTCCGACTTTGTCCATCTCTCTCAGAAGGACGTGTAACTCGTGCACGGCTGTATCGCTCTTGGCCATCAGCATCCCACTGGCGCCTGAGTTCTGGGTGTCCGGTTTTGAAACTGGTTCATGTATGTCTACATCACCTTACGGGAGGCTTTTAGAGACTCAGTTCCATGAGAGTTTTCACAGTACACCAAAGAGCTGAGCTCCTACCACAGTACTACCACCTCAAATTCCCTTTCTCTGGCTATCTTAGGTGGGTTTCCCACTAAGCAAGCTGAATGCTATCAACATTTGGCATCAACGTCCCTTTGCACTGCATGGAAGATTAGACACCTACACAGGACTGTGGTGTCCACTGCAGGAGCCAGACGTCCAGAAGTCAGACCTCAGGGATCCCTGACTCACGCCCAGAGCCCTTTCATGCACGTCGCTGTAAATAACTCATGCAAGTTTACACTACGGTGATGGAGGGATTTAATCTTTGGAGATGTTAAGAGAGCTTCCAAACCACTGAACCATACTTGCTACTCAGACAAGAAGCTGCCTAGAAACGCTGCTCCTTGCAATTGTTAATTGTGACCCACTTGCCATTTCTCGTGACGTACTCGCCACGCATTTCTCCACTTAGGAGAGCCGTATTGCCTGCTCAGCATCACGCAGGCACCGAGATTTTAACAGCAACCTGCTGACAGCAGGAGCTTTCCCAACGCTTCCCACCTCGATTGCCTCACCCCAAGGCCTCAGCCAAAAGAAGGCAGGCGTGCAGAAGCAAATGAGAAATGCCAGAAGCCTCAAGAACGGCACTTTCATGTCACTGCAAAGCCCCGTGAGTCGGAGGGCTGCGAGCGTGCGCATGGAGCAGTTTGGAGAGATAGAGCCTAAATGGCTGGGCAGCTTCTGAAATTTTTTTTTCCAGAAATCTTTCTGTTAAAAATGTTTTGACCTGCTTTCCAAGGAAGATTCTAAAATTTCATCCACGATTTGACGTTTCACCCTGCTTCTTCTGCTGCTTTTTTTTCAAATAAAAAAGGAGGGGGAGCAACCCTCACTTGCAAGTCTGCTTTTTTCTGCAGTGGAAAAGCACGGGGAGCAGAGACTCGTGGCAAACTACTTTCTGCCACTCCACGATAGTAGGAGAAGGGAGAGATGGAAGACTTACTTTCTCTACTAGTTTTTCTCCAGTGACCACAAAGGAGGAATTAAAGGGAGACAAGTGACACGAATAAATCCCAAAATCTAAAAGACAAATTGAAGGAAAAAAATGCACCTCAAATCAAGCATGGCATTTAAAGAGCAGGCAGCACTGAGAAATATCCGATGTCAGCAATCTGCTCATTCCAGTTTTAGACAGAAGAGTTTTCTCTCAGAATGTTTCAGCTAGCTTTGGCGAGAAAACTCCCAACATGCAAACCCACTTGCCAAAAACATTTTTGCTTTCCAGAAAGCATCGTGTTTGTGTCAATATATCTGACAGACACTACAGTCTCCTCCTGCCACAGGAGATAAAATTTCACCCGTATTTATACTTCAGCAAAGTGAACTGCAAGTGGATTTACCCAGTGAGAGACAAAGTCAACAGCAAAATTCAGATGTTCCAGCTCTTTCTGTCTCCAACCAAAAACTCATTCCAGAATAAAATTCTGGATGGAGGAGGCTGATACAGAATGCTTATCCCCTAACTTTTGTAAAAATACACAAAGCAGCCCACACCAAAACTGGGGCAGTTTTGCTAATCTTTTATTTTTCTAGATCAAGTCCATCTCTTGCTTCTCTGCTCTCCTAAGCCCCAACACGTTCCCATCCCTGCAGCGCCTGAAGGCATCTGCTAAGGGCTGTGCCTTGCTGTCCCAGGCACCCAACACCCATGTGCGTACCCACACACCTGGAAACAGTCCTCAGCCTCCCAAAATATTAATAGGAAGAATAGGAAGGAGGAAGGATTAAGTCTACCACAGTAGAAACAGATCCTGCACTCGGTGCAGGACTGAACATGGGCCTGGCTCTTTCAGGTCTGAACTCATCTGAAAGGTTCCCTCCTGCTCTCACTTCAGCGGGGCTGTCGCACAGCTCGTGAGTCGCTTACAAAACCCTGGGGTCTCACCAGGTACCCAAAAGTGAAACAGGAGGAGTTCTGTAAATCCTGCCTCATGGAAGATGCTTCCTGGCATCAAAACGCTCCCTGCCCGTTGGGATTATCGTTCTGCCAGCAGGCATCTGCAATGAACAACCCACGTCTTGGCCTGGAGGGAGCCAAGAAGGCGTTGTGATTTTCTGTTCTCTGTCCTGATCTGTCTTCTGTAAGTTTTGACTTTGTCCAGCAAAGTAGTGCAAGCTGGAAAGCCTACAGAGAAACGGTGGGTGATCCCCGGCCAGGTCTGGGACCCCCTGACCTTGTGGGGAGCCCTGCAGGCAGAGGATGCACAAGCCAAGCGGGACTTGGGCATCTGCACTCGGGGAAACCTTCCTGCTTCCAGCTGCAGGGCATCTGCGAGAGGCGACAGACAACTCCATGCGGTCCAACACTCACTCCAAGGATGGGTCACGTCCTCCTCTCACCTCCTCCACCTGCAGAACTCTTCCATCTGAGCCCTTTTCCCCTCTTGCCTCTCCCTGCAGCACCCAGCTTGGGAGCACCCGGACCAACCCTGGGAGCCAGGAGCCCTCACAGAAACAGTGAGGGTGACATCTGCAGCTGCAGCCATCTCCTGCGCTTACACCCTAAACACCGGGCAGGGCTCTCCTGCGTGGTGCTCCCTGTGCCGCTGAGTACTCCAGGATCTGCTAGGGAGAGCTAAAACAGAATGGAAAGAGAAATGAAATACATTTATTTTAAATTATAATTGTGATTCTAGAAAGGAGGCAAAGGGGAGTGTTTCCAGGCAAGTTTTAATCTCTCGGAGTTGGCAACACAGCTAAATGCAACCTCTGCATCCCACAGCCTCGCAAAACCGCACCCTGCAAGAGGCAAATTCGGAAAGGAGCAGGCAGCCGTTTTTGCATTCTCTGAGAGAAATCACATCTACCACGCTGCCATGAACAGAACAGGTTTTTTTTTTTTTCCCCCATAACTGTTAATTTTGCTTATTACAATAGTGGCTAGAATCCAAGATGGATCAGATTTTTTTGTGGTGGATATGACAGCTGCCGCCCTGAACTGTGGACAAACTGGGAAAGAGAGAAAAGCCAGGCGGGAGGGTGGACTGGATCTGCTACCATCAGGGAAACAGGCACCCAAGGGCTGCTGCAGCGGGGCACCCCAGACCCTTCACCCCGCCGGCGGGGAGCCAGGAGCAGGCGCTCGCGGAGAGGAACACGGCATGGCCCAGCCCCAGACTGGGGGGTCCGTGTTTTGGACACAGACCGGCGTTGGCAAAACGCAGCCCGCGGACCGCTGGTCCTCGTGCTGCTCCGAGGGGTGTTCGTGTCTCCAGAGCTCCCCGTGCACATCTCAATAAAACACCAGGGAACACCTTTTGTTACAGAGCCCGTTGCTCCAGCCTTAGGCTTTGATTCCACAGGAGGAACCCTGGATGCGCAGAGCCCGTGTGCTGGAATTTTGAAGGATTCTGTCGGCTCTTTGTTTCCTTGTTACAAAAGTATTTCTATTTAGTTAATTGAAAAGCTGAGAGCTGTTGCTGAAAGTAGGACAAAGAAGTGTAAAAACACCAAATCTCGTAATTTCAGCTATGGCTGGTCGCTTGGGCAAGCGGAGCATGAACACCAGTGACAAACGCTGTCCATCTCCCTGCAGTGTTAACACACTCCCGCCCCGCACACTGCCGTAGCTCCAGCTGTGGTTTACAGGAAAGGGGCTTATTTTATGGCTCAGCACGGAATTGAAAGAACCACTATGGAATTTATCGATTGGGATTTTGGGTTTCGGGTGCATTTTGTTTGGTTGTTTTTAAACCAGTGGGGGGATGCAGCACTCTGGGCTTTTTCACTGATCTCTGCACTTCAAACACTGATTTTATCCCACAGCCACTGATAGCTTTTCCCTTTTACCCTTCCCCATCCCACTTATCACCAATTTAAAGCTAAAAGTGAAGAGCAAGAAAAACTTCCAAGAATTGGGCAATTATTTGCTCCCCAAGATGCTGCTGCTCGAAACTGGTGCCTGCCATCTACCGGCACCTTTCTCAAAATGCAGCCAGTTTTAACCCAAAATGCACATCTCTGAGAAAGCTTACGGAGAAAGATAAAGTTATTAAGTGACAGACGAAAAGTCCCTAACAAGCTCTCAAGCACAAAAGCTCTGCAAGTCTAAGAATAGGCCAGAAATTGGATATAAGGACATCTTTTCCATATGCCACTTATATTCATCTTGCAACTTGCTTGTCCTAGGTCCCAGCAGAGAAACTTGCCCTCAATGCTGAGTTGTATTGTTGACTTTCTTTGCCAGTTGTTGATAGTATGGCCACTTGATAGAGAATAATATAAAGTTATGAAATTACTGAAAGTAATGAACAGTGGTTGCAAGTTGCCTTCGATGGAATTGCTCAAAGTGATGAAGTAGTCCAGTAAGTGACCCTTACCAGAACGATGGGAGGACACTAGTGACCAATGCACATTGATGCTCTCAAATAAGAGGGTTCTGAAGGGCTAGTGGGAAAAAAAAAAGCCAAACAAAACAGATACAGCCAATTCTCTAATGTAAATAAAGCAGCTGAAACATAAGGAATGATTTTGACAACTACGTTTCGGATCAGAACCGCCTTTCCAGTCCAAAGATGGTGTACCTTCTAGGTGGCTTTCACCTCCAGCGTGGCAACATGAGCGGCTGAGCCCAGCCTCCTACGGCCTCCATCGCACTGAAGTCACCGTGCCTGTGCTCCTGCATCAGCAACTGCCTGCCCCACGAGCGAGGACTCTGGTCCTTGACCCCAGGACTGCTGCGCAGGGGATTTATCACAAGAGTCACACGAGGGGGACAAGCACAGCAATATTGGCTCAGGTAGTGAATTCCCAGTTCAGTTTCCCACCAGCCAAGCCAGCAGCTCAGTAACCACGGGCTGAGCTGCAATCAGAGCAGTAAACAACCAAAGCACTGCCGTGAGTCACCACGCGAACCAACGGTGAAGAAACCCTGCACCTATTTGCCCCTTCCCTGCAGATCTCTCTCTGCTTTTTTCTCGCCCTCCTACCCAGCCACGGTGGCTTCCGACAGAATCAGGGAAGCCCAGCTCTCCCTCATCATCAGAAGTGTCTTGGCAGAATATGGCTGGAATTGCTGAAACATTTCTAGTGGCTCACAGCCCGGCCATCCCCCACGCAGAAATACTGCTCCAACATCTTAGCATCTCTGTCCTGTTTCTCCATGTGCTGGAACAGGGAAGTACTCACTGTTTGCACTTGCCCATGAGCCAGAAGAGATCTGAATCACACTCATATCTGATTCTGGTAAACTACTTTTTTTTTTTTTTTTTTTTTTTTAAAGATGCACGCTACCTGACTTACCACTTTTTCCCGATGCCTGTCTGTAACGTGCTTATTGTAACACATGTATAAAATTAATTCAGCTTAAAAATGTTTTAAATGTACCTTTAGAGAACATTGCTCTGTGCATGGCTCAATTACATGGAGTATTATACAGGCATTTTTATCATAAAGCACTGAGAAGAAATGGCCATTACCTCTCCCTTATTTATTTCCTTTTTTTTTCATTTTAATCTTTTAATTACTTGTCTCTTTCTTGAAAACAACCAGGAAGACTTGTGACTGTTTTCCCATCAGTTTATCAGAATTATTTTCAATCTACAAGATGAGAAATAGATTTCAATTAATAGTCTTGGCTGAATTTTTATTCCAATTTCACTTCATTTATTCTATAACTGGTAGTACTAAAGCCATGAGTAGAAACACTGGAAGCCCTTTCTGGCGGACTTCAGGAGTACAGCTTCTTTTTATCTCCATAGTAATTTGTCATTCATAGATTTTAAATTTACTTTTTAAAAAATACCTGTCTTCTTGCCAGTGGTGGCATGACTTCTTTTTCAAGCAGCATTTTGATTCAAGAACCTAATATTTTAACCTCATTCCCTAAAAGCCAGGTTTACGATCCTTAAGCTGTTTCATAAACTCCTGACAACCACCTTCAAACAATCCAGCCTCCCCCACAACAGCACACAGACTGTTTACGCAGCGAAGAGCCCATGAGGCACAGCTGCCCATCTCCTTAACCAAAGTTATCGAAAGCGTAACGCTAACGTACAAATCCAGCAGAAAGCTGCAGGCCAGAATTTTACAAAGTAGAGAGATTTTCAGGCCTTTTAAGTTTCGGGTCTCTGTCTTCAAACACCTTCAAAGGGTCCACATTTCTGATGCAAGCAGTGCTTGCTCTCTCAAGGTAACCTTAATCTGGATACTAAACCCACTTATTCTTAGCCTGTATTTCTGGTATAAAGTCTGCCTGCTCTGTGTCTGCACCTCCAGCAATACCTCAATGGTTTGTAAAACTGCTAAAAAGACAAGTCTCAGTTTCTGTTTTTGTTTACAGAGACCTATGGCACTCGTTCTTACAAAAGTACAATTGCTTGCAGCACGTTACAAACCTTGTACATCTCTGGGTTCTGAACTCAGCAGGAGTCACAATCATTCCAAGAGAAAATTTTGCAGCTGTACAGCCGGGTAAAAAAAAAAAACAAAAATCTGGAGAAAAGCGTTCTCCAGAACCACCAGAAATTCTCAGAACTGGCAAATGAAGTGGCTGTCCACTGACAGTACATCACAATTCAGACCAGGACAGTACAACCACCCAGTGCGTCAGGAAATCACCCACTACTCCAGCTCAAGTGATATATTCTCAAGCCTCCTTGAATCAATGGTTTTATTTTTCTTAAGAATACTTCCAGAGGACAGAGAGACACAGACATTTCACAAGTCTTCATATTCAGTTCTTTCTCCGATCCTTTAAGAGAAAAAAATCTGTGAATTGAATCTTTGTAGTAAGTGCCAACATCGCTCTCAGCTTTGGCTAGGAGACAGTCCCTGCCCCAAAGAGCTTCCACTCTAGGAGGGAGAGTCATACAAAGGGGGGGTTCACAGGGAAAACAAGGAAGGTGACATGGTTTGTCATGCTGCTGGTGCCATACATGGAGACTGGTACACCTTTTTGTGCTGGCAGTCAGTACATAGACACTGAATAGACCACTGCACATGACAGAACATGTTCTCTCTGCAGGTGTTTGGAAGGGAGAAAGTAAAGAAGCTCTCAGAGTTCTCAAGGCAGTGCTGTGATGAGGAAGGCATTTGTTCTATGTAGAAATGTTTGCCTATTTACATTTTTTTTTTTTTAAAGAAAATAAAATTATAGTTAACATGCCAAAACCACATTCATCAAATCAGTTGCCTTACAAAAATAAAACTTTCAACAATGTGTTTTTAAAATAAATATCAATAAGGTTGGAAAAAATAAATACATATGCCCAAGCTATCTTGTTAAAACACAAAAAGGTACAGTTCCTTACTGAAAAGTAGCCATGGAGTCCCAATTAAAGCAGCAACTGTTCAGAGAATCCTTCTCTGACAGTAATACATGAAGAGTCCCAAGCAGCAAAGAACAGATTCTTAATAAAAGAAATATATAGGACTGTGTTCCTTAGAAGAAAGTACAGAACATTTTCATCTTTGCTGAATGACAGACTGAAAACCAGTGTTCCATGATATACCTCTGCTGAAATGTTCTGCTATTTCCAAGCGGTGGGAGGCTAACATTTCTTCTCTTGTTAGGAAAAAAAAAAAAGAAAATCAAAGCCCCATCTCTGAATTTGTGAATAGTCCCTTGATTGAGTAAAAAAAATAATTCTTCTTAAAAATACTGAGCTACTCTTCCTCCCCCTCCCCAAAAAGGAGCTCTCACGTACAGAAACGAGACATTTTAATACAACGCTACCTACAGCAGAACTGTTACAGCACAGGGAGCCAGGGGTAGCTGGCTCAGGCAGGAGACTTTTACTGCTTGGGAACACAAGCTGCACCAGTTTAGGATGGTCCAACATGGAATCAGCGTTTCCATGGCAGTCCCTTGCATTCCAAGGGCTAGCTCATTGTGCTGAGCTCCTGCTGCCAGGAGTCAGTCTCAGTTTGGCCGGTAGTTGTCACAGTGCTCCAGGTAACGGGAGGCAGGGTACCCTATTCCCCACTCTCATAAGGCAGCCATACCACTCCAGGAAATCAGTTTCCTTCTTGAAGGTTTCAGTTTTCTGTGGTCCTGTATGTCCTCTTACTTTTTAAATTGTTTTTTTCCTATCTATTTAAAAGGAGCAACATGCCCAGATTAACAACGGTGGTCAAGTGGGCAAAGAATGAAGTGTCCACAATGCAAGCTCTACATAGGTTTACAATGTACTGGTCATGCATAAACCCCTACAGACCCTGGCAGGCATTTAAACATTTAAGTGGATGTACAATCAACTTGCTAATGAACTGACTGCTGAATGGACTCTAGTCAGCTTGAAATCACTGGTAGGTTCTGCATCTGATGGCACAAGATTTAAGTCATGTGAAATCAGTGGTCATCCACTTTAACTCTTTTTGCTTTCAAGGAAAGATGCTGAAAGAAAAGAAAAGAAAAACTGCTTAGCATATGTACCATGATTAGAAAAAAGTTCAACTAGAATGCTTTCAGTTTTTAATCCCAAATTAAATAAATTCTTATACAAATATCAAAGCTCACATTTCCCAAGCTCTGCTTGTTACTGCTGTAGCTAAAATAAACCTATGAAATAAAAAAACCACATGTATCCCAAAGTGACAGTCTGGCTTGGTATAAAATATCATCATCTACTACTTCTGTACTACCTGCAAGCATAGGAACAGTTTCCCACTGGAAGCGAGTTGCCAGAGTGTAAAAATAGTTATCAGTCTCCTATGGGAGATTCACATGCAAGATCAATTTGGTTATCTGGCCTGTACAGTATTTACATTCAACTGCTCCAGCATAACTAACATTTAAATAATATTTGATACCAATCCAGTCCTCTGAATGACCAGTGAATAAGTCTAGATTGATGGATTCACATGGGATGGAGTTGGTAAAGGATGTTGGCAACTATTAAAAGATAAAGAGAAGGTATGTATATCACATCCAACAGAATTTGCAATAAGGTTTACACAAATAGCAGCTGTTCTTTGCCATTTCAAGTTTGAACAGAGCAGAGCTGTAGTAAATATAATCAGTGCTCAAAAAAAAAGCTCAGGACTTGCACAAACACTTGCAAAGCATGCAAAGACTCCTCTAAAATTATTGTGCAAAGTATGACCACTGCCTAGCTATAGCGCTGCTCAGAAGTGCTCCCAAGTGCCCACGTTTAAGTGTGAAAACGTTGAAGGCTTCATTTACCAGAGTGACACACTATTTTCTAACTTTGAGATCAGGTCTGCTGGCTGGATAATAGGGAAAAAGCTTTCATGCATCAATTTATTATCCTCCTCTTTGATATGAAAACCACTACAGTGAACAAAACCAAGTTCATTTTTGTACCATTACATAGACAACCACAAAACATAAACACGTAGAAGTTCAGATACAAGAGCTGCTAACACAGCAGGGGTACCGTTTGGGCTTTATGCCGATTCCGTACCGTTCCTTGCTGGTAAAAATGAGGTGCCAGTTCCAAGAGCCAGGCAGATTCAACGGCAGTCACATCTCTCATGTAGTATTTAGCAGTCTGTATGACTTCATTATAGACTACCCTAGGAGAAAGGAAAAAAAAAAAAAGTGTTTGTTATAAAACAATGAGAGAGAGAGACTATGAACAGCATATTTAGACAGCTTCACATACACGCTGCCAGAGGCAGTATTTAAAGAGTGACAAGAAATTTTTTAAGTTACAATGCAGCTTCTTACCTCTTTCCCTCTGGTTGTTCAGAGTACTCTGCATTAAGATAAGCGTTAGACTGCTGTTAAAAACACCTTCAAACACTACCAGGACATATGGATGCAATGCATAAAAAAAAAAAAAAAGTATTTCTTATAATGGGGTCAAGAGGGACTCATAACAGATGCTCTGGAAGACAGAATGTTAGTTACTCTGTAATATCACGAGGAAGGGTGTCAAAAGCACCAAAAGCCTGAACCCACAACAAGTAGGGCACAAATCACAGGATGACTATCGCTAGTGCTTGTCTGCAGACACACAAGATCAGGATTAGAGGAAGAAATCAGCATTAACTACTGCCAGAACATCTCCTGATAAGAGATGTAGAAGCAAACAGCCATGTGGACTCAATCCCCACCGCCAGCATGAACAGGTTGCCAACATGGGCAACCTACTTCTGAAGTCACCCTTCAGTAGGAAAAGTCATTTTTACCAAGGAAGCACAAACCCAGGCGCTGAAGGGTCAGTCACCAAGACCCTAAGTCATTATCTGCCTTCTACACACGGCCGAGCAAACCCACAAGGTTTGTGGTCTCTCATTAACTGGTATTTTGCTGTCAAAAGCAAAGAGAAGAGAGTCCAAAATTCTCTTCGCCAAATGCAGCCTGAGAGACACTAATACAACTCAAGAATAATCTGAGGAAAATAAACAAGAACGACAACACATTTTATATACACCTGTAACGGGGAATTTAGAAGGCTTCAGTATAGCGTGAGTGCCCAAGCAGCAGTAGCACTGAAATTAGGGTTCCTGAGTAAGTTAATCTCCTGCCTTACAGGATGCCATGAGCCAGCCGCATTTTTAGGCTGGCGGTGGCAATACCACGCGGCCTTGGATCACAGCTCTGTGCCTGAGCTGCAATGCAGGGGTCCAAAAAGAGATTTAAGCCCAGAATCAGTATTCCCCAAAACTCCAGCAATACTGCTGCCACCAGCAGCAAACAGGCTGTGAAGCAAAGAGCAGTCTTCAGGTTTTGCCAGTTAGGACTTTCAGCTAGCTGTCTACTGTTCTGCTTTTCCAGATGTCTGGAAGTGCCCAAGGCTGGGATAGGAGTTCCACGCTGAGGGCTCATCATCCAAAAGCTGAGCCCTGGAGGAGATGTGTGCTAGAGCAAAGAATTCTCCCAGTACTCTCCTACCCCTAGACTTTCTTTCCAGACTAATTTATTCTCAATTTATTCTTCATAGTGTCTGCCACTCTCCCCTAACCCAATCCCTTTCAGGATGCTACTTCTGAAATTTTCAGGCTTACAGTAGATATATCTGCAAAGTATGATTTTTACTATCTCAACCAGATTGTGTTTTATTTTTGATAGCAGTGACAGGAGGTTAAAAAAACTGGCAAAACAGCAGAGCTGGTTTCAATGGCAAAAATTAGCTACACTCTGCTCAACTCAGCCCTAAAGAATTGGTACAGTGAACTGGACTCATGATTATTTTGTGAGTCAATGTAACTGGAGGCCAAGTTCCAAGCAGTTACACTTCTGCAAACCCTGCGCACCAGGGGTAGGAGCCCAATTCAGAGATAACACACAACACTGGCCAGGTTTATCCTTCAAAGTCTCAGCAACAGGCAAAGAAGGACAAGAGCCCAAGTACTTCAGGTTGATTGTGCTCACCTGGTACTTAAAGACATTTCTATCTGTTTTCTGAGCATCTTTGACGTACAAATGGGATTGTAATATCCCAGCTAATACAAAACTACAGCTATTTCTTCCCTCAATCTGCTGGACAGCCACAACTTCTGCATCATGCATTTTACGTGTATGCCCTCTCCTAGCAAGCCATTTGCAATTCCTGCAGCACCTGTTTGACACAATATTTCCTTAATAGGCTTAATTAAAGTAAATTAAACCTAGCTCTATCCAAGTGCAGAGATTACTTGAACAGCAAATTGCAGTGCAATTTCCAGTGGCCTGTTAAAAAAAGGTTACCTGACTCTGCATTCCAGCCTCTGCAGGTTTTGGTGACAGTTAAACGTCACTCTATTTTCCTGATTTATTTGGACACTGCCTACAAGAAGTTGCAAAGAAAATACTATTTGAATTCTCTCTGTGGGAACCATGACCTTTTGCACCTATTCCTCCACTGCTGGAGAAAAGTCATTCACAAAAATATGTCAGGATGCTGAGAATGTCTTACAGAGATCACCAAACAAGTGAAAGCAGCCTTAACTTACCAGCGCGGAGGTTTCTCTGCGTACAGCACTGAAGTGGGGTGAATATGAAGCTCATGGTCGTCACGAATAGTCCTTGAAAGCAAGATACTACTTCAGACTGTGTCTATTTATTGTTTAACATTTGGTTCCTTATATCTCCAGTAAGAATGTTAATAAAAGACAACTATGAAACAGCTGGAGCAAGTAAAAAACATTTTCATTTAACGAACGGCTTAAATCCTGGCCAAAGGAACAACTGATAACTTAATGTTCTAGAAGAGCTCGATCTACATTAAATGAAAAAGCAGTGTTTCAGGCTTTTATTCAGTGCCCTGGGAGTGCTACAACAGAGACACTGCTTATATTAACACAAACTAATTACTATTTATATTTTTGAGAGAGAAGAGATAAACATTGAAGCAGTCTGAAAATACAGAACTTCAAATATTTATTAAATCAATTGCCAGGTGTTTCTTACTGCAAGTGTCTGAAGAAGCACCTGTTTGTTGATTATACTTAGATTTATCAAGTCAAAGGAGCTTTTAAACTAAGCAACAGTTGCAGAGAAACTATATATATTTACCTGTAAGCTCCGGTAGAGTGGAATTTAGCTGCATTAGCAAAGAATCCAGAAACTATGCATCTCAAAACAGGATCTGGATCACCTGAAAAGAAGAATTTTTCTGTAAAATGAGTCAATGGGATGACAAAAATCCCTAAAATACCACTTAATCATCTCAAACAACTTTTCACAGTGCATTAGGCTTTGACAGCAAAAGCTCCAAGGCAGACAAACCCTGCAATCTCTTATGACTTCAATTTCACAGCGAATCAAAATGACTATGTAAAAACCTACTGTTGCCACTGGTGTCTCCATGAAGATAGTTTCACAGTTCTTAGAGCAACCTTGTGTGACAGCTAAGCATTGAAGCCTGATTTTGCAGAGCAGTTAGAGATAAGTGCTGAGAACTAGCCATGGCATCCATGCACACACAGCACTGCTGGAAATCCGATCCTAGTGATGGCACATCATTTTGAACATACTAAAAAAAATGGCTTTTTGAAAAGTCAAAAAAATACTCTTTTGGTAAATCTCTCCATTAAATACATAATCAGTGATAATGATCTCTTGCTGGAAAACTGAACTAATGAAGAGTGGACTAAACATTAATTGTAAAAATAAGCTAAAATGCTCTTCTACAGTCATTCATAGGAAAAAAAAATTGGTTTTAATTAACATCATTTTTAGGCCAGGGAGAAAATAATTCAAAGGTTACAGGAAAAGCAGAAAGCAGACTGGCAATTTGAAGACTACCTTCAATATGTATTGAACAACAGGTTAAAAAAAATTTTCACCTTCACTGGACTTCTTTGGCACTTTAAAGCGGACGAGAAGCTTTTTCAGCTGCTCTCTTACAACAGAAGCTCTAACAAGCCCTTTGTAGTTCAGAAAGTGTTCCTGACACCACTGAGAGCTCTTGTTGTGCTGTACAGTGAGAAGAACAGAAAAATTTACAATGAAATACCATCAGCAAAACAAAACCCAATCTCTTTTGGATCACATGGTCTTGTTCTGTTTTCTTCTATCTCCTACAACATATTGATAGTAGTTTTCTCTGAAAATTACCTATTTACATAGCAACTAACAAGGGCACATAACACCAGTAACTACAGAACATGTTTCAAACAACATCTAAATAGCAGCAGCACAAATGCCACAGGGTATTTTCAAACAGATGTGCTTCATTTTCTCATATGTGGTAAGAATAGCACCAGTCATACCATTCTCACGCACAAATGCATCATATCATAAACCAGTCTGTTTCCAATCTCAAAATGTAAACAACTTTCTCTATGAAAAGAACTGTTTCTCCAGAAGCCAGTGCTCCAAGAGTCTCTGCATTGGGCTGTTTCTAAGAGAATTAGGCAGATATAAAATTGAAACAGTAAAATTTCAGTTGGTGCCTGATTGCTTTGGGGTTGGGGAGAGGGAATTCGTCTTTTAAACACTTGAGTGGCGACACTGCTTCAACTCAACACTGGTGCAAATCTATTATTACAGAAGTGCTTTATACCAGCAAAATATATGTGTTCCAAACAGGTATAGCACTTCAAAACAGTTAAGTAAAACCTCAGCTTACAAAGAAGTATTAAGATTGGTGTTAAACCTTAGGGTAAATACATAAGGCCAATGAAAAAGAGGATATGATGATCAGTGAGGTATTTTTTTTTTTAAAAAAGACTGCTAGATTTAGATGCACATTACTATCAGTAAAATTACAGGTATGTCTATAGAAAAGATGAGAGAGTATGAATTACATTTGTAATTTGGATATCTGTTTTTCCCAGGCCCTTTCAAAAATCTCAGCCTCCTTGAAAATACAGTTGTCTACCCATAACACTTCCATGCTGAACCCAAACCAAATTATTTCTGTTCTCTATTCAGAGGAACTACAGAAGGTCTGTGGGAAAATATAACATTTAGACATTTGCTAAACATCTTTTAAAGCAGAGTTATCACTTAATAGACTTGGTAAGTCCTCAGCTTTGAGAGTTCTATAACCAGAACTTCCAGAATCAGACATGAGGACCTCAAGTTCTTCCCATTCCTGCAACCCTCATCACTTGAACTCACTTACCTTGACAAAGGCTTCATAAACATTAAGCATAGTGAGATGATCACCTTCTTCCACAGCAAACTTTCTGTGTTGTCTGGCCTGGAGAAGAAGAAATATATTTTTTAGGCAGATTGCTTTTTGCAAAAATCATGTCCAATACACTCCACTCCCATCATCTACATATCTCCTGGTGACTATCAAACTCTTACCAATAGGGTAGTTCCTTTAGGCAATAGCTATTATTTTACTATCCCACCTATATTTAGTAGCACTTCTAAAAATGAAATTAGAAAAGTGAACTGAAAATGAACCCCAAAAATCCAGTAGAGGGATGCATTAATGTTAGGCTCCTGCTACATATTAAAAATTTTCTACATCCTAATACTTTCTTTTTTGTTCCTCTTGAAAGAAAGCGGTTTGATTTTGTTGGTTTTGGGGTTCCCCCCCCCCCAACCCTTATGTTGACCAATACTGGTTTATAATCCTTCATGTTTCTGGTCCTCAGGAGGCTTTTAACACCAGTAAAGGACTCCAAGGTTCCCACTCAGTTTTTTTCTTTAACCTATAAACAATAGGTACAGTTCAAGACCTTGTTTCATTTTCATACAAACTTGCAGTCTGGAATGGGTATCAATAAAATACCTGTTAGTTCCACATTTCTGGATTTCTGTTAAAAAGAAAGTGAGACAACTGAACTTACAGCTTGAGATTTTTGATTTGGAGGGATCACAAAGATGTTTTGAATCTGCATCATGGCAGCAATTGTCAAAATCTCCTGGGAGCAGCCAAAATTTCCTGAGGAGTAAGTAGAAAAATTCAGTAAAAGAAATCCTCCTCCATTCAACTTACCCCCATATAGATTAAAAAGGAAAAGCAGCAGAATATATTTTTATAGTCTATAAAAACAAAATATCTCAACTTCTGGATTTTTTTAGTATAAGAGTGAATGTTTTTAAAGGAAAACTTATTATGTATTAGAGAGGTCCATGAGTTTAACCAATTATTTTCACTAAACACCATGATGAAGCATACAGTCTGTTGAGCAAATGTCTAATACTACACTACAACTACAAAAGGCAGTGTCCTCTACTCAAGTCTATGAAAAGAATTGGATTTTTTTTTTCTCCTACCTGATTCCAGAAGCATCTTTGCAAACATAGGATTCAAAGGAAACTCTGCTATTCTTATTCCAAGAGGTTCTGTTAAACGGCAGTGCATATCCAAACCTGCAGCATATTAATAAACGTAGCTGAGATATAGGCAAAAGTAGCACAGAAAGTCTTAAACACACAAATTTCTTCATTTTGACCAAGTTCCATTGTTATGTAATAGCCAGGGTGCCTATTAGCTGTTAAGACTCATGCTTCTCCTTTTTAAGTATTTAGTAACATCTTTGTTCACAGGGATGGGCAGCAGCAGGAGTCCAGATGAGAATTAAAAAAAAAAGGGCATAACTATGGAACAGGTATAATTGTAGAAACAGGAAGCACTACTGGGGATGGGAGTAGGGTGTCATTTTTCCGAGTCACATCTGCTTACATGACAGAGAAAAATTATTTAACTTTAATCTAAACTAGTGGTGTACAGCTGATGAAGATTCTCTACAGTTTAGTCTGCCTCATGCATCAATAACTAAACCTCCAACCACGTTCCAACCGTAACCTTGTTACTGGAGATAGTACAGGACAGAGCCATGACAGCTTGCTTTTCAATTCCCAGTTAGCACTGAGCAACCCTGCACGTTTACCATTTTAGTTGTATGGCTTCCTGCAGACAAATATCTGCAGTAAGGTTTCCCCATGCAAACCACTGGGTCATACTCCAATGCAGAGCACTATGTTGAAATTTCAGGGAACGATGTACATTGAAAAGCTTTTCTGTTGTAGGAGGACATAGGAAATAAAATTAAAAAATACAGACACAGGAAATTATAAGAAAAGAGCTCGCTAAGAAAAGTGGCACAGAGTGAGAATTGAAAGAGAAAATTGCAAGTAAGCCAAGCTGTACAAGGTGTGATAAGGAGGCAGCGCACAAGAGAAAAGCTCCCCAAGGAGGGATTAACAGGAGCCCAATAACAGGACTTTCGGGCACTGTAGATTGCGTAAAAAACCACAGCAGAGTGGACTGAGGAAGCACAACTGTGGCCCACACATTATATAAACATACTATTTGTCAAACTGCGTGGTGGCTCAAAAACCACAGTTGTACTTCAGCTATGCTTCACAGAGAAAAGCAAAGCCACAAACCAAGGAAAGCAATGAGATCTCCTATAACTCATGTCAGTATATGTAAAACCACAGACACCTCTGTCCTTTATTATGTGATACACTAGCATCTCACTCACTATCACAATGTAGTAACTCACTCACCACACCCCTGCACTGCTCAACAAAACCTGATAGACATTGCACATAATGTCAAAACATTTTCCTCAGAAACAGGTACAAAAGGCAGCCTGTGTGAAATGATAAAGTAATATATGTAAACACAAAGTCACAGAAACTGCAAAAATTAAGGGAGGATAGCTTTCATTTGACCACTGTAACATGAGAAGTTCAAGTGCTACCACAGTTAATAGCTTAGAATATGTTGTCTTTCATGTACAAAAAGATAACCAGGTTCCTAAGTAGGAAAAAGGAGAAACTGTGATCTTTTTAACTTTCCACAGCTGTATCGAGCCATAACCCTTTGGTTTCTGCTGAATTCTACAAATCTCAGTGCAATTTTGCATGGATATATATAGCTTGTGTACAGATGTCTCTGTAGCAGTAAGCCTGAACATACACAAAAGGCCTGCAATGGACACAGGTGTGTGTATGTATATATAAATATATATATATATACACACATAAATAAAATATACAAGACTGTAGAAAATTGCAGATTTGAAGCTTTGCTTCGAAAAAGATACTGCAAAGATTTTTATTGAACATGCTCAGCAGAGATTATTCAAGTACCATGTCACTAAGAAGTTTAAAGTAACAATCACTACTATGTGACAGCCTGAGGGATTAAAACACTTTTAAACGCAGATAGAGTGGTTGTTTCTGATTGGTGACAACTTACAAACAAATCTTCAACAAAATCTTGGATCTGAAATAAAGCTAAAAATAAAGCCACTTTTTACTTGCTCCTGAATTATGCTTAAAAATAGAAAACTCCAACTGACCACTCAGACTTTCAAAGGGGCATCAAAAGAAAAGGCTGAGAAGAGACACTCCTGATGTAATCAGTTTGCATCACTGTAAAAATAAGCAGTCGAAAAACAGTGATGTGTTTATTCAACACAACTATCTCAACCTTAAAAGCGCCTGCTCCGCACAGGTTTCTCTCTTGGCACCGCACTGGCACAATAGGGTTCTGACCTTAAACTGCACATTTGCATGCTATTACAACACGAACGATTAAATACCTGTTCCTACTTGCGTAAGAGAAGTTTAATTTTTACTGCACCTGCAAAAGCTTGGGCAGCTTCACCTCAGCAACTTATATAAAATCTCCAGAATAAACCATCTAAAACCTTAAACTTCAGCAAAAATTGAAGAGCAAATCTGCGTATCACACATGCACACACATTTATTTCCTTCTTAAACACCAACATCAGCGCTTCTCTGCTTTGCTACAAAAGCTGGGCAGCCAAGAGAGTAACAGCTCTGTACCCTTCTGTGAAGCTACCACGAGCACAACACTTGAGCTGTTTGATGTTTTGGCAAATCAGTGAGTTTATTGACCTTTCCTCTCCACTTCCCTAAGGTGGTTTTGGCTGTGAATTCATCCCTGCGACATGCTTCCGAGCCAGTGGGAAAGTCCTTGTTCCAAGCTGGAAATGGTTGCCAAGAACCAGGTGCCTGAAGTGAAACCCTTCCTTGCAACACGGAATCGAATCAGCACTGAGAAAAATCATGGCCAAGCAGAGTTACAGCTCCATGAGAAAAAGAAGAGGGCAGACTACCACAAATTACAACACAGCATTCATAAGTGATGTAAAACCAGCTGCAAACCTCTGGAAGCTTCCAAAAGTTACACAATCTCCTTTACACTACCCTTTTCCTCATGTTTATATCATGGAGCAAATATTGTTAACTTTGAATTAACTACAAACTGAGTTGAAGTCAAACAGAGCTTCATTTTGATTACTTGTTCTTGTGTCAAGTTTCTGTTTTGTTTAAGTTTGTTGCACTCGAAAAAATTAAACATCTGTCAAAAAACCCAACAATGTAACAGTTTTTCCCATAAACAAAATTAAACAGCATACATTCGGCACACCACAACAAAAAGGAATTGAAAACTGTGTATAAAAATATTCCTACAGTGTGATTTGAATGTTACAGCTATGCAACAGTAGCCTAATGAGAAAAAACAAAATACATGTAGAATCACAGAATCACAGCATATTTCAAGCTGTAAGGGACCCACAAGTATCAGAGTTCAACTCCCTGCTCCTCGCAGGGCTACCTAAAACTAAACCACATGAGTAAGAGCGTTGTTCGGACTCCACTGAATTTGAGAACAAGCTGTGATTAGTAATCCAGAGAACTTAAAAAAAAAAAAAAAAAAAAAATCAATTAAGTAACTAAATAGTAGAAAAGTACTTTGAATTATGCTCTTCTTATCTATTAGACTATTTTTTTCTTCTTTTCACTAGAAGTTGGTGTGTATCCGCTCATTTGCCCATAATCAGAAAGTTCAATACTAAAACTCAAGGCACTGTGAGCTGCGTGCCAACGAGCTCCCGGGCATTTCAACGCACGAAAAGCAAGCAGGCTGTGCACAGAAAACACAGCCATGCAGTGAGAGAAGCGTGGTTCCAATCCATCCAGGAGGAAAAGGGCTGCCTTTAGGAACGACGAGGGGGATTTTTAGTGGTTGCATCGTGTATTCACAGCTAATAGAATCAGAACAGTTTGACTTGCTACAGGCTTGAGCTTTGTCTCAGCTGCAGGACCAACACCACTAACATCAATAGAACTACACCACCCAAGGTGTAATAAGCCATACTACATTCAGAACAGAGACACAGACTAGAACTGATTTTAAATATTATAACTAGATTAGATTTTAATAAGTTTTGGCAGTCATACTTTCAAAATCATATCAATGACAAGGTCTGAAAACTAAGATGTGACACGTGCTTTGCTAAGCCATCCAGAAGCACTCTCTCTATCAGGTTTAATTCCAGTGTCCAGTGACTGGCCTCTCCCAAATTCAAGCATCAGATTTTATGTACAGTGTTTAGGCAGAGTTACTGCACACACAGCAAGATCAGATAATGAATGTAACATGCCAACAGAAAAAGTTTCAAATAGATACACTATGCTTTTTAAAGTCTGACCAAGGAATAAACCAAGTAGCAATTACCCTAAGCTTGCTAAATTCTATGTTATTACAATCAGTCTGATCGTGAAAGAGATGTCAAACCTTGACTTTCAACTTTTTTTTGTTTATACTTGCAAGTGCTACATGTTTCCATCATTGGCACAGTAACGTAAAACAAAAGATCACCACATTAAGAGCTTCAGTATCTAACAGCTTACGTAATTGGATGCAGGTAGATTTAGTGTCTAACTCATGTACTGGGTCTAATTAGTGTCCGAACTCCGCTTGTATCTTCATACCACTCTGTAAGGACGGAAGAAACACAGACAGATCTGCCTGAGAGAATGAAGCCAACACCCTCAGCAACAGGGCTGTTCCTAGCAAAGACAAAAGGCTGGTTCCTCCCGTGCAGGTGCAAAAAGATACAGAGAAGGTAGCTGTAAAATACATGTCTGCCCAGCCTAAACAGTTAAATTCTAGTCTATACTCTATGCAACAGATTTCTATTTCCTCCCAGAAAGTTATTGCTGCTTTTTGCTTGCTTACTTGTCTGAAATAACCAGAGAAAAAGAAAGGAAATTCAGAGGACACTGAGGTATGCTTTAAAAACACACTAACAAAAAGCTTCCACCAGTCAAGGCTCTGTTTTCTGTAACTTTTTTTTTTTATAACTCCAGTAACGTAACTATAAATAAAGCAAAGCATAATATTCTCACCTCCTAAAGCATACAGCAATTCTAAAGCTTGCACCATTGACTGTGCAGGAGGTGGCTGTGAAGAAAAAAAATGTGTATAGTTTAAAGTTATCATCCCAGAACACATAAGTTTTCACACAAATTTTTAGATCTTCCCCTTTGCAAAAATCTTACATTCTAACTACCTACCTTTCTGCTTAGGCAAAATGATGAAAGAGCTCTCAGACTCTTCCCATCATCCTCCCACTGACCACCAGTGCTGCAAGTCAAAACTATCTCAACAGGCTCAGCGTCATCACTGTGATGCTCTCAAGATCTAGATGTGATGCTAGAAAAGGCACACTTGCTTTGTCCAACAGCAATGCCAGCAGTGATCGGAACAATTACGTAACTTTCTCTTCTACCGCTGCTATATTAGTTTTTCACATCAGTACAAGTGTAGCTAGAAACTTTACAGAAATCAACTCTAAAATTTGGGATGGCTCTTTTAAACAAGATGGACAAGCATAGGTTTATTTCTGTAGATACCAACTTTTTCTTCCCCTTTTTCTTTATAAATTCAGTGCGAAGGGATTGCAGTTACAGTTTTGCAGAATCTCAGAGTTTGCCTTTCTAGGCCTTTCTCAGCTTCTCAATACTTTCAATAGCAAACTCTACAACACAAACAGTCGTTGTTTCTAAGTTGTCACACACATTACTTACACTAGCTGATTTCCCAAAACATACTTTGCTGCCTGACAGTGGGCCATGAGTTACGCTCTCCAAACCAACAGGGCAACGGTTACTGGTGAATGGTTCTGTGGGTTATCAACAAGTTATATAGTGATGTTTCTTCACACTAAAAAAAGATGATGGACTAGGACTCACCGAAAGAAAGGAGAACCTGAGCACATTGTCAATTCCCAAAGCCTTCAGCTGCAAGATGACAGGTGCAAGGTTACTGCGCTGCATCTCAGGAACAGTGGACTTGGGCAGCTTCTCAAAGTCCTCCTCTGTTGTGGGAGAAAACAGCAATTTGGGACTGAGCTTCAACTCCTACTCTACGCAAAGTGACAGAATCATACCCATTTCAAGTTAAAATTTTCAAATATGAATAGTTCACAGGGGTTAAAAAGAACTCTAACTCAAAGATTATAATTTTTCTCCAATTGACTCAAGAGAAGCATCTGGGGTTGGCAGCTATTCCTATGAAGGAGGGGACGCAAAGAAGTCTATCTCAGTTATCTAAAGGATTTCCAGAGTGCTTTGTTAGACACACAGTCTAAAGGAGACTTCAGACACAGAAGAGAGCATCATAGGTGGGTATTATAAATTGAAGCAATGGCTCAGAAACTAAGATCATAAGAAGATAAACTTCTTAGTAGACTCGCCAGAGTTGCGTGAACATTACAGGTTTGCAATTGCTGACAACATTGTAGCACCTACCCTGCTCAGTTTGTGTTTCTGTCTCATGAAAGGATTCAGTGTCCAACACTTAGCACATATGAACAATGTATTTCTAAATAAGCCAGAGGAATAATGTAGGGAAATTTCTGTCTCTCACTCAGAGAAAAAAAAAAACAAAACCAAACCAGTGTTTTGTTCTTGTACTAAAACCACCGTAAAACAAAGTGCAAATCACACCAGCAAGTTCACCTTCCCTACACATCCAATCACTGACCTGTATAAAGTCTGTAACATTTTCCGGAGCGGTTCCGTCCCGCACGCCCCGCTCTCTGATTAGCTGAAGCTTTAGACACTGGCACCACCACAAGGCATTCAATGGCTGTTTTGGGGTTGTAGGCCCGGAGCTTCACAAAACCACAATCGATTACGAACGCAATCCCGTGAATTGTGATGGAGGTCTCGGCAATGTTGGTGGCTACTATCACCTACAGACACAACAAAGACACTGTGAACTCAATCTCAATTACTCCATCAAGCCGCAGCATCAGTGCAGAAGGACTCCAACACAAGCCACTTGAAAGACCTCAGATATCCCAGCTCCAGTAAACACACCCGAGTACAAAAGGATACAGTACATGCAGCAGAAAGAGCTGTCAGCTTGAAATAAGCCCAGTTTTTGCAGCTTCACAATCACTTTCTTATTCAAATTTATTCTCTCTTAACAAAAGAATTTGGCAGTGTTTGCAGAGAAAAGCATTGACTGTAAATCAAGTGTTCTTATGTAGCAAACTAAAAATATTTCATTTCTGCTTCCCAGTTAGATTGAGCTGTTACTTGTAACGTTGGAATGAGGCAGGGGATAGGAGCAGAACAGAGCTGATTAAGCGTTCCACGTTCAGTATTCCTGCAGAGGTTTATAAAAATGTCCTAAAATATTAAAAAATAATTGTTCCCAGATGACAGAGGGAAGTTTAATCCTTAGTTCATCTGAAATCATAAAAGTAAATCTTGGTAGTTAATTGACTAAATGTTATATCCTGAAGAGAAAAGAAGCATTTATACACTCAATGTTCTCCAATACCAGATGAACAATTTTACTTCTTAGACGCCAACAGGCACAAGAATTACAAGAAGGCACCCCTGTGTAATTCTTTCATCTTATCTCAGCCCAATACAGGCTCTGCCTAAGCAGAAAGCACTAATAATGAACAATTACATAGTTCTGTGACATTAAATGTCTGAACAAGACTTACAAATATCAAAACAAAGCTTTTTTTCTACTAAAACCATGCAAGTTCTAACTTGTTTCTTAGGTGAACACAGAGCACTTACCCACTCTGTGACTGATTTTTCCATTACTGACGGAAAACAATCATAGATACTTAGACCACAAAAAGAAATAAAACCAAGTAAAAGTAAAGGACTTCAGGGTGCAAGAAGCTGCAACGGGACATAGGGAAATACAAGGTGAACAAAGACTCTTAAAAACTGAGATGTTTATGAGGAGGGAGGAGAGTTATTAGGCAGGAGAGTTAGAACTAACATGTGTAGGACTGACCAAAGACAAAAAGGGAAGTCAGAGAAGAGGTTCTCGGTTCACAGTCTGAAAACTGATAGGCAGTGTCAGGAGAAGCAGAAAGCCTCCCTCGGTAAGCGTTTGCAATAGTCTCACGATGTAAACCTGATCTACTCAACTGTGCAATGCAGACACCCTTCTGGGTGGCAGACATTGAGACACACACAACAGTCTTACCTTCCTGACGCTGTGAGAAACTCTCTCAAACACTTTCATTTGGTCAGGAGAAGGCAGCCCAGCATACATGGGGAGAACACGAAGGTGCTTTTTCATTCCGGTGCGAGAAAGGGCCCGAGCCTGCTCTATGAGCATGGAAACAACAGTCTCCACTTCCTCCTAGAGTCAGAGCACAACACAGGACAGAACGAGAGAGGTGTCACATTAACATCACATAGCTGTCACCTAGATACAAAAAAAAATGCACCAAAATAATCCAAATATCATTTTAGTTGTTCAAACTCCAGGATTTTTTTACTAGCTCCCTCAATTTTACAATTATGTAAATGGTTATTCATAATATAAATGTAAAATATTTATGTTCACTGTTATTTGAGACAATGTCACAAATACATAAGAAAAGTCACAAGGGAAGGACTGAACATCATTCAGGAGGGAGCAGGCATGTTTTCCCATGTATGTCAACTTGTGAGAGCAAAATGGGAGGCCAATCTGTTTTGACTGTGCAGAATGCTGTGGGTCTTGATCAGGAATGACACAGTAACAATATTTACACCTATTGCTCAACCTCAAATTTAATCTCAGAGATCAATCATATCATCTCACTCTTAAAAAACACAGACAACAGAACACTTAGACATCGCCTTGTCAGATACACAATTCACTCTTTTAAAGTCAAATCAATAATAGAAGTGAAGAAATTATTCTGAAAAAAATGCAAGATGTTATTAAAGTTCTTCAAGGTAGCTCCTCACTGGAAAAATGATAAGCTGCCTCCCATTTACTCTTCTCAGCTGCAAAATGAACTGACAAACATAAACAGAGCAGAAGAGATGAGCAAATTTTCATCTCACAGCAATTTGTTTTTCTGTCAAAGACTTCAGATGTCAAGCCTAACAAATGTAAATTCCATTTGCCTTAAGTATTAATGATGACTCACTGTCAACTTTGTAGGTGTGACTAGCACCAAAACCCACATACTGTTCCACTTATTAACAAGGCCAAAAGCATTAAAGGAGAAAAACTATCGCCCATCACCAGCTTTGATTAATCCAGACCATAATTACATTTTCTAAAAGTCTTTTGGACTGGCCTAATTCTGCTCCCATCAATGCAGAAATATTTGTCATCTTTAATGAGATTAAAGTAAGCACAGAAAAAAAACCAAAGAAAACCAAAAAAAAAACCCCAAAACTTATGTCTACTTATGTCTATACCTGGCCAGTTAAAAAGGCCAGTATATCACCATCATTCTCCATCTGATGAATTTTCATTGCAGTTTCCACAGTTGATTTTATGTAGTCTGGAACAGGACTACAGGGAGAGAAAATAGGAGAGACATGAGCAGAAGAACAGGTACAGACCCTCACTGCTGTAACTAACAAACAGAGCCAGCTGTTGGACACTATATATCAGCCACACCACACTTAGTTCATGATGCAGCCTTGGGCATCAGCCTTCAGCAATTCATTTGTTCCCTTTACACTACAGTAAGCTTAAAAACATGTCTGCTGCTACAAGCAATATCCAAATGCTTCCCAAATTGAATGCTACACCACATTACCATTGATCTGGGAATTCTGTGAGTTCCAACCTAGACAAAATGATACTACAGCTCCACACTCTCCTAATCACCACTGACAGGATCAAACAGGAACACACCTCTGTATGTAAAAGATGTCCACCGGAAACGTTCTCCCCTCAACAGTCAGGATCACACTGGTATCCTTGCTGGGGTCACCGGTATCATTTTGATTAAAGAAATCTCTGAATTTCTACGTTGAAATAAAAACAAACACTTTCAGTTTCGTACTTCAAAGAATTGAGGGAGAATCCTAAAGACATGAAGAAGTTAAATTACTACTAGTTGGATGTTTTCTTCATAAACTTGACAGTGCCAATTTAAAAATTTTGAAGTTTGATTTTTTTTTTTTTGCCTTTTATTCTGTTTGGGGTTTAGACATTTACCACAAACACTGTCTTACATGGTTATTACTTCAAGAAGCAAAGATTGAAAAGAGGTAATAAAATTCATTAGATCAGCTGTTATAGTTGGAAAAAGCAGATATATAAACTTTTTTTTGCATCGGTAACAGCAGCAAAGTCATAGATAAGAAGAACTTAGAAATGACTCGTCCTAAAAGTTCTGGGTAGGGCTTATATATTCCCATCCATTTTTGGATGAGCAAGTAAATCTCACAACTCTTACCAAACGCCAAGATCTCACTTTATAAAAGCAGAGTTAGGCTGATTTCTGTAAGTTTTCGACTTCTGCGTTGCGAGACACCTTCATAAATTTAGATTTATTGACATAAAGTATTTTAAATATGTAATAGCAAAAGAATGAACATTAAGAACCCAAATAATCCATCTCAACGTTCATGATCATAATAGAGACACCATAAACTTCCTGTATTTAAACATGTTCATATAGTCACACTAATAGTTTTGCTCTTATTAACTTATTTTTATACTAACCATAAGCTATTTGAAATGTGTGATTTCTAGCAGCTAAAAATTTTGCAAAGGTAAAGTATTGTAATGTTATCTAGCACAACATACAGAATACATAGTGCTGCAAGAACTGCCATTGCACAGCGTACTATCAAAATTTATGGGGTACAATATTTGCCCCTAAGGGAAATCTCAGCACATCTCTATCTTCAGTGTTACATGCAAGCTCTCATCACCACGTCTCATGAAGGACACAGAGCTAGGAGAAGTACAGAGAAAAGCAAGGAACATGATAAAGGAGATGGAGTAGCTGCAACGTGAGGAAAGACTGAAAAGGCTGGGGCTCTGCTTGGGAAGCAGAAGGGTGAGAAGACACGGAGCTGAAGCTTACAGAATCAAAGGTGACAGATAAATGTAAAACTGGTTTTGGTTTTGGCTTTATTTTGTTTAAAAAAACCCACAAATCCAACACTATTAGAATTACGAGGTCCTTGATGAAACTAGAACATTTAAAACAAATTAAATAAAGTACTTCATTATATACCAGGTGGCAAACTTCTGAAAATTGCTCTCACATGATGTCCTGGAGACTTACAGCTTCATCAAGCAGAATGAAAGACAAATTAACAAACAGCAGGTCTGTAAACACATACTAGAAGGAAACAGCAGGACTGTGCTGTGTAATATCTCTGTTACAACCATTGCAGACACTGAAGCAGCTCAAAGAGAACGGACCCACAGCAGGCGGACAGGCTCACGTGCTCTCCCTAAACAGCATCTCCTATTGCTGCTGCTGCTGCTACAGACAGAGCACTGGGCTGGATGCACCACTGCTCTGATCTAGGACAGCACTTCTTCTGTCCCTACTCAAAATTAAATGAATTATGTTTAATTAGTAAGTTGCACAAGCTTCCACAGGGCCCAAGTCAGTCAAGGATCCAGTAAGATCTCACTGAAATTAAATCCACTCATTTATCACTTATTTTTACTGGTCTATGGTTGTCTCAAATTATTAGTATCAGCAAACCAGAGCTAAACCAATGCCTCTCACTGGAACAGATTAAGCCAAGAGAACATTATTTTATACAATACCAGTAAGAGAAAAAAAAAAGGAATAAAAATACAAAAAGCAGATTCTTATTTAAATTCACTTCCAAAAAAGTTTGCTAATACAAAACGAAAACCAAACATAGCAATCTAACAACAGCAGATTTTTTTCCTGCACTCCTTCCACTCTTCACCACTCTAACAGCAGTAAGGCTTCACAAGAAGCAAGCAGCACAGAAGATAAGTTGGATACCAATAGAAGTGGAGCTGCCACTTAAGGTGACTTCATTTCAAAGCAAATCTGTGAGCTATACCTCTGCATCCAAGGTGGCTGAAGCCACAATCAGTCGAAGATCCCCACGCTTCTTTTGAACCTAGGAGAGAGACCAAGAACATCCAGAGTAAACCCATTTTCTGAGATAAAAGGCTAGAACCAAGTTTTAGAGCATCCAGACTACCAACAACTTCTCTTTAAAAATACTCTGAAACTACAAGACAGTGGATGAACTGAAGCACCCATATCACCCCACAGATCCAACAACCTGATGACTGCTTGGAGTTTTACATATTCATTTTAAGGGCATTCGGTCTGTAACCGTTACAGCTTACTCTTAATTTCTAGTAGGACTCAGATCTTTAGTAGGTTGAAAGTCAACAACAATCCTCTATCAGATCACTTCACATGATCAGCAGCAGAATGAAGACTACCTTTTTGCTAATATCATCTAAGGAGACATTTCGGGGGAGGAAATAGAGGATCCTGAGTGTCAGATGTCTAAAGTAAATAATTGGATATGTACAATAGGCTGTAGGATACAAGAGCAGCTAGAAATCACTGTCTCTCAAATTGGTTCAGTATTCAGCCATTCGGATCAGAGGTTTAACGAAAAGGATGAAAATGAAAATGGTTACAGCGAATATTTTTTTAAAAATAACCTTTTTTAGTAGGCCAATTGCAATGTCTGTATAAAGAGTCCTTTCGTGGGCTTCATCCAGCATGAGGACACTGTGAATAAAGCAGAAAGAGAACATTTCAGAAATGGTTTGACTGACACTAGAATCAGTGTCTTCTTTCCTTCTAGAATTACCATTATTTGAAATCTGCTGCTGGACTATTGCTGTTTACATCCACTTAGAAAACTGTGAAAGTTAAAAAAAAGCACAGTAATGAAGTAGGGAGAAAAATGTAGCTAACGTGGTACATAAATACTGTTCTTTGTTTGGGACAGTTTCTGGAAAGGGGTAGGAGAAAAGGTCTGTTTTCCTTGTACTGCACAGGTTTTCTGCATATCAGAATAGTCTGTGTTTGTTGCCGATTTTTTTTTTTAATTTGATAAGCATCAGAAAGCAAAAGTGAATTTAAAACTAGTAAATGAAACAATTCAGACTCCATGAGGCCCATTTAGGTTTTTTCCAAAACCACAGCACCAAATCCTGCCAGGTTTGGTGTTGCAATGATTAATTGATTTTCTAACAGTCTTTACAACATAAAAAAAGTCAAACTCTAAAATAATTTTCACATCTCTTGGTATTTAATTTATAATAACCACACCTCAGTCTAAAAAAATGCGGTTGTTTACCAAATTACACTTCAACAAGCATTCACTCCATGTTTCCTTACCTGTATCTTGTTAACAAAGGATCAGCCATCATCTCCCTCACCAGCATACCATCAGTTAGAAACTAAAAGTGAATGCAAAGAAAAACATTTTGAAAACTCCTATCAAGTAGTCTTGATTACTCGTGTAATTTTTAAAGATTATTTTCTAGCCTTTTACCTGAATTTTGCCTTGCCTTTAATTTTCTAATGATCTATTAAATTGATCTATTTTCAGCTATGGAGGTCAAATATGTATTTCTGAGTGCTAACGCAGAGATAAGCAGAGTGATTGCCTTTTAATATGTATTGAATTTTTCAAAATTAGTTACTCATGTATTGGAAAAAAATAACAGATTGGCAGACTGGAAGACAGCAACAGAAGTTTCTTCCCTCTTGTCTGTATCATGGCTAAATCTGTTGTACCAGTAACATCCTCTGTGTCAATCCAATCTTGACCCTCTCAAATTAGGCTACTTAACAACTATCACACACTTCTGACCAGAAAACAAACCTTAACATTTTAACAAAATGCAACATTTCAATTTAATTCTTTCTACTAGCCAGTGGAAACTCATCAGCCTCATAGAGCCATCAACAGTTTGACCTGGGACTCCAGCTGTGGCTTTGAACTAGGCAAAAACTGGTGTGCAAGGTAAAAACCTCAAATTTCCAAATCCAAATGCTTAATCAACACAGTCAAAAAAAAGAAAAACAAAACCCAGAAGATTTCAGCTGCATTTAATGAATAAACATCTCAATTTCTTTAACTCTAAAAGGGCTACCAGACTCAAAAAAAAAAAAAAAAAAAAAAAAAAAAAAAAAAGTAAATTATCTCATTCATCATCATTGCTACTCCAGCATAAGTAAAGCAAACTCCCATCTGTACCAGCACAAGCAACACTAATATTGCTCACAGCACTAAAGAACAGCTGTGATGCTTGCGATTTAATCCCCATCAAATTACTCTCAGTTAGCCTACTCATCTTATGTTTTCTCTGCATTTTAATCAAAATCTATTTTTAGGGTGGTGAGGATATTTCAGCTGTGTGATTCACTGCAGCCTTTCACTATGACTGTGAGTGACATACCAGGTCACACTAGCACTGCACCAACATCTGGCCATACCTACGTTGAAAAACCTCCTTTAGTTTTAAAATGGTGGTTGCCAGACCAGCAGAACAGAACACATGCCCATTTTATTAAGGTTTGGATAGCCACAGCCATTTGAAGCACACTTTTGGGGTACCCCCTTGGAAAACTGAAATGCTATCTATTCTCTTTACTGGGCATCACAAGTTTCTCATTAATTTTGCGAAAGTACTTGAAGAGTTTCAGCTAACTCTCTCAGAGTAACCACATGTTGTTCATGTTTCACCTTAATTCTTGTAGCCTGTGGATCCGTGCAGTCATCAAACCGAATACAATATCCAACTTCATGACCCAACACTGCACCTCTTTCATCAGCAACTCGGCCTGCAACCTGAAAAAAAAAGAGATTCTTAAAAAGAGACAGCTCACAGCACGCGAGTTGTATGGTTATTTTATCCACAGAGAACAGGCATCAAAACAGAAACAGAGCTGCAGCTTCCAAAGAATTATTTGTTCTTGTTCAGACACAAAATTCCATTTGGCATAATGGTGTATACTGAATATACAGGCAGTAAATACTTTTAAAATGTTTTAGGATAACTTAATAAATCTGTTTCACCTTGCTTCTACTGAAGAAAGCTATAGAGGTACCTTTCTGTGACAAGTACTCTGACAGACCTACAAAGGCAGCCACTCAATCAATCGCAACGGTGGAGAAGAACCACCTCCCAGCGAATGCTGGACTGCAATTTAAGAACACTGTTAGCACACAAAAAGGGAATACACGGATATGGTACGTAGAGAAAAGTTATCAGTTAAGCTGATCTCTCTTTGAACTTACTTAAGACTTTTTTTTTTTTAAATAAAGATGCTACTGTACTTTTCATAATACAGAATCTTTTAAGCAGGAAACAGACAGAGAACTAGCAGAATAATTAAAAGCAGCATCAATTTTTTTGGAACAGCACTACCCTGGGCCAGTTTTAAGCCAATAGCTCCTTCAGCTAAAAATCCTGGGTTATGCAGACTTATTCTACAGAACATTAGGTATTATCAGGCCATGGTTTCAGCAAACTACTAAAGACATGAAATAGCTAAAGACACAATAAAACTCCACAACACATACATTAGTCCCAGTAGAATTCCAAGAGGAAGTTACTTTCAGTCATTTGAGTGACATGCTAAACCATACCAACAGGCAGTGAATTCATTATTTCACTTGGAATCTTATCACCCCATCACTTTCAGCTCAAATACTCAGGATAATTGTCAGCCTGAGTACTGCAAGTAGAAGTTCAGGAATTTCTAAGCTATGCCTTATGCCTCTCTTTACTTCTGACAATCTCCATACCCTAGATGGGAAAGCAGATAAGCACACCAATTAAAATAAAAGATCACTTTCAGTTCAAGACAAAGCAACAAATCATCAACTATATCTCTCACAGCCACACAGTCCAGGCAGTTTGCAACAACACTCTCAAAGAAAAATCCTACTGTGTCTATATAGCAAGTCCTAATTGAGTAATATTTCTATTTTAGGCTCAAAAATAACGTGTTAAGACACCAGAGCGGAAAAAAGAAGTAAGCTTGTCATGAGAAATTATTGCAGTATACACAACGTCTCCTGTTAGAATCATGCACTGTCAGCTGGATGTCCTATGAAGGAGAAAAGGGAGGACACTGCAGGCAGACTGCGCAAAGCACGAGATGCAGATTACTGCTAGAGACTGTTTCCTTAACCACGTTGGATCTGGTCAAAGAATACTGGATGAGCCGAAACAGCAAGCTGTCCAGCTGCTCAGTCTACTACATTTTTACCAGAGGCTTAAGCTGATTTGTTGCAGGTACATCATAAAGAGCAGGCAAAACGAGGGTTACAAAATGGCACCTCAGTTCTCTGTACAAAAAGAATGCTGCAGCAGAAACTTCAGCTCACCAAGTCAGTGTTGGCAGCAGTTACAAAGACAAGGAGCACTGGACACTTTCTGGGCAAACTGTTAACAGACAGTCCAAGATGTCGCCCTCAGCATTCCCTCTTGTTCCTCTCATAGGGCATCGAGCTGACGTTATGCTTTCCTAGATATACTGTGTATATGAAAAGAATTCTCACAATAGAATTTTTTCTTCTTTTCCCTGACACTTAGAAGGGAAAACAAATCAAAAACCACACCACCAACAACAAAACCACAGAGAAACTATTTGAGAAAACTAGGTATGAATGACCAAAAAGAGGTATCCAGCCTCCTCTTTCTTCCACTGGCTCTGTTACTATACAAAGATTTACACCACTACTTTACTCCGTGAGAGAAGTCAAGGGTCACACAAGCACAGTTCTAGTCCAGAGGCAATCATAGCTCAACGCTGCGCAGCCCTACCTTCTGTGCACAGTTCTGCTGATACCACTTGGTTTTATTTCAAAACTTCTACTTCTGCAATTCTGGACTTGGAATCCTTGGCAAGCCCTACTAATCAGGTTGAATTCAGTGTATGGTACCAGCAATTCCATGAGGAAGATAAGTAGAAATGTCTGCTCATTCAGGAGCTCATGCATTTGCCATTCCTGCTATCCAGCAAAACCTGCTAATAAACTGGAGGTTGTAATGACAAGAAACCAGGAAAATCCGGACACGGAGAAACTCACTGAAACAGCAGCTACCCGACGAGGCTGCGTCACACCAACAACTCTTCCTTCGGCTGTCCAGCCAGCTTCTGCTAGGTACTGCAAATAAACATTGAGGATAAGAAACAAATTGATCATGCTGTGACTACAGCAAGGTGTTAGTTTTCCACACTATGCGCCGTTTCCTGGTGCTGACACTAACTGATGCATGACCTTAGGCAAATCAGTTACTTAGAGATTTTGTGCATTATTAATCTCACCATTAAAATTAATACAGTACAATCCCTACTTCTTAAGTACATAAGCTTTCAGAAAGCATCTAAGAGCAGTTCTTTGGGTCTCAAGTATTTTTAACTACTTCATTTTTTATCTCTTCCGTCCTTCACTTTATAATCCCTTTAAGAAAAAAAGCTAAGCAGCACAGTCCTGCACTCACACTGAAGCAGATGATATATTCATCATTAGTCTGCAATTTTTTAAGTTAAAATGAAGAACTAACTTTGAAACATTCTCAGTCTTTTATCATTTCTGTCACAAAAGAGAAAATTTTACAAAACCATAAAAATACACAATATTCCAAAAATTTCCAAGAGGAACACTCATAAGAAAAGTGTACCTTTTTTTCTTTCTTAAAAACAGATTCTCAATAAAATTTTAAACATGACCCTGATAGAGTAATAAACACCCACTATAGCAAAGTGACTACAATTTTATCAGCATAAGTTTATTTGTTGTGTAAGGTCCTTTCCTGTAGTGGAAGAAGGGTTTATATTACAACTATACCAGCTCCTGCTTTCAAAAATGAAGTCTTATATTCCTCTCCTTTTGGTCACACAGGTGAATTCCATTCTCACAGTGCTGTTCCGGGTTGCTGGTTTAAACATTTCATGTAAAATCACCTGATTTTACCAAGTTAAACAGACACTTACTTGCGGAATCTGCGTTGATTTCCCACAACCTGTTTCGCCGACAATCACCAGAGTCTGATAATTCTCCACTAGATAAAGTATGTGGTTTCTTAGCTGAAAGAGAAGATGACATTTAAGTATCAAAGACAGATGTGTACAAAACCAAGAAAATAATCAAAATGACAATATTTACAAATCTAACAGACACAGCAAATTTATTTAACATGGAGTTTACTGCCAAAAGCTAAACTGTTCTTTAAAATATATAAATGACACATACAACATAGAGTAAATAACAAATCTACAAAGCCTGTAAAACTGTCAGTAACAGTTGTCAAACAGGACAACCAATTCCAGCAAATAAAGAGGGCAAGGTCATAAAATTACTATTTTATATTGTAAAGTGATTCTATACTGCTCTTTAAAAGAAAAAAAAGTAAGAGCCAGGCATCATACAACAGATTTAATATACCAAAAAGAATTTCTGTACCTTAAAAACAGGCAGCTTTTGTCTTTGTTGCTCAATAGAAAGGGAGGCATAAGGATTATAGATAACGGTTATGCCGCTGCTCTCAGCAGGACTCTGTCTCTCCTCTGAGACACTGACACCTGGACCTTCCGTGCCTAGATGACATAAGTTAAAATTAACTGGAAGAATAGACTTCTGCCTAGCATATCACAATACAGCCCAAATAAATATGTTCCTTATAAGGAGGAATCATGGGTAGCAGCATATATCAAAATATTAACTTTTCTATTCAAATAATCGAAATAATAAGTAACAATAAAGGTAGAAAATCTTTCAAATTAAATATGTGTCTCCTGCTCGTTTAAAAAAAAATATATATAATGAAGGAAAAAAAAACCCACATAGGAAAAACATTCAGCAAGATCTTGGAAACTTTCTTCTTCCTGTGCAACAGCTGAGATGTATCTTGAATATCCTTCTCAGAAGATTTTAAGCCAGCCAGTCAGGCATGTAACAACTTCCCTTGACTAACATCAGCTGTATAAACAATTTAACCTTGCGTGCTTATGATACATCTCACTTCAGATCTGAATTTACCTCAATAACTGACAGTTGATTTATTCCTGCTGCAGGTTACCATAAAACTACTGAAAACGCTGAATCATGCAAGTGAACTAGAAACAAAAACTCATCTCAATAACGGAACATACAATCTCCAGCTGCAGATTCGTTTGGGAAAGTCTGGGAGCAAAGAGGGTTCCCCTCTTCTGCAGGATTTGCTTGTTTGGGCTTTTTGCACTTTTCCCATTGTTTAAAAACAGTTAGTCTTTATTCAAAGCTGACAAGCAAGTTTTATAGCAAATTGATCCAATTTTAAGTGTCATTAGCAAGGACTCCAATAACTATTCACTCCCCAGGACAGATTGGGAAGTTAAGAACCAGAGACTTGAATAGTTGGATCTTGACAAATCAACAAAGTTAACAGATATTGCTTCTCATCATCCACGGATGTTCTTTCACAGCATTTTCTGTTTTTTTTTTTTTTAAGAGACAAGTGTCAATCTATTACTATATATACACATACTATATATACACATGTATTATTATAACATTAAAATGATTAAGAAGCTGTTTGCTAAACTAATCCTGACTCCGGAATAGCTTTGCAAACCACAGCATATCACAACGCAGTGATCGATTTTTAAAAAACGACCACACTGAGACCCACCAAGCTTCCCTTTGGGTTAAGAGAACGGGAAGGTACACAACTGTCCAAAGCCTGAGGGAACCATCACAGAGTCACAGCACAGGGAAGGCTCGGGGAGGCTCTGGACACCTTCTAGTCCACCACAGGGTCACTTACAGCAGGCTGCTGGGGTCCTTGCTCAGTCAGGCTGGAGACCCCACGACCCGGCTGACTGTTTGTTCCCAAACTCACTCACACAGTAAAAAAAGGTTTTTCTCATGTTTAAGGTGACTTTCTCATATTTTGGCTTGCGCCCATTGCCTCTCGTGTGGCTCCATCTTCTTCACATTCCCCTGGCAGGTATTATGTACATCAAAACCACCCTCCTGACGCTCCTCCGGGCTGCACAGCCCCGGCTCTCGCAGCCCCCCGTTGCATGTCCCACGCCCCCGTCTCTCCCTCATCCTTGTGGCCCTTGACTTTGTGGACCTGCTTCAGTGAGCACACGTCCTCCCGGTGCTGGGGAGCCCGCAGAGCGCCCCGATTTTCCAGCGCTGGGGGGAAGGATCCTCCCTCCCGCAGCCCCGGGCGCGGGTCACCTTCTCTGCTGCCGCCACGGGCTCACGCTCGGCTTGTACCCGCGGGACCCCCTTCTCTGCCGAGCGGCTCTCCCCCGTCGGGAGCGGGAAAGTTGTTAAACTTCTTGGGGTTCCCCTGCGCGTTTTGCCAGCCCCCCTCGAAGGGCAGCACAACCACCCGGCGAGCCATCCACCCCAGCGGGCTGAGGGCGGACACCCTCCCTTCCCTTGCTGGAGTCACAGAGCCCGGCTGGAGTCACGGAGTCACAGAGCCCGGGA
>WHYT01017374.1:106146-158524 GCA_009806455.1 Tetrax tetrax | reverse complement strand
CCCCGCATCGGCCGCACCCCCTCACCCGGCTTCCAAAACTTCACCGGTCCCACGGGCGCCGCCATCTTGAGGTGAGAGGGCAAGCGGAAGCGGCGGCGCCCACGTGACGCGCCGCCCGTTGCCACGGTGACCGCAGCGGCCCCGCCGCGCTGGGGCAAGCGGGCTCCCCTCCGCCGAGGGCGGGCAAAAGGCCCTGCTGCCAACACCGTAGCTTTGGGTGTTTTTCCTATTTTAACAGCAAAAACGGCCCCCAGTTCATAACACCGAGTGTAAGATCGGCGCTGTCACGTCAGGCGCACAGACAGCAGTGTCGCTGAGGAAACGCGGTTGATAAAATCCTTCTCAACTGTGGCTGAAGCCCACCCTTCCCCTCTGAGCCAGAAGATAAATAAAAAGATAAATAAAAAAAGATAAGATAAGATAAATAAAAAAAGTACAGATAAAGACCAGGGGGCAAGCCCCCCAGGCACTACTCCTGTTACTAAAATCACACGTACAACCTGGGGAAAGAACCTATTATTCAACGGGATTGAAAGGTCACCTCCAAAAGGTCCTTGCCTCATTAATTAACCAAAGCTAATTGCTTCCCTGCTCCCCAGGAAGGATGCCTCCACGCTACCTGCACCGCAGCTGTTGCACTTCACACCAGGCAGCTGAAGGACTAGAAAGAAAACAAGCGGAGGAACAGTTAATGGGCTCAGCTGTGCCCTACCACAGGCTCATTACAGGCCAGGAAAGTTATTACTGAATCAAATTTAATGTAGACCTTGAGTTAATTAAGCACAGGCTGGAGTAAAAAAAAAAAAAAAACACCAACCAAAAAGTATAATTGTTTAGTAATGCTGCTAAAAACTCATGCTTAAGGAAAAAAAAATAAAAATCCCATTTTATTTTCTTCTTAATCATTCTCATTCTTCATTAATAACTTTACACGCCAGTAGGGCAGTTGTGGTGATTAACACAGGCTGCACTTCACAAGGCTGTACCTCCACTGTCACTTGTTATGCTAAGTCTCCAGGTAATCACTTGAAAAAGAGGTTATTCAGTTATAATCAAAGACATTCTTAAAATTCTGGCTATTTATTTCAATATTTTCAGATTAAGTCCACTCTATCAAAAATAAACACCTTTTATCATAGTGTTTTGTATCACCAATATATTAGCAGCTGTTGAGAAAAAGTCTAAGTAATGGTACATGGGAAGAGTTGCCTATTAAAGTAATGAGATGAATAGCAAAGTTAAAAACTTCTATTTGAGAAAACATACACAGATAATAATTGTGAAAATAGGATTGTACAAACAATATTTTGCATAGTGTACATGGTATTTTTTGTGTGTTTATGGAAAATATAGTTAAGAATAAAAATTCATGTTTCAAACTTCTTTACATCTGGATAAAATTTAGGACTGTTGAACTATTGAATATTTACAGATCAGGAGAGTCAAAACTATTACATTTCTATGATTGTAAGCACAGAAGAAAAAGGCACAGATGAGTTGTATCCTAATCAGTACATTATTGCACTGTCCACAAAGACCATTTCGTAAGCTCCACATGTCCGATTTGACATTATCCTGCCAATGTTTAGCACAGACCCCTAAGAAATTCCCCAGCTAAGTTTTAACCTTCCCCTTTGAAGCCCGGAACCCACAAGACACTTATGCAAGCATAAACCCACGTTTTTTGCAGAGCCTTAAGAACAATTTGAGAAATGGTGTACCTCTGCTTTTGCCACAGCTGCTGTGGTTGGACTAACACGAGTTTCTGCACTGGCAGGCTGCTGGAAGTTCAGTGCCTCAATGTACAACTGTTTGGGAGGACAGCTTATTCATTTCAGGTTTTTTTGTTTTTCTCCAGGAATGGATGGATTAAAAAAAAAAAAAAAAATTGAGCTTGCACGAAACCTTAAAAATAAATGGTTCTATTTCTGATTTCCATGTTATCGCACGTGTAGTGGACGTAAGGCTTTTGAGAAGTAGCAGCAGCTTCACAGATTTCAGATCTACTCAACTTTTCCCTTAAGATCAGACAGCAGTAGCATCCATAAAGAAACCAAAGAGTATCTATAGTAATGACAAGAAAATGGTCTCGTTTGGCTCTGCTACAAACATAGTAGGTTAGGAAATCTATCCCTTGCATGCATTTATTGCATCATGTCCAACCATCCAAGTATTCTTAAAATTATAAAGAAAAGGTCATTTGAAAGTCAGCCATTGCAAGACAAGAATACTAGAAGTCAATAATGGCTTTCCAGGTGGTAAGAGTTTTGTTTTGTTTTTTAAACACATCTGAGCCTAAGACAATACCATAATTGTACCTGTTGATCTGCATTACAGTGGTCTTTAAACAAAACCACAGTTACAGTATCACTTTCTCTCAGTTTGAGGTTTGTTTCCCAGCTGCTCTCACAAACATACTCTAAGACAGGACTGGACATGGACAGCTGGACGTGGTTCCCGAGGTTCTGCTTCTCGCTCTGAGTGAACACGCAATTCATCTCGCTATGATCCAGTGTGGCCTCATAACTAGAGAGCCATTCCTCTTAGTCAGCAAAGGAGAGGTATGCATTGCATTACTTGACACGTAGACTGCCTCCCTTGAGGCATGCAGATAGCTTCGCTTCCTTTTCACATTTCCTACAAATGCTCTAAGATACAAAAACTCCATTCTCAGGAAGTTTTCCCTGGTCAAGTCTCTGGAAGCCACTGTTATCCTGACCAGCTGGTCCAACACCTTATTTTTCTTGCAGCTGGATAACTCTTTGAGGTTAATAGGCTTTGACCGTGCATAAAGAATCCGAAATTCCAGGTCAAAGTGTGCAACTGCAGGGCCTGACAGGATCAAAATGTTACTGCTGTTCAGCTTCCCATCTGTCCACGTAAAACTAGCAAAGGAAGAATGAGAAAATTCTGAGTTAATTCAAAATAAATAGTAAACAAAGTATTAACTGAAAATTCTCTTTCATCACATTTAGTTAAATTGTTCTTACAATCCAAATGATGAGCAGTGTGCTCTTTTCAGGACAAACACTACACAAACTCTGATACGGAAAGCAGTTTTGCAATGTGGCTGTTTTTCCTTTCCATGTAAAGAAATCATGTGAATCAACAGAAAGAAATTGGCACTTGCCTGTAGGAGCCCGTTATCACTCTAATGCCATCAATTAACATGAACTTTTCACGGACTTTTCCAACAATTTTGACACCCGATCTTGTGTAGTATGTTTTCCCAGTAATATTTCGAATTCTCATCAACTGTTAAAGATATGGCAAGTGTTATGCACATTTCAAAGTTAAACAATTGCATTTAAAGTAGTAACAAACAACAATAATGATCACTGATGAACTGACAAAGGTTGCTGCGCAGCGGCACAAGATTCACTGTCTAGGAACCAAACAAAAGTAGTAGGCAAAGGGGTGGCATTAAGGGGCAGACCCATAAACTGAGCACAATGTGACTGCAATAACTCCTGTCGCCTCAGCTTGGAGGGACCCGAACTCCACAGACTCCTGAGAACCTACTTCTCCATCAGCCTTCAAAGTCTCCATGAGCCTGAGCAGCTCCAGTGATGCTTTAGGAACTGGACATTCCTTCTGCATTCCTTCAATATCCAATTAGTATTTGTGCTCAGAGAGCAACAGTAACATCCACTTAGAAAGATTTCAGTTTTTCTATTGCCTTCTCATGCAACAATGGTTAAATCTTCCAAGAAATAGCCAGAGCTATGTAAACTCCATTTTAAGTTGTGCCAGCAGGCAAAATAGTTCTTCCTTTGACAGTTCAAAGATTGTAAGAGGATTGACTCTCAATCCCTATAAATGAGTCAAGGCTCACCTTTTCCTGTTCCAGGTCAACTCCTAGATCCTTGCACATTTTCAGAAAGTGGGAAAATGAAGACTGATCTAGAAGGATATATGCTTTAACTTGCCGCTGGCTACAAGCTTCCAAGAGGTCTCTGAAGATATCAGTATCTGTGAAGGAATCCATAACCAGGGCAATCATCTGCAACGAGTTTCAGAAGAAATCATTAGGCTGTTTCCACAGCATCTCAAAGGAGATGGCACATGAGGCATTTGACTTTCAAATTAAATATTCCCCCTCCCCCCCCTTTTTTTTTCTCCTGGTGGTTATGGAACATGGTACAGTCTTCTGTGATACGCTGTATTCTTCTGTTGTTCACAGGAGTGCTGAAACATTTAATAGACATGTAAGAAAGAGAAGGGGAAAATAACTCTGATTAGAATAAAGTTATGTGAAGCAAATGGCGTTCTGGTAAAGGTGATTACTGAGCACAGTACACTGAAGTACAGGAGACACAATATACATCACCCCTTCACTATGAGCACATATTCATGTCCCTGTATAGTTAAACAGGAAAAAAAAAAACCAAAAACATATACAATGAATTTATTAACAGAAATTTTTGTTAAAGATTATTTGCCCCAATCTTGTTGTCACTTGACTGACTTATAGCAGATAACATAATTCACAATTTTTATTACTGCATTGCGGAATTTCATTTTTTACTATAATTCCAGCAGCAGACATTGAAGCTTCTTTTGCCAGTATATGTATCTTTTCTAGATAATTAGGTACGAGCAATCTATCCTGAAATCCTTTTGTGGAAAGACACCTTTTCTCTATTTAAAAATCAGAGCTCATCACTAATGAGCAGCAGTGATAGCTCCTGCACCTCTTCAGTAGCATGTTGCTCATGGTTTTTAATTAGGGTTGTACTAAACTCTTCTATTTTTTTACAACATAACTTCACCTTTAAGAAAAAAAAATTACAGAAATGTGTACACTTTCTCCTTTCCCCCATCTCCAAAGAAGTGCCAAGACCTACGAAGGCAGAAGGAGATAACACCTCTCCAAAAATCGAAGGGAGCTGATAAAAAAAAAAAAGTATTTTGCAAGAGGAAAAGACAGACATTTTGCTGTCAGTCGTCTTCAGCTACATCAGTAACTTTCGGTGTAACAAAAGCACCGAACTGGTTGTGGAGATATCGGGGGGTGCTGAGAATATCTCAGAATAAATGTATTGCTTCAGGTTTGTTCCTCACCCTGAGGTATGGCAAAACCAGGGGTCTGGTTCAGTGTTAGACAAATTCGGTCTCTAAACCCTAGACAAGAGGTTTGTTTTTTTTTTTTCCTGAGAAAAGATGCCTTTTCCTCAAAAGCATTGCCTGAAGAAAAAGGTGAGCTTATTTCCAAAGCTTAAGTTTTCCAAAGTCTTTCAAACTTTTCAAATATGAACAGCAAACAAATAAACCACCAGTGGCTGACAGCTCTTGACATCTCACCTCTCTACTTAAGATAAAAGAGAGGTCTGTCTGCAACTTACTGTTCAGATCCTCATCTTCCAAGCCAAGACCGGACAATTCGCCCCAGCTCCTCGGGCAAAACCTCCCCGTTCCCGCCCCGGCAGAGCCCCCCGCGCACTGCCCCCCGGCTTTGCCCTGCGTTCGCCGGGGAAGCAGCGGCCGCTGAGAAGAACGGGGAACGGGCGCGGGGAGGACGCATCGCTCGCAGGCGCCGGCTGCACGGAGACGGTGTTCAGCCGCGCGGGGAGAAGGGAAGGATGCGGGAGCGGCTCCCCCGCGCACTGACCTGCCGGGCGGAGCGGATCTGCCGCCGCACCGCCTCCTTGCAGCAGCCGTAGCCGCTCTCCCCGCAGCCCGGCTGGAAGTGCGCCTCCACCCGCGTCAGCCCGCGGAAGGCGCCGCTGGCGAAGCCCGGCCAGCCCAGCTCCAGCGCCGGCGGCTCCAGGTCCGAGCGCTCGGGGAAGTAGGTGAGCGAGGAGGCGTCGAGGGAGGCGCCCAGCGAGGGCTCGCCCGCCGGCTCCGGGGCCGCGGCGGGCGGCCGGGCGCCCCGCGCGATGGCCTGCACCTCGGGCTCCGACAGGAACGGCGCCAGCTGCTCCCGCCGCAGGAAGGCCCGCAGCGCCTCGGGGCCGCCCGCCACCAGCTCCTCCAGCGCCAGCCGCTGCGCCTCGCTGTACGGCCCGGGCGGCTGCGGCGGCCAGCGCCCCGCGCCCTCCTCCAGGCACTGCGACGGGTTGGCCATGGCGCGGCACGCTTCGGCCCGGCCCGGCCCGGCCCCGCGCCTTTATAGCGGCTCTGCGGGCCGGCCCTACGCGCGGGAGGCTCTTTCCCGCCTCCCGGCCGGCCCCGCTTGGGACGCGGGAAGGAGCCGGCAGCGCCCGCTCCGCCCGGCCCCCGGCAGCTGAGGGGCGCTGGGGCAGCGACGGAGGCGGGGAGGGCCGGTTGGCTTCCCCCCGCCCAGGGAGGCGGCTGCAGGAAAAAAAAAAAAAAAAGAAAACAAACTGTGAATTAAGCAGGGACAGCGAGCGCAGCCCTCGACCTCCGCCCCGGCCCCTGATCAAAGGGCTGCTCCTAAAGTCAGGGCTCGGGAGCGCACCAACAAAGGGGGAAGTGCCGCCTGAGTCACCCAGATTCCAAATGCCAAACAAACAGAAAACAAAGCTCCTTAATGATCAGGTGTAAACCCCCACGGCAAAAGTTTATTTATAAACTGTTTCTTGTTCCTGGGAAAGTAACAAAACAGCTGCACAATGCAACAGTTAAAAGCACAGAGAACAAGTTGATTTTACATACTGAACACAATGCTGAACACAAGCTCTTAAAAATACAACTCAAGATTGTCTTTTGAGGTGTATCTCGGCTCCTTCTCTGCAACTTGCTTCGTTCCCAGTGTTCCAGCTCCAGGCAAGAATCTTATCTTTCTAAACAAGTGCAGACAGAGCTTTTATTCCCCCCCTGCTCCTCTCTGTACATCTGCCTTACAGCTTGAGGGAGCAGCTGCTCTGAAATCCAAGCCTCTTTGTCCGTACCCATTTCAGAGACAGAAATGCTAAAGTCAGTAGAATAAACTGTTGCTGTGCTACTCCCGTTGCAGCCTTGCTGAGTTTGGGCTAATTTTCTGTTCATTCAGTCCTTCATTGCTGCTTATAATCAAGACAACAGCTGAAACATGCCATCTGCTGGGCACCTGCACCCAGAAGCGAGAAGAAAATACATCACCTGGACTCTGACTGGACTTGGCAGAATTCCGAGTCTGGCTGGTCACTAAAATACTGGGATGCAGGTCTAAGAAATAACAGTAGGGGTCAGGGCTCAGAGGGAACCCACACAGTGCTCCAATAAGCAATCCAGCAAGCACAGGTATGCACCACTCACACATGGTACTGCTAACAAATATTCAAATAATGTGTCTGCAAAGCAAATGAACCCAAGATTCATTTAATAGTGAAAGTAGAATATTAAAAAAAAAAAAAAAAAAAAAAAAAAAAAAAAATAGAGTGGGCCTTCAGCTCCTCAAATCAAGTCAGCAGCAGGTAAAGGATAAACAGAACAGGAAACAGAAAATTTCAGATAGTACAGTTTAAAGAGAAAAATGTTTTGTTATTCACTTTACAGTACTTGTACAATAATATTAGCAAACATAACCCATAACATTTTGTAGTGCTAGTTAGCTCAGTCCATTTCAGAAGGCTTAAACAACGGAAAAAAGCATACAATTGAAGATAAGAGCCTGCAACTGCTCCAACAGACCCTTCACAGCTTTAGTGGAAGGGTAATATATAATCTCTGAAGTCAGAACAAAATTAGCTTTAAGGCTCTTTATAGAAGTTGTTTCCCTTCACGCTAAAGATAAAGTAGAAATAAAAGACAATATTAAAGACAAAAAAATATTGAGTATACCTTGATGTAAGCTAAGTCTCCAAAGCCACTCTGAGCACGAACAGTCTGACTCAGATTTTTTCTAAGTTTACATAAATTAAAGCCAGAGCATTACCAATCCTAGAAAGCAGCAAGAAGCTTATTTTTCAGGTTAGACAACCAGAATGAAAATGAACCACTAATGCATATAAGAGGAACATGCAAGTAGCTACAGTATAAATAAACCTCTTTTTTTTTTTTATTGCTTAAGTTGCATAGTATAAAACAAAATGCTGGAGAGGGATGTACACATGTAGTAAAACAGTAAAAGTGCTGGAAGGAAGTGGAAGAATCAGCAGATACAAAGTGACTGCAATTTGAGACCGGAGCTTGTGTGTTCCGCATTCAGTGCGGTAATCATTTATTCAGAGAAAAGAGTGAAACGTCCTGGAGGCTGCGCAGGCTGGCGCTGATGTCACGCCGCTGTTTTAGACTGCATCTTCCGGTCTGTTGGGTCATGTAGTTTTCAGGCACACGTCCCCGCCGGGATAGGATATCCACCATGCGGCTAAGCTTTGACCTGATGGTCGAGTAGTGGAATTGCCTCTCTTTATGCAGTTTTTGGAAATACTCTGCCCTGTGACTGCCAGAATATTCAAAGGACCGGAGAGAAGATAGTGAGCCAGCAGAGCTTGCAAGAGAGTGCTGGGATGATGACGAAGACAGCGATCGCAGACTAGAATTTGACACAGTCTTTCCAGACAGGAAAGATCCTTCTTTTGACAGCTTTCTGGGAAGCACGGGTGTTTCTGTGTACCCATCTTCCTTTGTCTGCGTCACAGCAGTCTTCAGCAAAACTGAAGTCTGAGTGCCCGTCACTCTAGCAGCGACAGAAGCCTGAGTGCCAGTTTCTGCCGTTACAACATTGGTCTGCGTGGCAGCATTACGCGGGGTCACTGCAGGCTTCTCTTCCCACGGGCCAGTTTGAGTTGATGCGCTTTTCCGTTCCACTGTGGCCACTTGATCGCAGAACCACTCCTCTTCAGAGAGGCAAGACCGCCCCAGGTTACACGGTTTGCCTTCAGGTAGATCTAGTTCTTTCAACAGTTTCTTTGGAGTACTAGACAATCTGGCAAATTCTGCTGTCAGGTTGCCTTCCACGGTATATTCTTTAGGGGCCTCCATTCTGTTCGCCAGGTGATCAAATATCTCACTGCTCCTGCAGCCGGATGGCCACTCAGGGCTGATGGGCATCGACTGGGCATAAAGAATCCTGAACTGGAGGTCAAAGTGTTCAACCACTTGCCCTGACAATAGCAGCAAGTTGCTGCTGTTCAGCTTCCCGTCGGACCATGTGAAACTGTCGAAAGCAAACCAAGACTCACAGTTAATCTCCAGTGCATTTCAACCCATACAGTTACAGATAGCAAGACTCAGCTTAGAAGTGCAGTGCACAAGGAAAGAATAAAGCTGATAGGCTATTCACTCTCTCTTCTTCAGGGAGAGCTCTATTTAGCCATAGCCAGGTGCTTTGCTAACAACAAGCTGGGTACACCAGTTTTCCAAAGCTGTTTCCAGTTTTGTGTTAGTCCCACTTAGACTCAGCTAGTCCACTCAGCCTCAGCTAGTCCACTCAGCACTGGCATTCATTCATCCCAGGCAAACAGTGAAGTTAATGCTTCTTTTTTGGCCAGAACTCCCCCTTTCCGCCAGCAGACCCCAATACTTGCCTGTAGGAGCCTGTTGTCACTCTAATGCCATCAATTAACATGAACTTCTCGTGGACTTTCCCAACAATTTTTGCACCTGACCTCATGTAGTATATGTTCCCCGTGAGAGTCCGAACCCTCATCAGCTGTTTCAGAAGAGAAGGGGAAAAAATAACATCAGATTTAAGTTAACTTCCAGAAAGTTTTGATTACCAATTTAACCTAAAAGCAGCTATACTGTACCACAAAAACATAAAAGCAAACGGTACCCACTCACGTTTAGTACTTACACTTTCCTGCTCAGGACGAACTCCTAAGTTCTTGCACATTTCCAAGAAATGCGGTAGGAAGTCCTGGTCAAGAAGGATATAGACAGGGACTTTGCGGTTTTTATAGGCATCCTGAAGGTCACTGAAGATATCAATGTCTGTGAAGGCATCCATCACAAGGGCAATTACCTGCAAGAAAAGTGACAATACTAGTTCAAGGGCTTTATTTTACACAAGGCTAGACCGCTGCCTCGCCCAGCCATTCTCTCCTGCTGCTGTCATGGAGGCCAGATGCACATTTCTTTGTCCTGCTGTGCAGGCCCTGGCAAGTTATGAGAGATTTCTGTATTCCTGCCGTGTTTCTGTAAATTCACTGTGCCCTCGAGTGCAAAGCATAAGCCTGAAGAGGTTTCTCCCTCACAGCTGCTTCTGCTTTTGTAGACTTTCACAGCCTGCTTTGCTACATCATCTCTTGTTATCTGGCCTTTTGGTAACACTGGAGAAGCTATCACGGCAGAATGGGGAATCCAGACAAGCCATCTCCACTTCTGCTCTCCCAGCGTGCCATACCTGCTACAGAGAGCCACTGCCTGCAGGAGAATTGGCTCGAGTGACCTCCTCACTGTCCCAGCTGAACATCTCACAAACCCCAACTGATTCATCTTTGCGTGGTAGGAAGGAAATGCTGTCCCTATATAAGTTACCAAGAGATAAACTAGTTCTGTGACAACATAGAAACTGAATACACTATTTCCAGACACTTATTAGATGTATTCCGAGTTTCCATCCTATACCTCCAGAAGAAATCCTTCCACTCCCTCAACTCAACAGTTCTGTACAAAAGACAAGTCCTAAGGTGGGAAGACTTTCTCTCAACGAGCCTAAGACAAGACGACAGTCCTACATTTATGAGCAATCTCTCCAGCTAATTCACAGCTGCATCACACACCGTTTCGGTGCTAGAATTCTCACCCTTCAAAACCAGGAACACAAAGGCATAAAGGATTTGGCTTCAAAACTTACTTTTCTATTCTCTTTCTAGTAGACCAGCATCCAGGACAACGATTATACAACCGCTGTGGGTACCTGGCACCTGCCCTTATCAGATAATAGGGCATCCACGCACCGCTGCAACGCAGCCAAGATGCATATGCATGCAACACTGCTGCTCTGCGTGTGGCACTGCCTGTACTCAGAGGAAACATTTCCCACAAGAACAGGCTACGCTTCGCATTCACACCTGCGCCCTGCTCCCTAAGGGACTGGCTCCATACAGATGGGTTCTCAGGTATAACACACACAGGCACGTTGGTATTTCTAAATAAAGTTAGTTTATACTTATGCCTCTGGCATGTCTCCTCTGCTTTTCTCCACCCTTGTCTAAGCGTCAAAAAGAAAACAAAGAAAAATAAGATGCTTTTGACAGGACCAGATGAGTAAGTTAACCCCAGAAAACAGAGCAACAGGTACATAATTCTTGTAACCTTGGAAAGAAACACTGGTGCCTTCAAATTACTACTGCTCAACTAGCAGCACTTTCGAGTTCTAATCCCAGAACTGACAGCTGAAAAAGAAATACACTTTTACTCAAAATGAGCAAAAGTATAGTTATGTTTAGATGAGAGAGATAAAACCCTTCTCTCTACACTCATCCATTCAGGATAGTGGAGACAAAATAGCAGACGTGTCCCCTTTAGCCACTCAAGCTAATTGCATTTGAGCAAGCTGAGAAGAAACTATACAGCATCTGAAGTTTTCCTGTTCCTCACATTAACCCACAGAACTCAGACATGATTCAGCAACATCACAGAGGATCTGATATTCAGTAAGGTCAAGATTTCTCTCCATTCCATGTCCATAAAAATGCTCCCTGGGTCAGACATTTACAGAGTGTTGGCATGAACAGCTTGGGTCAGTGCAAGGGAATGCACTTGGCAGGATGCTACAAGCAAGGACATTGCAAACCAAGTACAGTTTATTGGAGAAACAGATGCTTGCATGGAGTTTACTTGAATCACCAGACTGATTGGTATCTATCTATATATATGTGTCAGGTAGATGCGAACAGAGCTTCCTCTGTGACTGTTTCTGGCAAGAAGCCCATCGCTCATGTCATCCTCACACACACCCTAAGCTTCTGCGCTCAGAAGCGGGCAGGGGCCGAGCTCAGTTGCTGATTCAGGGTGTGCCATGTGCGAGGAGATGTTCGGCACAGAGCCAGGGCTTGCTTCACCTGGCCACCTGCAGAGGAAGCTACACATTTAAATTTCAGCTAAGCCAATCGAATGGCACCACGAGAAGGGTGGTTCCCTCCTGAGGATTACGGTTGGAGGCTATAAACTCAGGGAACATAATGAGTTATAGAGAACAGTTAGAAAATACTGCTCTGCGTGATTTTTTTTTTTTTTAAGCCATGTTCTGCATCAGATCAAAACCATCCACTCCTGTAGGAGGGAAGTCCTGCTAAAAGCAGGTCTGCATGTTACTGAGGGGCGATTGATGAGGAGAACGAGATAAGGAGATACAATCATAGGGTCATCCCTGTAGATATTAATCTATAATAAAGGACATGACACAGAAAAGAACGGTAGGAGGTTTCTGCAAGTGAACCTGCCTTGCGGAGCACATCAGCAAGGATTCTGGCATAGGAAACCCTCTGCTCTGTTCAGCAAGATCAGCCCAAAGCCAGCAGGTGGTTTGGTCATGAACAGCAGCAGCGGCCTGCACGGGGGAACTCTTCATCACCTCCGGGGCAACGGAACGGGCACAGCGAGGCTCCGCAGACCGCCAGACTGGGTACACTCGGCGTGGACGGCCGCGCGTAGCCTCCCGAGGAGGTTTCTCTGCCCGGCATCACACGAAGGAGACGCCCATCGATACCGCCGCTGGCGTCCGCCCCGGTTCGCAGACCCGCTGGAGGAGGGCCCCGGCCCGGCCGCTTTCGGGGGGGCGCCGGCGGCAGAGCCCGCACCCCCCCCGTTCCCGGGGCTCCCCCGCGCACTGACCTGCCGCGCGGAGCGGATCTGCCGCCGCACCGCCTCCTTGCAGCAGCCGTAGCCGCTCTCCCCGCAGCCCGGCTGGAAGTGCGCCTCCACCCGCGTCAGCCCGCGGAAGGCGCCGCTGGCGAAGCCCGGCCAGCCCAGCTCCAGCGCCGGCGGCTCCAGGTCCGAGCGCTCGGGGAAGTAGGTGAGCGAGGAGGCGTCGAGGGAGGCGCCCAGCGAGGGCTCGCCCGCCGGCTCCGGGGCCGCGGCGGGCGGCCGGGCGCCCCGCGCGATGGCCTGCACCTCGGGCTCCGACAGGAACGGCGCCAGCTGCTCCCGCCGCAGGAAGGCCCGCAGCGCCTCGGGGCCGCCCGCCACCAGCTCCTCCAGCGCCAGCCGCTGCGCCTCGCTGTACGGCCCGGGCGGCTGCGGCGGCCAGCGCCCCGCGCCCTCCTCCAGGCACTGCGACGGGTTGGCCATGGCGCGGCACGCTTCGGCCCGGCCCGGCCCGGCCCCGCGCCTTTATAGCGGCTTTGAATCCAAACAGCGCCGCCGCCGCCGCCGCCACTGGGGGAGCCGCGGCCCGCCCCGCGCCCCGGTTGGCTGCGGCGAGGGTGGCCCGGCCCCGCTGCAGCCGAGAAGCGGCGGGGCGGCGGAGCCGGGTGCCGGGCAGCCCCGTTGGTGCCCGGCCCCGGAGGCCGCACGGCCCCGCGGTCCCGTCCTCAGGCTGCGGCGGTGCCCCTGGGCTCCGCGCCGAACCCCTTCCGCGCGGCCCCGAGGCCTGACCCAGACCTGCCCCATGGCCGGCCCCGCCGGGGCGCCTGGTCCTCGCTGCCCCCCTCGTCCCGTCAGGCAGGAGTGGGGGGGCAAGGGCGCTTTTGCCTTCGCCCGAATCAACCCCCCTTGAGCAACCTCATAAGGAAGCACATGAACAAATAACCAGGCCTGCTACCTTGGACATGACAAAGTCCAGGAAAGACAGTTACAGGTTTGATCCTTTTGCTTGTTCCCATGATGAATTACTGCTACCTGCTGAAAATTAAAAAGTCACACCTACCCACTACCTAGATTTACTCTTCTACACCATTCCTGGCTGTACTTAAGAGAGTGGCAGACATTTAAGCAGAGTCCCCAAAATGTAAACAAAGTAAATAAAACTCAGTGGCATTTCTGTATTATTAAAAGAAATTTAATATAATCTTTAAATTAAAAAATTCAATTCTCTATTAAAGACACTGAGTCAGGTGCTAATACTGTCAGACATACCCTTTTGGCATGAGTTTTACATACAATTTAAGATTTTATGCATTGCTTCAACATGTTAAGAAACCATCTTTTCATACTTACAGTAGCAATAAAGTCAGTTCCATACAATATCAAATATCCTTTTTAAAAAAAAGTTTTAAATATATTAGACTCTGATTGCCAAAATGCCATTTTATACACAAAGCTGCTAATACAATATACAGTTCTTACATTATTTTTTTTTTCACATAAAATACATTTCATCAAGTTTTATTTGTACATCGTTTACTACTGATCGATGGAATTACGAGTTATTGCAGAAGGCTTGCCGTCATTTGTTCATATCCTGTACATGCAGCAGTCGCACCGAGCTGTACCAGGGTTACCGACACTCCTCTCGCCCGCTCTCCCACTGCAGTCTGTGGGCTGAAGACGTAGAGGTGGCAATGCTAAGGCTGCATCTGCACCGTTTAAAATCCCGTATCGCCCCTCCAGCTGCGGGTGGAGATAATGGCGTTGGTGTAGGTTTAGGGAGCAGGTATCTTGAGCAGAGTCTCCTCTGCTACAGCTTCCACAGCTGAAATACAGCAAAATCTTCTAGGTGGTAATGGTGCCATGGCAGATGTTTCCTGAGGAACCCAGCGGTACTCGAACTGTGTGGGTGGACTGAAAAGTCCATTATCAGTTTGGCCAACATGAAAATAGCAGAATAAAGCTGAAGAACAATCAGGGACAATAAATTCTGTTGTACAGCCACAAGCAGAACAAAACAAAAAATGTGAATACTAGCTGTGTTCTGTAGTTAGAGGCTAGACCTTGCTGCTACAAGCATATTCTGGACCCTGCCTGTAGAGAACTGCTGTAACAAAGTAGGTCAAGATGATTTGTTAAAGCAGAATTAAGACCCTCTGCGTTTCGTTTCTGTGCATCTAGGAAGAGAGAACCGGTGACCATGAAATAAACTCTAAGAGCAAATAAAAACTTCAAAATCTGGTATGCTCTGAACTGTTAACCCCTTGCAAAATAGTCTCCAAGTTAAAGAACAGCACTGTACAGTCACCACGGACGTTTTAGAGACTAGTCACCTTCAGCAAGTACGATAAGGCACGGAAATACCCAGACGTAGGGAGAACACTTCCAGCAGATGGACGGCAGTTCACCTGTGGCTCACTGGAGACCTGTGCTATTGCCTTCTCGGTTCAGATACTCCTGTTTCATGGTATTGCTGATTTAGTTTCAGCAAAGATTTGGGTAAACAGAGCTCTAAGATAAAGCAAAAGGACGCTAAACAGGTGTTGTAATGACATTTGGGAGCTTATAAGTGCTTTCAACCCCATGAAATAAGACCCTGCTCAATAAACTTAAGAATTCACCGCGTCCATTGAGTATTGCACTGATTCATTATTGCTATTGCCCTGCCGTGTTCCTCTCCTTCCCTACCAGAAGTTCCTCATCCATGTGGTTTTACAGCCACACCTGCAAGATGGTAAAGAATCCGCTCTTTCCAAAACTGGGAGGGTTTTAAGATTCTAGAGCACCACAGAAGTGAGACTAAGTGGGCTAAAATCGCATCACTTGGTATGTGAAATACAGATCCAGGTCCGACGTCAAACTCCTTGGTGGGAGTTGTCTCTCTGTGTCCATCTTAATGAGACTTCTGAACCCAGTGTTTTTTGGTGCTATCTAGTAGGTTAGAAGAGGTCCAAAATTCAGGCCCAGCTGATGCCTTCCCTCCCAGGGAAGGAATCGTCAGGCCCTTTTCCTTCTCCGAGCACTTTTGTGCGACTGAGTGTATTGAATCCTGCCTAACTCCAAGCATGTGGAAAGACCATTGAATGCAGCAGTGTTAAGCAGTTGGAGGCTTGCTTTCACTGAGGGTTCTTAATACGTTAAAACTTTAGGAAGCCAGTCCATTTTAGACAAACAGCTTTTAGTCCATTGCTATTTCACTCTGTTTATATGTAAAATTCCAGGAACTCATCACTCTAGCTGTGATCTTGAGCAAACTAATAACTGATTTACTATCAGGTGAAAGATACTACAGGTTCTAGATTACAAAACATCTCCTTAATTGGACTTTGTATTGTAATTGTAAAATTGACTGTGATACAGCTCTTCTGGCTTTAGCACTAAGCTAATGTGCTCACTGGAGTCTAGTGGTGTCTGATGAAATGTAATCAATTCTTATTCAGACAAGAGAGTCAGTGATTGATAAATCCTCCAGGATATGTTTCACATTCATGCCACGTGTTTATTTACCACTGGCTTTGGGTTAAAGTTGCATGACAGTGGGACTTGTAAAGGTTGCTGAAGAGTGACCTGAACTGGATTCATGCTTATGTGTTGGTGACATTCTGGATACACTGCTCACTGCCTGTGGGGCACTGGCAACCCTCAAGGAAGGAGCTGGCAATTTCTGCTGCGTGCAGAGTTGTTGGATGTAGGTCTGGGATGAGCAATTCTGTAAACTGGATATTTAACTGGCCTCTGGTAAACTGTTTGGTAGAGACAAACGGGCTTTTGAGAGAATAATAAACACAGAGATACTCGTTGACTCAATTGCGGCCAGTTCCTCAGAGCTGAATCCCACAGGACACTCTCACCTTCCCCAGGTACGCAAAGCCTTAACTTGCTGAGCCAGTGCCAAACCCCAGGCGATGCCACGCTGGTGTTTCTCAGGTCGTCTGTCAGAGCCAACATGAACTGCGCTCAAACACCGGTGTTGGTGCGCCAGATGCTCTACAGTGGAGAGGCTTTGCCAAGCACTGCACGGCGCTGGGCAATTCCCTTACACATGGAGGGATTTAAGTCTTCTTCCAAGACCTACTAATCACTGCTGACAACTTCAGCATGGGAGCTGCAAAAAATAACAAAAAAAAAAAAATCCTGCCCTACTGTGATGTTCAACTACCAAAGCAATGACGTAACATGAATTTATCAGCCAAAGACTGCAGGTTAATGCAAGTGTCGTAACACCTAGGGAGATCAGAAACGCTTTTGTGACGTTTCCAGATGAGTGTCGGCAAGCCTTTCCTCCTCATCCCTCCCTAGCCCTGTGCTTCTGGAGACCCAGGAAGATCAGAACGCAAAGCATACTGCCCTTAGTATCTGTGTTGAGCGTACAGAGTAAATAAACAGAATCAATAGGAAAGTGAGATCTGCAAAAGTCTTTTCAGGTTTAACAAAGTAAGAGTCTAAATAGTACAAATAAGGTTTTAAAATTACTTATCCCAATATAGACCTTTGTCAGTATTTTATTGCAGTTAAATTCTATTGCCAGGGCCCCTTATTGCAACGTCAGTTTTAAAGCCTAGTGAGTGAAGCCTGTTCCAGAAAAAGTTCTGCTTAAAACCCGATGGCAGTCTGCAGTGATGAGTTTACATGAGCAGAACAGGACCCAGCCAGTGCAGTTTGTGATGGTGAGCTGTCACTGCAAGGAGATAACACCTTGCAAAATTCGTAAAGCAGGCGCAGCATCTACACCTGCTTGTTGCTCAGGCCCCGTAAGTGCTGGATCCAGCCGTAGGGAAAACAGCTCTGTCCACTCTTGCAAACCCCATGTGGGGGCTGATCTCCCCTCCAGGACATACGCATCACCCAAGAGTGAAAATTCAGGTCTGAACTGTCACCTTCCAGAAGCTTGGTGACTTACAGCAAGAGGCTCAGATGCAAAGATTTTAATTCAGATCCTTTCTTCATTCCAAGACATCTCATGACTTCCCAAGGATGGGGAGGCAGTGCACCATACCTTCTTCCTCAGGAAGCAAGACTAGGGCAACTCTTTTTACATCCTACTGATGCACATCCCTTCCTCTCCTAAGTGCCTTGCTCCACCTGAATTACTCATTTAACTGCCATGGAAGTAATTGGCGGGGTAAAGTACAATTCAAGATGCACGAGGCCGCTGCAGTCAGGATGTCCATAACCAAATTCTCCCTTTGGAATGCAAACAACCTGGCCACTGCGATGCGATGGATCCAACCAGCCCACCCACGTCATCTTTCCTCTGGAGTGAGAAACAAATGGGACTAGGAAATCCTGCAGCACCCATGCACCTTCTCTTCCATTTCCTCCATGGGAGCTTTGAATTTCAAGAGGGGTGGATCACCACTGGACACCGTGTAATACACTGAGGTCCCGTTGGAGCTGTAGGGAGAAGTCCGGGATGCAATTAGGTGTGACTTGGCCTCACCGCCGTTCTCCGCAACTCCTCCCATGCCACTGCCGAAGTGGGTGCTGAGGAAAGGGTGATTGAGGAGTTTGGCTGCAGCCCGCTGCCGCTTAAGTTCGGAGAGCGTTTGGTGGTTATGCTCCTTGTAGGCACCCCAGAACTGCTGGGCATCAGGGAGCCCGGGGTTGCCGTAGGGCAGCATGTGGCCTGGGTTACTGTCGGGGTCAGCGTGCATACTCCAAATGTCCCCGTTGGAAAAGGTGTACTGGTAAGCGCTGGCTGATGCCATGAGTCCATTCTGGAGGGGGATTTCAGAGTCACACTGAGTGCTTTTGTTTGCTAGCTCCGGAAGGAGGGAAGAGTTCTCCAGCACTGAATTCTGAAACAAGATGACATGAAAGAAAAGCATCTTCCCTTGTCCCTCATAACCCAGTTCATCCCTGTGACAGCTTCCTAAGCCTGCTCACACCAAGCCCTTCCACCAGACAGGTACTGTGGCACAGACATGGAATTCACCCACTGATGGGACCCTACAATGCTGTGAGCCCCAACCAGGAGCTGGTTCCCAACCAGGAACATGGAACGCTAACTCAGAAGGAGTTACAAAAAAAATTATATAGATAGATAAGCATATTAATATAACATGACAGTAACTGAATTAAAAACAAATAACTGCAAAACAGTTATCACAATTCTTTTGTGATTACTGGTTCGTTACCTGGTAATCTAAGAGAAATGCACACACGATTTTTTCTGAACTTCCTTATTCACTGGGGCTGTATCTCAAAACTATGCAACTGTAAACCCAAAACAGTCTCTCCACGTGAGTGGGTTATCCCAGTTTATACTGAATGAGAATTTGGTCTTTTGCTTACATCTGATGGATGTAGTGTATTAATTTTTCAGCCACCTTCCCTCCCAGGGCAGCCCCTGCTATTGCACCTGCACTACCAGCCCTCCGCGGTGACTCCCATAATACAGAAGAGATTCCTTACAGGGTCTGTATTCTCCTGGTCAGACCGAGTCTCCCCAATTTCTCCAATAAGACCCGAGTTTCTTCCTTCTTCTGCTGCCCCCAGCTGCTGCCAGACAATGGCTTCTTTCTCGCACTCCTTTCTGTAGAGGTTTGTTCGGTCCGAAAGGCTGGCTCTCCTCACCACCTTCCTGCGGGACAGGGAAAAGGGGCATGGAAGCTGCGAGCAGGGCATGACGTTTCCTCTTACCCTGTAGCTCTCCTCACCTCCTCCTTCACAGCCTCTCCCACTGGAAAGGAATGTGAATTTAGCTTCGCGGCACCCACGCAAAGCAAAGGCACTAGTGTGGATCTTAAAGGTGGGAGGAATTTTAAGGAGTACTGCGAATCCGCGTTAGCTCTCACACAGCTCACCTAATGGATCTGCTCTGCAAGCAGTGGAGTAAATGCAGAGGAGAAGGGCCCACGGGCTTTTTAGGGAGTTTTGTGGTCTGCAGGAGTGCTTTGGTGTCTAGTAAACACCTTACAACGACCCGCGCAAACTGTGTCTGAGCACAGTATCTTGGCCATGAGACGTACTGCTGAGAAGCTGAAGTTAATCTGTTTGAAGCACTGATTCCCAGACACCAGTATCAGTGGTTTAACAGGGTAAGTTCTCACCACTTGGTCCTCTGCTCAGAGCAGTTCTTAAGCCATGACAGTGCTTGCTAGTGAAAGACACCTCTTGCTAGTGAAAGAACCACGCTTCAAAGGACCTCAGCCTTCGGCAACCACAAGTCGGTTTCTGCCTTTCAGCGTTCATTCAGAAAGGACAGACGGGTTTTCTCCACGCACCAGCCGCAGGGTGCTCTACAACCACAGCTTGGTGGCCAAGCTAACACACTGGGTGACCTGCAGGGACAAGCCACTTACCCCCGGCTGCCGGTGCTGGAGGTCCTTCGACTCAGGGAGGATTTATGCCTCATCTGAGACTTCATGATCACATCGTGTTTGTGTTTCAACTCCAGGAGTAATACTTTGAATTCCTCCTCTTCACACAGATCTACGGCACACACAAACCAAGCCAGTAACCAGGTTCAAATGTGGTAACACTAACGTTATGTTACTAACTGCACCTTCCTACCATATACAACTACAAAAGCTAGGAGGAAGAGAAGGGAAATTTAAGCAGAATATGCTTGCACACATTAATCTCTAAACAAATTAGGGGAGGCAGAATGGTTTGGACACCTAAACAGGAGCAGAAGAGCTGCTGATAGTGATGGGGGTGCAGCTTTGTGATGTGCCGCTGCTGTTCAGCTAGGTTTTGTCCCATCCCTGCAGAATACTGTGCCTTTACCCGTTAAAGGGTGACAGGTATACTGACCACTGTATCAAGGCTTTAAGATGGGAGGAAAAGAAATTTCTTTAATTAGTAGACTGCAGCACCCCTGCAGAATACAGCATTTTTACTTAAGCCTTCAAACAAAAAAAAAGAATATAGACAAATCAAAGCAGATCAGGGTAGAAGGCAAGAACTTTTAACCTTCAAAACAAGGATGCACAGATTTTTCAATTAAGGCTCAGAAAACATTTTTCCAAAAGAAAATGTGGCACAAGGTTATAATACACACATGGTCAGATGCCAGCACTTTGGCATTTTCACTTCCAATCTGTTCCAAGACTTGGGTGTACTTTCTCTTTCCTCTCCAGCCCCTTCTCGCTTACTACACTTCATTGCCTGACTTGGTGCTTGAGAAACTGCTTCTCCCTTGGTTTTATGAGCAGGAAGCAGCGTTTTCAGAAGTAATAAAGTAAGCACTTTAAAACTTCAGTCCCAGTTAAAGTAACTGCAGCTTTGATTCTGCAGACACCTGAAAAATAACGCTAATGCTCCTGAAACCACTGTGTGAAGATTCCAGCAGGCTTAGGGGGAAAAGCTTTTCTAGCAATCTCTTTTTTTTTTTTTTAAGCTTAGTAAACTTACCTATTGGCATCTCATCCAAAGACGTCCTGGCACTCAAACTAGCCCCATGGGACACAAGCAACTCTGCCATCTGCATCTAAAGAAAAGGAAAGAAAGCCAAGTTGACAGAGGTACTTTAGGGAATCCCTTTCCTCCTCAAAGCTGAAAAGCTGGAAGAAGATAAGAAGCAATGCCATGCATGCTCAGCTCATCTCAAATTATTCTGGCACGTGTGTGGTGTGTGATGTTAAACATTGTTCGTACCATTCAACTGCACAGAAAGCACCCTCCCTGAACCTTCTCAGCAACAGGTTCTTTTTGGAGCCCCAAGGACCTCATCTGACACTGCCAGTGAGTCCAGCCCTAGTACACGTTTCTTCCATTTGCAGAGTACTCCACAACTTGTTCAGGTAGAAAGAAATGTCACCCTCATACATGACATTTGCAACAAAAGCATTACCTGTCCCCAGAAAGCAGCAGCATGAAGAGGTTCCCAGCCGTCCCAGTCCTTAACATCCAGGCTTGCCCCCTGGTCAAGAAGGACTTCAGCTGCATGCAGATAACCATTGGCTGCAGCTATATGCAGCTAGGAGACAAGGAACAGAGCATGAGCCACCTGCAAGGACCACGAATGGGTTTATACACCAAGTTTCAGTGGAATTTCTTGGATAACATCTGAGTCTAGATCTGGACGGGCAGCACATTTCACATTCGGCCGATGCCATCAGGTCAAAAGCAGGTTGTTCCTGTTACTAAAACTCAGTATTACCTGCATATCATTCTGTTTGGAGAGGAAACTGCTTAACGGTTCTTACAATAAATTACATATATGGGTTAGGAAAATAATGTTTTCACATTTTAAATCAAAGACTCAAGTGCTTCCCAGTCTGTAGGGAAATAGCACCATCAAAACACAACCCTGCAATGGAGAACATCATCCACTGCAAACTCCACATTCTTCATGCCAGAAGAATGTCTCCTCTTCCACACTTAGACACTGTGGGTGTGATTTTTTTGACCAAATTTTCAGTCTGATTTAGTCAGGACTCACTTCACGTAAGTGCACTTCCACTCACGCTATAATTGTTTTCACCATTTGAAAATCAAAACCATTTAAATCCTGGGCTACTTTTAGTTAAGGGAATCTGATTTTTCAGGGACTGGCTTCCAACTACAATCATTACTTTGGAGACATCAATAACAGCTTCCTTCAGTCCCGCACCACACTTCGTGTCTTGGAAGATTTTCGTAATTGTGGTCTGCTGTTGCATCTCTGAGCAAAGCATTGACCTACGCTCTACTCAAAGTATGAACTCCTCTCAGAGCTCATCCTATTTCATCTATACTGAAGAGGAGAGTTAAAGCTTCTTTTCAAAAATTTCCATGTAGATTCCACCACACAAAGTTAAATCCTCATCTGGAAATAAATTCTCATGCTTTCTGGCAGTTCAGTTAATTTCTACATAAATATTGTGGCATTGGGTCATACCCTCTAGAGACCATATGAATTAACAAGGAATCACTTGGGAGTGATATAAAAAGGGAAGCCAAGAGGTCGTCTTAAATTAATGTATATAATTCTTGTTAAAGGGGAAAAACATGTTAAAAAAATAAGCTGCAATAAACACTTCAGTCATCCAAGTTTATCCTGGAGGGAGCTGACCCTCTCCTTACACTGGTATATGCTATAGGTGACAATTTAGATTAAGAAACCTGAATGCACTGCCATGCTCTGGCCATCCAACAAATGACACCAAGTCGCCTAGGTGTCAATTATTTCTGGGCCCAAGCCTCCAATGACCAAGGTTGTACGAAAGCCCCAATGCGTATGACAGCATTACTGAACTTTCCCTAAGTTGGGACTGCTCTAAGCAAGGGTTTAAGACACGTTTGCAGGTGAAAAAGAAGGGAACAGGACTAGGATTGTTCAGCCTTCTTGGTCCCTGGCCAGTCATAGCAGATGCCAGCTTGCTTTGTGCTGCACATTTGTCCTCTGCTCAGGTGCAGATGCCATCCTACGTGAATAAACTCAGCACTCCATTGACTCTGTTTGAGCCAGATGCTACGCAAAGCAGAAAGAAGAGGAGGCAGAAAGTCTCCAGAGTGCCTAACACCAGCTCCAGCTCCCATGAAAACCAGAGGGCTCTCACATCTCCTCCGTGGGAGTCAGGTCAGACTACAGGACTAGCGAGAAGCAAAGCGTTAATGGGAGGTCATTCAGTCCCATTTCCTCAGAGGTCAGCACAAGTGTTATGTTCTGCAGCTCATCATCACAGGATTTCTTGCATCTTTCTTTGGTACCAGCCACTGTCAGACAGGACCCAGGAGCTCCGCAGCCTCGCTGCAGGACCTGAGCTGCAGGATAACTGACAGAGCTCACATGAACAAGGGATTCATGTCAAAAAGCACAGGCTTAGACACCAAGTTATGTCAGTTGTACTCACGGACAGAGCCTGTTCCTACGTGACAATAAACTAAACCAGGGAGAAGATCAAAACAGCTTCCTCACTCCTCTCTGTGATTGTACATGTTGATATTGTATAACTACTGCCTCAGGGCAGGTTTCGTAATCTGTGGGCTGAAGGAAGGCAAAAGTGAAGCCGCGGCAGTTTCACTCACCAGCGTAGCACCTTGGGCATCAGTCCTGTTCAGGTCTTGTCCAGTTGCAAGTATGTCATGAATGTCACAGATCATGACCTGCTCTGGAGCAGCCCGCATTTCATTGATCCTTTCCTGTGTAATTCCTGTTAAAATTCAGAGTTAGAAAGAGAAGAGTTGGAAAGAGTCTTTGTCTCCACTGGTGGAGTAAAATGAGACTTATGATTCCCAGTTGATATGACCTCACATCCTTTTCAGAGGCTATGCAGCCGAGGGGACTGACAGCTGTCCTTCACCCTCATCATTACTTAGGAATCAGAGAAACTAGACAGAGTTAGGTTCCAAGAAATTATGCCAGGCAGCAGCTCTCTGCTTTTCTCCAAAGGCAAATCAAGAGCTGAGAAACAAGGTAATTTTTAGCACTGCATTGACCCATTTTTGTATTTTGCATGAACTCAGTCTCCTTACCTTGATAAGCCATGCAAGTCTCAATGACATCCAGAGTTGGCTCGTCTTCACAGAGGTCATACGGCATGTTGCCATCTGCATTTACTGCTAACAAGTCTGCTCCACTGCAAGGAGAAAGCGGAGTTACACAAGGAAGGACCTCAGACATCCTCGAGCAGACAGTGCCAGCCACTGGGATAAATGCTCAGCAAAAACCAACTGGGGTTTAGTAGTTGCCCAGATGTCACCAAGACTTGTGACATAAGAAAGATTTAAAGCAAAGCCATGGAGCTGTCAATGGGGAAGATAAACTCCAGAAGTGGATGAAAGGCAGCGTGCTACACCTCCTTCATGGGCTGTGGGGCACATGAGCCACCGAGCTGTTCCTGTCCTCTCCTGATCCTGGCACTGGACAGACCGGCAGCTTCTCAATGATAGAAGTGATTTATTTGCTGAATTTCTGGACAACAATGCCAAGCAACTACCAGGTGCTTGTTATCTGGGCATCTGGCAGTCCTTCAACAAAAAGTTCGCGAGGACCAGAAAAGTTGGGAAAGATAGGAGCTGAGTGGTGGAGGAGGCTTCCACCTAGCCAAGGGCATGCTGGCATAAAACAGTAATTAAAAATACCCTGTCAACTGGTGAATTTTTCCTTCTGATTGTCCAAAAGCACTTCTTTAAGTGCTTTAGTGACCTCCAGGAGGTCGCTATTTGGAATTAAAATTACCAGCTAAATTAATCACTGTCCCCATATTCCTGCATAGTAGAAAATTTCCAGCACCTTCTGAACTGTGCTATTTCAGCTAGCTGTTAAATAGTTTCAGCTGAATTCTCATCTACCTTGACAGCTACCTTGGAAGGACAGCAGACAGTACCCATTTGCATTTAGATTCCTGTTTCTTCTTTTGTGTTTTCCCCTCTGCCTGAGCAGAGCAAACTGCATTGAAATTAACATTTGCAAAGTACCAGCGTTAGTTTAGTCAGCAAATTAAAAAGCAAGGAACTGGGCATTTTGTGGGCTACTTCCTTTGATGGTCTCCAAGTGTTCCAGGTCTCACTAACAGTAACATTGCTTTCACAGGCAGTGTTTAACTGGTCATTTGATATGTGACACCTCCTGTGAAGGACAACTTCGATGATAGCAGACAAATTAAATCACCCCATTCCTCCAAAGTCCAGGAGAAGACTGTTTCTGAAGACGGGATCATGTTGTTAGGCTACTAGAGTCCAAATTTGCTGGCAGCTCCTTACCACATGGCAGTCTGTGACAACCAGGGCCATAAGCTCCAGTTCCTCGCCTTGCCACCCATCCCCATGATGCTCCCTTACCTTCAGTTAAGGGTCAGGAATGCAATACATTGTCCTACATTTGTGCGCTCCATTTTTATGACCCCCATCCAAAAGTTTCCTAACCCAAGTAGGAACGTCCTTCCAAGGGATGACTACTTGCATCCTCTGCTCCACTTCTTCCATTATATGGCCAAAGAGCTTAATCTTTAATGTGAGTCACCCAGATTGCATCCCAGCATCGCAGGAAGAAGTCTCCCTCCCTGAGAGAGAAGCAGCAGAGAGTGCTGCGTGTTAACACTCCCAAAGCACACCCTGCCCTCCACGCCATCACTCTGGGAAGTGGAGGAGAAGGCTCCATACAGAGTCAGGACCACCTGCTCCAGACAGGATTCACAGCAGGTGCTCATTAAACGCTGCACATGGTACAGCTCAAAACACCTCCTCCTTGCTGGCTCTAGAAAAGACTTGAGCTTTAGGGCCTTTGTAAAGGTAAGTGGAAGGTCCAGTGTGAGCACCTTCTCTCACACTGCTGAGGAACAGATGCATTACAAGAGGCTAACTAGTTACTAATTAAGAGCTAGTAAGACAGGTCACAAAGTTCACCCAAGTATTTGAGCTGAACGAAGATGCTGTCCTACATCAGTGTCTCTTTGGCTGTGGCTGGAAGACCTGAAGTCATGTTTAAGAGCTTGAAGGTGGATCCCGCTGGTTGCTCCTATTTCTACCCATCCAGCGAGCACAGTTCAAGCACAAACACAGGCATGTGCACACAGAATACAGACAAAAAGGGGCAAATTTTGTCCCAGTCTCCAGAAACTTCATGCAACTGAGTCAAATTATCTAAGGTTTTACTGCATGTCCTCAGCCTTTCTTGCTCTTCCTCCTCCACCCCTTCTGCCCCACGCAGGAAGGAGTCCAATGAATAGCCTGAAAGCAGGGAATAATCACCACCGCTGCAACCTTGCAAGGAAGTGAGCAGTCTCTGTTTCCATCCACAGAAGCTGTGAGTAGAATCAGATCTGTGGAAAGGGACAGACACAAAAAAGCAACCTACTGCTGGATGAGGATCTTCACCAGGTTGATATGACCACACGTAGCTGCTGCATGCAACGGAGTCCACAGCTCATTGTCCTTTGCGTTGACATTGGCCCCATGGTTGAGGAGAAGCTTGACTATCTCTTCATAGTTGTCTATGCAGCACTGGTGGGGAAGAGATGCAGACAGATTATTTTTTTTAAAACTCTGCGAAGACAAGGAGCTGTCTTACTGCTCAGTTGTACCAGGACGTGGAGATGTACTTTATCCTGCAGTGTTTGGCAACAAGCATCTCCAACAGTGTTAAACACTAAATTGAGCACAACCAGCTCAGAAAGGAACCATGCAGAACACCTACACTGGGCAGAGCGAAGGTCACTGGTGTTTTACAGGGCCTTCTGGTTTGGGGGCAGAACCAGTAGGGAACAATAGCAAATACACTCATAGCTTCTGTTCCCCTGGGTCTTCCATATTCAAGAGCAAACACAGCAGAAATTCAGCGTAACCAGTATAACCACATACCAGGGGGTGAGTTGACAAGCTGACATTCCCTTTTCTTGGGGAAAATCCCACACACTGGCATGTGATGAGTAAACATCTTCCCAGCAGCTCACGCTACCTACCGCAGTTATCTGAAGAAATGCAAGTTGGATTCCCAGAATTATGAGGTGCTTCACAGGGCACCTTTCATCTCTTGAAAAAAAAAAAAATAAAAATCAGCATCCTCAGTGCGCTTACACCACAGTCCCCAAGGCAGTCTGAGAGAAGGGCCTCAACCGCCTTCCTCTGGGGAAGCTGGAATTTGCTCTTTGATCCACCTTGTGCTCGCTTCTTGACATGAACAAGCGTGCGATAAAGATACAAAAATACATTCATTCCTGCGCAAGGAGCCTGTTTGTGGTCTGCGCGTTCCTGCAGACCCACACGGGAGCCTCACAGCTCAGCGCTGCAGTATGGGCTTGTCGTGGGGCTGAACTACCCCCCACAACGTGCACTTCAGCAGCCGAGTGACACGGACCTGTCGTGTATTTCTATTTCTGTGTACTATTTGGATAATGTGAGGTTAAAATCACGCCTGTCACACAGCCAAGTTATCACAGAAGTATAACTGCTAATGGGCAGTAGAGTTCACTGAGGAGCTTCTCCCTGTTTGGGGATTCAGTTAATTCTAGTGGATGCAAAGTTCCCACCTCAACTCTCAAAGGGACCTTTACAATAACTGATCCTTCAGTGGGCAAGGTGGGATTCTCCATGGCTTCAGTACTTCGTGGGGAAAGCCATGACGCTGTCACACATCTCTGTGTGCAGAGTAACATCTCTTTGGAGAGGTGGTGGTGGGGACCTTTTATTCTTCTAGAAGCCAGTTTGCATTTTTAAGCAAACATCCATTCAGGTTTTGAAGACAGCAAGTGCAGAAGAATCGAAAATCCCAAGTCAATGGGAGCATTTACAGTAGGGACTAACGACGAGAAAACCACGAGTCCCTGTTCCGCCCTCGGAGCCGGCGTGACAACCGTGCCACTGTTTTTGGTGGCGGTGGAGGTGGCAGCTGCCAGGCGTGGCGAGTCCCACGGGCCTTCCACAGGCTGGCTCTCCTGATGCTTCTGCACTGAAAACCAGGACTCACGAGAAGGGGTGGGGACAGGGGCCTATTAGAAGAATAGAAAAACCCTTATGGGAGCAGTGCAGAGGCTCTGAGGAAGGACACAGTTACACTCCACCATAGCAAGTCTGTATTTTACTGGCGTTTGGGTGCTTCCATCTCACATGGACTTTTGGAAGTCACCAAGCCTACAGAGAGCAGCATGCTCTCCAAGCATCCTGTGCATCATTTCTCTAATCCAGGTTCTAACCTCATAGGTTGCCCAAGTCTCTAAATTTAGAGTCAATCTGCTTTAAGAGTTTACAGGCCAGCCCCACAAAGATTAAAGGGTGAGAGAAATGTTGTTCACATCTGAAATTCAGCCACAATTCCTGAGCTCTTATGACTGAACAAAGGGAAGGGATAAGGGAAGATAAGGGTTTGATCTCAGTTTGCTCTCCAAAAAAAAGGATCGCCAGCACAACACGGTGAAGTTTCACTGCTTTAACAGAGCAACAAAATGAAATACAGGAGCTTTCCCCATTCTCCCTGGCAGGCCTGCTCAGAGGGCAGCAGGAGACGCGACGGTGGGGAGCGGCAGGGAGCTGCGACCTCCTCCCGCGCCTCACCTGATGCAGTGCAGTCAGTCCGTCTTCGTTGCACAGGTCCGGGCTGATGTTGCTCTTCAGCAAGTAACACACTGTAAGGGAAGGAGACAGGAGGAAAGGAGTCAGATCAGGAATGATAAGTAATCCTAACACATCTCTTGCCCTCAGCTAGCCCTGGCCAGTTCAAGCCAACGCCAACCCACCCCGTCAGGGTGTCCCAGTGCAGGCAGAGCTGCAGGAGACCAAGAGCCACCACTGGTGTGAAGCCGCAGTCACCGCAATGCTGGTGAGGAAAGAGCCTTCTTGGCTTTATCCAGCAGAGAGCACCAGCATACAATTTTCCCCCCACTTCCTTCCAAAGGAGACTTTGCTATTACAGCTGTCATTTTGAGATGGTTGTGCTGGAACCATCTACATTTTTATCTCATGCTTTGCAACATCCCAGCGCAACATCTGCACCCTGCAGCCCAGGAGAGCTCAAAGGCAATCGGGGGATTTTTGGGTGCCGAGTTAACACCATAAGAGAGATCTCACTGTGGAGGGGATGAGGTCTTGCCTCCAGAAATTATTAATCTGAGACAAGAAACCCAATAGATTCAGGGGTCTGCCAGGTTGAAAATACACTGAGGTCACTTTGGATGCTTCACATGAGCTGTTGGGTATTTGAAGAATGCTTCTCAGAGGCTTATTTTTTATTGCTGCTTTGAGGGGAAAGGATAAGATTTATTCCATTAAGCGCAAATTTCTGGAACACATGAAAAGCCATTAGCCCCTGGGTAAAAAAAATAAAGTTTGCTCTGAGGTACAGATCTTGCATGGGGTAACAGCAATAAGGCTGGGAGAGGAAGAAAATAAACAGCAACACCAGGAACTCTTCCAATTCAACATTGCTGACAAATCTTGATAATCTATACCCATCTTCTGTTGTTTACTTGCTCATTCCCTGCTTTTTCTCCAGAGATTTCAGGACATAATGCTTTTCCCACCTCAGATGTCACTGACAGCACAGGCACCAGCCAGAGGTTCATATTCTTCTCCCTGGGGCCGGGGTAGCAAGAGATATTCAAGTCCCACCTTATCTGTTGGCAAGGATGCAACCATTAAGCTAAACCAGAGCTGCAAAACAAGCAACACTAACAAAGCTGAAAGGGCAACGACCATCTTCAGAGCTGGCAATCAAAAAAAGACTGCAAGGCTGGTCGCTCCCAAAGCATCCCTCAGCCACTGCTGCTTTCGCCTGATCCCATCCCGCTGCTGGATGGAGCCCTTTCCCTGGCACATCACGGCTGTCCCTGGGGACAGAGCACTTCTGGCAGCCAAAGAAGAACACGGAAAACATGTCTGCAGTGACATCAGCAGTGATTTATGAAGCTTTGTTTAAAAGATCTGGCAAGTGCACTCGCAAGAAAGGCAAATGGAAAACAAAGTGAAATTTTGTTTGGAAGCCACCGAGCTGACGTTATCAAAAAGGAAGGCAAAACCAGACAGAAGTGAAATGAAACCCTTTATATCACAGGACTGTTTAACCTGACCCAAAATGGATGCTGGAATTTATGTTTACTGGAAATAATTTCAAGGTATTGACACCTGCTTGATGAAACTGATGCAAAAAAAAAAAAAAAAAAAAAAAAGCAGAATACAACAAAGAACAGAACTCATCCCCCACTGTGGCGAGTCCAAAGAGCCTGGGATTTTTCCAGCTCAAAGGCCAATGCAGGAAGCCCACGCCCACACGCAGCTCACACCCCCAACACTTGCATCCTCCACAGTAACAAGAGTGCTGAACCCCAGCCAATATCCAATTTAATGACCATGCTTCTACTGTTTCTGGCCAGCCCCGAGCTCCTGCTCTCCTAATCCAAGCTGAGCGATAGGCACGTCATTCGCCAGCGGATCTGGTTGTCTTTTATTTACTTTGGATGCTCTGCCATTAGGGTTTTAATTCAATCTCAGTCATTTAAGAGCCATTGTGTACTAATGGCATGCAGCTCCATAATCATGTTTTGCCTGATCATGGAGATTTGGACAAGCAGACGCTGGCAAATTAACCTTCCAAGTGCTGTCCCACCGTGGGAAGAAGCAGTAGCATAAATCCCAGCTTGTTACGGAGTATTGGGTTATGGAGCATTGGGTTTTGTGTTGAAGACTCTGCCATCATGGCTTGACGGAACTTGTAAGGGTCCTTGAAGGGCTCAGATTCAGAGAAAGATTTACCTTACCCAAAAGCAGCTTTGAATTCTCTACTAACCCCAGCAGCAGCCCTCATTTCGCGGCGCATCTCCCTTGGCTCTCATCCGCCCTCGGGACCAGCTCACTGCAGCCCTCCAAACATTCCTCAGTATCTCTCAAAACACTGAAGACTGACAACCACAAGACATCAGAAAAGAGTACAGAAAAGTCAGGTAAGGAAGCTAGGTATGGATGTGGTGCCAATGAGCCCAGGCAAAGATGGCTTGAAGAAGAGACCAAACTACTTTCCAATCAGTCCTAAACTGAGGTTCACATCTTGGGGTTTGGCAGGGGAGCACAGGGCTGGGCAGCAACAAGTCCTGTCTCTTTTCTCCAAAACCAGAGGGATGTTGCCTTCAGTATTCCTCATGCTCCAGACAACAAATCCCAACAGCCAGGCAGAAGTCTGTGAGATCTGCGATTTCCTATCACATACAGCCCCCTTTACAAGGGAGGGGATTTCCCCAGTGTCCCACGGAGCTCGCAGCAGAACGCAGCCCTGATGCCTACCCAGTGGCAAAGAGCGGCTTTGTCAGCTCCTGCTCCCTGTGGGCAGGGCTGCAGAGGGACGTGGAGGGACAACAGGGATCTTCCCCATGCCCATTACCCAGGGATGGGCCAGGTCAAAACCTCCCACGTGGCTGGGAAGAACAAGCCCCCCTTTCTGACGGACTTCAGGAGAAATGTGCATTGGTGGGTTTTCCAGTGCCTTAAGGGCAGGAAAAGAGGGGCACAACCGTGACTCTCTGCAATGCTGGAAGCTGGACCCTCAGCTCCAGGGCTGTGGCACTGCCACCAACCCACACCACTGCTTAATACACATCAGGAACAGGGACCGGAGCAAGCAAAGTGCTTCTCTTCCAGCCCCCTGGCACCACATGCCTCACTGCGAAGCCCAACACCTTCTCCTCCCACCTCCAGGCACGAACCGTGCCAGACAGGTAGGAAGCATACGCTTCAGCTCACAAGGACGCAGATGAATCGCTCAACGTCAGCTGATCGCCTTCGGTCAGCCCAAGCTTCAGCACATCCCTCCTGAAAGGAAGGTCCCCCCCTGCGCACGAGGTGTAGCACGGACAGGGGTCCTCTCTGAGCTGAGGTCACCGCGAGCCCGACAGAATGAACTTTTATGGGTCACATCGGCGGGCTGAACGGGCAGCAGCCTCCACTTTAACACTTACGATTAAGTTCTTAGAGAGCTCAGTACCTAAAATGCTGAGCTCTCTAAAATCTGTCCTCCTTCGCACGCAGGCGGTGGGAGGCAGGGAGAAGGGGCTGGATGCGTGGATGTTCGTTATTACATGTCAAGCAGAAGTTGTGGGAAGCAGTTTCAAATGCACAGAGAATGAAGAAATGAAAATGATTACAATAAGAGCCGGGTGAACAAATCGTTGTGAATAATTCATCACAAATTATATTAACTGAACAATCACTCAAATGGATTTTCCATTATTCGACTTGTTCTGCCTATAATTGAACCTCTCACACGCCAAGATGGTGTACATTAATCTTCAATTTATGTTTTATCATTCACATCTGTGCTGTGTGAAATGGAAAACGCTCCCACAACAGCTGTGAAAATACACCCTAGGTTTTAAGTCACCCTCCATCACATGTCCTGGAGCAGCCTCCGACAGCTTCTCCTCCCTGAACACAACAAACCCCCTTCTCAGGAGCCCCCTCTCCTCCCAAGCATGGCCAAGCCTCGCTTACTCTCCCCAAACCCCATAAATCACAGGGAAGACAAAGAAGCCACTGCAAAAGCCCTAAGGAAAAATCAGTGTGGGGTCATCAGCTCTCTCACCTGAAGAGATATCCCAGCACTATGGCTTTTCATCAATGTTCCTTCCCACTGAGTTTAAACAAGAAACAGCTTTGCCAGAAAAGTTCCTAAACCAGATGAACGCTTTTCCATGGAGAAAAAAAATGCCTCTGTCAATGCAGGTCCTCCCAAGTCAATAAGCTACCCTATAAAAGTCTGGATACTATCACGCTCCCATCCATACCTCAGCTATTAGTAACTCATAAGAAGAAAAGCCAGCTGAAACCGATATGGATACCAGGGCTGGGAAAAAGCCCCAAACACCTTTCTGACAGGAGGTCCTGATTCCTCCCAACAATATACAGTGGCAAACTGTCCATACTGGCAAGCAAGCTCACCTAAGTGCTCCAAGTTTACACACACACATAGGCCATTAGTTTTTAAAAATTCAGGTTTATCTTGATCCTTTGCACTCAACAATTTCTTTTATAAAATATTTAAACTCTTTTAGCTCACTTTCTGGTTCTCAGGCCCCCTTTAAAAGCTCCTGTTTCACTGAGGTCTCTATGGCAGCAGATATTTCTTGTCCGTTTACACCTGATTTCAGTGAATAAAACAAAGAAATTTCACTTGGATTAAGAAGCACACTCTTCCACATTGCTAGAAGTCACTTCTACCCAAGTGCAGCTTTAGTCAAAAACCCAGCGTGGCAGAAGAAACTCTTCCCAGCGTTGCTTGTGGTGAGATACTGGTGGTGCCTGAGCCATGGGGATGTGCTGGCAAAGGTCTAGAAAGCCCGGTCCCCAGGCGCAGCTCCTTCAAAGGTGCATTTTCACCACTATGGTTTTGCAGGGAGACTTATTAGACAGGAGAAACACTGCCAGGAGAACAGCACTGAAGCCGCGAGCACTCTGGCAGCAAAGCAGCCAGCTTCCTAACACAGCGTAGCGTGACGTTCGTGTTCAGGAGCGTATCTGAACCTGAGCAGTAACAGGATGAATGCACTCAGCCTTATCCTCCAACATACAACCGGCAGCCCATGCTGGCCCATTGATAAACTCTGCAGCTCCCTAAAGCTATTTGAAGGACAAAAAAAAACCCCAGAAAACAAAACCCCGCACTCAGACAGTTTCAAACATTTAGCACACCTAAAAATAAACATGGCCCAGTTTGCCTGCTGAGCTAGCAACTGAGACATCCCGTCACGACTGATCCCCCCGCCTTCCCGGGAAGGTTCAAAGCCTGTTGTGACACTTCCCACACAGTTTATAGCTGGGCACACACATTCCTTCCACTACACCCACCAAAATCTGGGAAGTCTGGAAAGAGGCCAGCAGAGCCCCATCTGCTGCGTGCCACATTCACGCGGGCAGGGACATTTCGTGCAGCTACACTCAGCCCAGGTGCTGCTTCTCTCAAGGAAAAACTATTTCTGGCTTTGATGCTTCTTGCTGAAGGGGGCACACCCTTCTGCAGCCCCCAGGAACCTGCTTTGCACAGCCAGCTCCTCCTGCAGTGCCTGGGGCCTGGCTCATACACAGGCTTTATCCTGACAGCAAGTGAGAGTTATCAACAAATCACACATTTATTTAATGTATAGGGTCCAACTCTTTCTCCCCCTCTTTGTATCTATTTCAATCCATTCTTGCTTTATGCTTTGACCCCTGTCCATCGCTGCAGTACCAGAGCACCAAGTGCTACAAGGGGAACAGCCGCCTACAGCTGCGTCTTGGATGAAGGGGCCATAGGCAGGCACCCAAGCTCTACTGCATCCCATATTTTTCTTGTTCTGCATCTACAGGGCTTCAAGCTCTGATAATCCACTTAGTGCTAGTGATGCTAAAGCATCTTTCTTTCTTTAACGGCTGCCATCAAGCTGAGATTACTCAGAAAAGTAACAGCGTGCAAGTTACCCGTCTGCGACAAGCAATGCTCAAAGGACGCAGCAGAAACAAAGCCAAACTCATTTCAGTAAGGAAAATGAAAATTAAAGGATGCTGCCATCTGACAAGCTTTTCTGAGGATGCAGTGTCATGTTCAAAAGCATCCTTATCCTCTCCTGCTGCTCAGACTAACAGTGACATTGGTGCACACCGGAGATACCAAACACATACAGGAAAACTAAAGTCAGAGATTATTTTCTTGGCTTCCCATTCCTCATCTGTTACTGGAAGAATAAATAAATGATTTCGGTACAGTTTTTAAACAGATGATGGGCTTTAAAAGGGATGAGTGTTTTACATAACCTTCAGGCTCAGCTGCCTTGAGCAGGATTTCTGCAGGCAGGCAGCCAGGAAAGCAGATTCCCCAATATCATTGCGACAGTGACACCTGGGCTGCCAGAGAGCCTCTTCTCTTGTTAAGAGCCATTTCAGAGTAAATATTTTCTGTGACTGGTGCCTATTTAAAGGGTGCTAAAAAAATTTAAGTTAGACTTAATGAAGCTATGGATCAAGAGACCAAGACCACGTTTCCCATGAGTGACTCAGAAGTTGCAGCAATGAACAGAGCAATGTTGGCTTTTAGGGTGCGGTGGTGCTCAGCAGAAGGCACGGACAACGTGCAGAGGGAATTGTCCTGCTGCAGTCGGAGCCACACAAGCCAGTGGCCTGAGCAGGGAGCACAAACAGAAAATGAGGGAGGGACAGCCACCTCCTCCAGCAGCGGCTTGATAGGAACCTGCATCCCCCATCTCTTGAGTTCGCATCCGAAATGTTGGGTTTGGTGGGTGCAAGCTGGCAAGCAACGGATCTTGCTTCCCTTCTTGCTTCAGGCAGAGTTAGACAAAGGTCACCTACGGAGTCAGTAAATGCTTAACCAGGACCTCCTCTTCTCCTACAGCTCTGGCTACTTCCAGCTTTCTTCCTACAAAAAGCTCTTCTTGGAAGTCATGACAACACACGCAAATCTATTCAAACACAATATCAAAGGCTTTTATCTGAGTAGCACAGAGGATCCCATTCATATACCTGTTCAGAAACTTCTTTTGATGTACTGGACCAAAACACATCTACTGAGACATGCAGCAGCCATCACCTGTGATGTCTGTACTAAGCTTCTTAGAAAATAAATCTTTCAGGGTACTAGAAAGGAATGGCATCAAAAAAAAAAAAAGAAGAAAAAATTGGCTGTAATAGAAATTACAGCTTAAGAAGTGTTTAGATAAAAGGGAGCAGTGGTGTCAGGAGGTAAAGTCTTGCAGCTGTCTGAGTACATGAAGAGGTTTCCCAGCTCCATTAACACCATAACGTAACAGGTGATCTGGAGCAGAACTGCAATATCCCCCACGTGCACGCAGAGCCAGCCCGTCAGTGTCTGCAAGAGGATATCTCGTGTGCTCCGTGTAGGAGGAAATAGTTCATCTGGCCATTTGAAAGTGTTATTAGGTTCCAGAGTCAACAGCCTCTGCCCCAGCTCGTATTTCAGGCATCCTGTGCCCTCAGCTGAGCAGCTGTACGCTGACCTGAACCACACAAATGTTTTTAAGTCTCACTTATAAAACAGGAAACTTTCTATTTAGAGTAACGGAAAAGAGGTTTTGGTGGAGGGGCGGGGAAATACATAGCTGCTTTTCAAGCTGCCCTGAATTAATACCAACGATTCCGCGCAGCGACAGCTCGCCAGCAGACTGGGCTCTCCCCCTCCTCCCCCAGCCTCACTTCAGAGACCCTTCTCTGTTGTGCATCTTTAACCTTGCCCTGCTCTTCAGAGAAGCTCCAGCTGCTCTGGCTGTTTCGGTACCTCTTCCACGCTCAGCAGCATCCACTCTGACCTCGATCAGCACATTTTGGGTTTCTTCCCCGCTAAAAACCAGCTCTGTGTGAGACGGCGGCGGCAGGAGCCAGTGCCAGCCCCCAGGTCACACCCAGCCCTGTCGTGTCTCACACCATTACCCTGCACAGGAGACCACGGGGGACACGCCAGCGGTTAAGGTTCAATCTGCTGAAACATCACCCGCTGCTCCACAGCACCATGTCTTACGGGAAATGCTGCACTGCTGCTCAGTGCTGAGAGGGAAATGTCTACACAGGCAGAAAGTCCTCCCCTTTCTTTTCTTCAGAAAAATCACGGAACAGTTCGGGTTGGAAGGGATCTTTAAAGCCCACCCAGTCCAACCCCCCTGCAAGAAGCAGGGACATCTCCAACCAGATCAGGTTGCTCACAGCCCCGGCCAACCTGGCCTGGAATGTTTCCAGGGACGGGGCATCCACCACCTCTCTGGGCACCCTGGGACAGGGCTCCACCACCTTCAGCATAAAAATTGTTTTCATGATGTCCAGTCTGAATCTACCTCCCTCTATTTTAAAACCATTACCCCTCGTCCTGTCACCCCAGGCCCTGCTGCAGAGTCTCTCCCCACCTTCCCTGCAGCCCCCTTTGGGCACTGGGAGCCGCTCTCAGCTCTCCCCGGAGCCTCCTCTTCTCCAGGCTGAACAGCCCCAGCTCTCTCAGCCTGGCCTCACAGCAGAGCTGCTCCAGCCCTCTCAGCATCTGCGTGGCCTCCTCTGGGCCCTCTCCAGGTTCACATCCTTCTTATGGGTCAAATAAAGAGAGATTGTGGTCTCCTTTTAAAAAGCACACGCTACAGAAAGAAGACTTTCACACAAGTTTAGCAGCCACCTGAACTTTACCAGAAAAGCATGGGCTGATTCTTAGCAACCTTTCTGTTTTTGCAACCTGTAATTATTCAGCAGAAAATTTTGCATGATGCTGAGATTTGAAATTCAACAGAGCCTTTCATCCCGAGATCCCTGCAAGCGCTGCTGCCGTTACCAGAGCGAGCTCCAGGCTGTCTCCGGGGATTTTACAATCAGTATTTGCCTCATTAGACAGATGTGACACCTCAACCCAAGTTAGACCAAGACTCTGGAGGCTCAGGTTACTTGGCCAAGGCCACAGTGACGGTCCACGGCACAGCTGTGACAGCGTTTGAGTCCCAGGTCCCAGCTCCACCCTTTCAGCACACGAAATATTTCCTTTCCTGCCCCCCGTCCTCTTGGTTGTTCAGCCGAGAGGAACTGGGCAAAGCAGCTGAGGTCAGCGCTAACAGCTTTGACAGGAACCAGACCCCAAGGTGAACCTTGCATTTGACAGAGCTCGGCAATTGTGTCCGTGGGTATTTTCACAAGAGCAACGGAAGCTGTGGCTCGGCAGCCGCTCTCGGATGGTATTGCTCCCTCGGGAAGGTCTCCACCACTCAACTTGGACCTATTTGTTGCCCGCATTGAGGACCTGGGCCGGCCAAGGAGAGTGAGTCACAACAGGTGGGGGAGCAAGGTCATCCGAAGGGCTTGCAGCGTGGCAACACACTTCACTTAATTACGTATCAGGAATGGTGCCATCTCCAAGGTGGAGAATGAAGCACATTTGGTCACCAAGCCTACATTTGACAACCATCCCTGATCTTCACCAGCAACCCAGACAGGACAACCTCTTCAGTCCCATCTCATAAGCCCAAGTCACAGAAGTTTGTAAGTTTTCAGGGCTGAGCAAATCCTACTATTCACCCAGAGTTTCAAACCACTTCTCTTTCAGTCTTCATTTCAGCGCCTATCACACGCAGACAAATCACACAGTCTAGAACTACTTTTTTTTGGTATTAATGAAAAAGCACATTCAATTTTCTCTCCATGTCAAACACCTCCAATCCCAACGCAACTCCCAATGCCGAGCATCACCCTGGCGCAGCTGCTGCCTCTCAGTGCCTGCGACAGCCCGACACCAACACAGGGCAGCTGTCACGGGCCACCAAGCAACTGCACAAAGTCCCACAGCTGGTGGCACACTGCCCTTGGTGGGACCTGGCTGGGAGGGGTGGGCAATCCTTGTACCACCGCATACCAAACAGGGGCATTTCCAATAAGCACCTGCTCACCCCAACTCTCCATGCTGCAAATTTCTCTTCAACGTAACCAAATGGATTAGAGAGCCAGAGGAACTGCTCTCCCAGCCCTTGGCAACCAAGAAACCCTTATCAGAGAAGTCAAAAGAGTTTATCTGTGAACAATGAAAGGTATTCAGCGCTGTGTGGAAACCATTTCATACATTTAAGAGTTGAATCAGAAGTTAGCACCCGAGCTTGGCAGAAATGCAGGTTTTTCACAGCTACAGCAATGCTCATAATCAATGAGACAGGTCCGACAGAAGGTATAGAAAGAAATCTGTGTGATGGCTGCTGTGCACAGAGGACACCAGTCCCCACAGCCAGGGGCTGAAGCTGGAGACCATCCACCTCGTGGGCCCTGGGTCTGATCCAGGATGGTCTGCTCAAAGATCACGGCATAATTGTGCAAGCCAAATCTAAGACTCATTATCTCGAGCATCCAAATAAAAAAAAAAATATTTTTTATAAATGGACAAACAGTAAATTTTCTTAACATTTCCCAATTTCATCAAAGAAGGTTTGAAATTCCTGGTTGGTTGACTCCCCAACATTGGACACACTTCAAGTTTGGCTGGAGAGGGTGCTGGGCCATCTTGTCTAGACCGTGCTTTTACCAAGAAAGGTTGGACCAGATGATCCTTGAGGTCCCTTCCAACCTGGTATTCTATGATTCTATGAAATCCCCATCCATGACTCCTCAGAGACTGCACAAAAGACCTTCCCAAACTAGGTCAAAACAAGTGGGCTGGTCTATAATGTGACTGTCAAGTGCTTTGCATACAGACCACCTTGTTTTCATATTTGTTTCACCTGCCCCATCACACAAAGTTGAAAACTCTCTCAGACTTCTTCTGTCACAAGTTCTATATGACTTCTGCTTCCTGCCACCTCAGCTAGTAGAAGATGAGCGTTCCCAGGCTGGATTCATCATCATGCATTGTGATTTGTGGCTGCCGGAAGGTCAGTGTGTAGGAAAGCAGCTTGAGAGCTTGACAGGGCATTTAGACTTTTCAGCAAGAAAGAAAAAGTCCAACTTGCTGCCTTCACCCATCCCTTTCATATCTGCAGACACCAAAGCGCCAGCCTCACACGAACTCAAAACAAGACAGTTTTTGCTGCCAGCTCTCCTCCACCGAGCTTCCTGCGCTTTGATGCAGCAAAGAAAGAAACTGCGCACGGGGTGGGGAGCACTTTCCTTTTTAGTGAGCGGCTCCTTCACTTTCAAAAGCCACCTCAGCCAGCTTAAAACTTTCATCTGCAGAATACAGCTTGGATTCGGCAAAAACCTTCCATCAGAGCCGGGCGGAACGTGAAACCCAGCTCCCTCTCAAAACTGCTGAAGACGTCGTGGCAGAGGACCAAGGATGCTCCCTGACAGGAGGGGAGGTCTGGGGTCCAAACCCACGGGCACAGCTCACTCCCAACACTTTAAAGACTGCACTAACAGCCTTGGGGGTCAGCCAGGAGTCTTTTACTTACTGTAAAAATGAAAAGAGCTGAAATGCTCCTCCAGAAAGTGCTTTGCCTTAGTGATTCAGATCAGGTCACTGATGTTTCATCCCATTTTCTGAGATCAGCACTTTAATCTCAGCGCATACGGTGATTTTTTTTTTTTATTTTGCTTTGTATGTACACGCTGAGCTCATTAATACTAACAAAATATATAGTTTAAAAGACCAAATTAAAAAATAAATTACTATAGCTCTTATACAGGTTTAAGCATCCCATTGATCAGAGCAGTATCTCTGAACGTTGAAAACATAATTCCTTGATGCTGGGAACGAGGAGTTGCAGGTAACAGCAGGGAACAGAGTGAGAGCAAGAGAACCCACTTCTCCCTTCATCCTTTTGAGAGGTCTCCTGTCCTGGGCTGAAAGACCCTGTCCAACTCTCCACGTTAGTACTGCAAGTCAAATGCCTCCCATACCCTCTTCAGCAAGAGCCAGCTCAGAGGAGTTAGTTTTCCCTTCTGCGGCACCGGAGAAAAGCTTCGGTTTGCCAAAGTATATTGCATTTCCCAGGAAAACTGCAGTTTTCAAAATAATTAGCAGTCATTAAAATTCCCCATTAAGTTTTGCCATTAGCAACAACAGGACCGTTCTTCTCTGCACAGTGGGGAAAACTCTGCTTATTTCTGTATTAAAACCAGTTTTGTTAATGAACCATTTTATCCCATCCTGTTTGCTTGTAAGAGAGCTCCCTCACCACCAGATTCCCTCACATCAGGGAGTTTTTCATTACATATTTAACACAACAGGAGTCCAAGCACCGTGGGCCACCTTTTAGCTGTCACAGTGCTGGAAAGGTGACATCCATCTCCCGGGTTTGACTGGCAGATTGCCCTGCGCTCACTGCATCCCTTACACCGAGGTGTGAGCAGACCGGAGAGCCTCCGTACGCTCCCCTGCCACAGCTGCTTCTGTGCAGCGGAGGAGAAAAGACTGCAGGATTAAATTACCTAAAAAAAACCCCTACACTTTAAACATTAAGACAAGAGGAAAGTCAGGCTCCAGCTTCGCGTTATCTCCCATCGATTCCACAGTCTAATATTTTGACTTAAAAATTTATAGCAACCACAAGATGCTCTAGTAGCTAAACCCACCTTAGTAAGTTCATTAAAGTAATTAATGCTGAAGTGGCTGCTCACACCGCTCTGCTGGCAGCACTAATTACAGGTTGCAGAGGTGGATCCCAGTGACAGCGCTGGGAACCAGGAGCTGGTCCGAGGCCGGTGCACGGTACTGGGAGGACGTGCAGTTCCCTGCTTGGGGCGGGGGACCCAGCACGTGCCTACTTCTCCCTGCTACTAAAACCCAAACCCAGTATCTCCAGCACTGCGTATAGCTGAGCTACACCCAGCAGGAGAGGCCGGCAGCATCACACCCAACACCCTTTCCAAGAGCAAGCCGGGAGAGGGGCTGGAGAGCCAGGGTGGTAGGGCCCTCACAGACCATCGTGAGGACAGGAATCAAAGTGCTCTGGTTCCCGGAGATGCCACGGACCGTTTTATGGCTTGTGAAATGAAACGGGAGGGTTGCACTCACTCACTCCCTAAACCAGGGGTGTAACCTTCCTCACACAAGCAGTCAAACATGGGCAGAGATTCACGTGCTCAGCGCGACCTGTGCCAGGAGCATTTATACCTGCTTTGGGAGATGCAGGAGATCTGATCCTCATTACTAGAGGATCTGTGAGCAATTATAAGATCCCTTCTCAACCGTTTTTGGTTCTACCTTTGTCTGGAAAAAACAATCTTAAAAAAAAATCGATTTATTTCCAAGCAACTGCTTGTGACAAATGCTCTGAGATGTTCCCCACGTTTCACAGACCAAAGCAAATCCCCCTCCAAGCCTCCACTACCACCCCAGTTAGTGCTACAACAGAGAAACCCTGTTTGTTTCTGTACATCTCATTGTAAAGAATCATTCCCAGGGAAAGGAGTCCACCAGAACAGGAGCATCCAACGAGGTCTGGATCTCGCACGAGCAGCTGCAACCAGTACAGTTGTATAATGGAAACCTGACCTACAAACCTTGAACCAGATTCCAGCTATATTCCCCTTTGGAAAGCGAGTGCGTGAAGGCTGCACACCTCTGCTCTGCTGCTGCCAGCTCTTACAGGTGGAAACTCTGGGCTTGGCTCCATGCCCTGACAGGACCATCACCTTTCCTCCATCCGGAACACCTGGGAAGAAGGGGATCTCCAGGAAAAATCAAATTAAAGTGGGCCCTGGTTGTGTAAGTGTGATTTGTGCAACCTGTTAGTAGGGGATGGAGCGTGTCGCACTGGCCCGGATCCCCACGCATCACCACGTGCCTTCCGCTGAAGGACAGAAGAAGGAGCAGCAGCCCCTGGCGCTGCCTCTTCCACCGAACAGGGCCCCGGGAGCCCTGAAGCAAGGGACAGTTTCCCAACAAACGCGCATCCCTCGTAGATCAAATGGCTGCACGCGGTGCTCTGGGGACAGAACAACTGCGGGGCTAAAAGGAGCAAGATGACAATCGGGCTTGGCACGAGGCACAGCTTTCGGGATGGATCGCATTAACCTCTTCACTGCTGAAGCCTTGCTCCCCAGCGGGGCCGTTCCTCAAGAGGGTTGGTCTTCCAGACACACCCAATAAACCAAATTGTTTGAGGTGTTTCATGCCTGAAACACGCAACAGCGGAGATTAAAAAGGGGAACATATGCACCAGGGTTTTCTAGTAAATAAAGCACCCATAAAGCAGAGGTGAACACTCGGCACACGCAGGCGAGGTTCAGGCAAGGCCGTCCCCACCGCAGGCAAAGAGGAACAAATCACAGCAGCTGTGATCTGCAGAGTCACCATGGGATGGGAACGAGATGCAAGGCAAAGCCATCTCCACCAGCACAGCAGCACCAGTCAGGAGAGCCCGGCCAGATGGGAATTCAGATTGACCCGAGCCCCAGAGGAGCTGGGCAAGACGTGCAAAGCCTCCCTTAGATCTCTATTCTGCAGTAAAAATCCAAAAGCATGAGAAAGAGGTGCTTCAAGGAACTGTGGGAGAAGCAGGAGCTCTCATAAAGAGGTTCTTACATCATCAACAGTTTTGGGATGCTTTGCAACCACCTGATCTCTTGTTCCTCCACCCCAAAGTATTTAAATCAAGGAGTTTCTTCAGATACTGGACTGAATTTGAATGACAATGTTTCTCCAACTTCTTGGCTGGCAATTCCTTCCTTTCTCACACTCTCTCTGGAAATAAGAAGTTTGCTCTTGATGGAGCACATCCCTCTGGACTAACCCAGCAGCGAGGGACCGGGGCCAGGCCACGCTGACCCACCGACGGGTCCTATTTGGCCACATTTCTGGATCAGCTCCCACGTGCCCCTGTCGCGCACGGTACCCCATCTCCTCTCACAGCTATCACTTCCCTTTCACGAGAAAAATAGCTTGATAAGAACCGCTGACCCCTGTGCAGCTTATCGCAAGAGAAAAAAAAAAAACAAAAACCAAAACCAGCCTGGAGCCAGGAAGGGGCTACGTGGGCCTCCTCGGAAGTCACCCCTTCGCCTCCACCCACCCTCACAGCCACGCGATTCCAGTGCGTTCAAGACCACAGGAGCGCAGCGAGATGTATTTCAGCCATCACACGCAACTGCAGCGGAGAGCAGCTCACTAAAAATCTGATTTACTTAACGACCTCACCAGCCGCGTTGCAAAGCCGGGGTGATTTCAGAGGAAGCGGGTGCCTTGCCGCCGCTCTGAGTCACGGGAAGCGCGGCACCGCGGCCAAGCCCCGGCGCGAGGCAGGAACACTGAAATTTCCCCCAACTGTTCTTATCTTCTCTCACAGCAACTCAAGGCTCGTTTTGAAAACCGGGGCCCTATTCAGAGCAAACAAACAAGCCGCTGCGTTCGCCCAGCCCTGCTGCGTCCAGGAAAGCGCCGTAAATCACGTGCAGAGACAGGGTTTACATGCAGATGCGACAAGGAACGCGCATCTGCCCTGATTTTATGGCACACCAGCACAGATAGCGGTTTTATGCTCTTAAAAACAGGTGATTTAAATTCAAGGGTGTCACAGACTTTAATTCTGAGCTAATTTCTCCTCTCTTCTGTGCTCTAGCGTACGTTACTGTTATTGAGAGAGCAGAACACAAAAATCCGATTTCCTGAAGACAGAGTACAACAAAATGATGTTTTCTATGGCAAATCAGTTCAACAGAGGCTCAATAAAACATGATTGATAATTAGTATTTTCTTTTTGACAGCTAGTAGCAATTGGCTTTGCCTTAAATCTAGCGTATTGCCAATTTAAAACTAAATCTCTCCAAAAATGAAACAAAATATCTGGCAAAAAGCTCCCAGTGAATGCTGGCTAAGATTGACAACATTATACACCAGCGTCACCGGCTACAGCGTCAGACAATGCAACAGTGACCAGGGCAGAACGGTGATGGCCTTCTGGAAACAGCCATCAGGCGAACGGAAAATGGGTGGGAACAGCTAAATCAGTTTACAGGGCTAGATCAAAAAAAGCTAACCTGATTAGGAGGGAGAGAGACACCGATTTGGATGCATCGAGCAAAGCAGAACTGCTATAAAGTGATATTTACGGTTGCTTTCCTTACGAGGGTTGCACAGAGCAGCCAGCAAGTACCAGCAGATTTGGCCCACGTTTATGGGCTAAGGGTAGACCCTTGGAAATAAGGAAAGCTTCCCTCTCCCAGCTTACTTTCCCAGTTAAGCAGCTATCAAAAAAAAAAAAAAAAAAAAAAAAAAAAAAAAGAAAACCCAAAAACGTATTTAGAGTAAGCGATGCTCACAGCCTGCTGGCAGTGCCGTTCTCCCTGCACCGGGCAACTTGCCCCGATCACGGGCAGGTCGAAGCCGCATTGCCAGACCACGGCTTTTGGCTCAGCCCTCGCAGACGGCGAGGGAAGGGAAGGGCCAGGCAGGATTGGGTTCAAGCACTAGCTGTGCCTACACGCAGGTCCCCACGCATCCTGCTCTGAGGATGCCGGCCGGTGTGACTCTGTGGCTTGTATCAGGATACAAGCTGGAGTGTGGACTAAGGCTTGTTGGTGCTCCCCTTAGGATGCTCGCAGCGCTGAATCCTATGGGAATACGATGCACACACTCCTCAGGGACACTGTGCCTGCCTTCCCAAGGGAAGCCCAATATGGATCCTGGCACCTTCACCAGCCAGGGCACCTGGCAGCATCACCTCCTCCAGCAAATCCTCTCCCCCATGAGATTAGCACACTGCTATGCATAGCTGCCACCACTGCTTACAAGGGGCTAATTTTAGTAATATGCAACCACTCAGTCAGTCACTGGGTGCCTGGGCTCCTGCTCCACCAGTCAGTCACTTACAGCTCCCCAAAACCCCTCTGCCACGCACAGCACAGCTGCCAGGCTTCTCATCAACACGGGGGCCAGCTGGCGCAAGCACCCAGGCTGGCAGGGTGAAAGCCCCACGGAGCCCCTCGCACACTCACTCTCTCCAAACCCCACGGGAACCAGTCAGTCCCCAGAGGCGATGACAGAGCAAAAAGCTCAGAGGAGGCTTTCTGGAGCTCTGCACATCCCAGGGGATGCCCAAGCACAGGGACACGTTTTCTTTCCGAAGCAAATACCCACCCCAGACCATCACATTTCTGCTCAGGTTAAATGCTTAAGCCCACAAGTCAGAATTTTACACAATTACTCTGTACACTGCAAACCGCCCAAACTATTGAGGTTTTCACGGCTCCAGGAGGCTATCCCAGCGCCAGGCTGCATCGCTCGCCCTGCCCCGGCATGGCATGCATCCAGCTCTGGCAGGGAGACCTCCAGCCTTCCCTTCGCCTGCCCCACAAGCATTTCCACCAACAAACCCTCTCCAGACACAGCTCTGTCGCCCCGCCTGCCTTTGCTAACAGCCCTCAAAGCTGTAACGATGAGACTTCAGATGTCCACAACAAATCCAGCCAGTGCCCAACGTCCTCTCATATTTTAGTGAGAGATAATAAATGTGGGCAAGGCTTTGCAAGAGTCTCCCCAACCCTCCATGTTCATGCACGGGTCAGACGCTATCCGACACCTCCCAGGGAGCCGATATGGAGTTGGATGGTATTAGGCTTTAGGATGGTATTAGGCTTTACGACAGAAAATGCTTTAGGGCAAGGGAAAAACTGCCAGACCAACTTTGTCCGCTGCAGTGTGAATAAATATCCTTCTCTTGCCCCTCAGTCCCAAGACCTCATGGTACGTGGGTCTTATTTTCATCTCCCAGTTACGCAGCAACCAGGGCTGGTGCCTCAACCCCTCGAATTAGCCTGCTGGGTTTTGAAATGCTTTGCAGCATCCCAGCTGTGGCATCTCAGGACCTCCACGCATGGTGCTCCATGGAGGAGCTCTTTCCATTGGCACGGCAGGGAGAGGGCAGACGGACAACGAGGTGCCACGAGGTTTTAAATAGATGTGAGCAGCTCGGTGGGTAGGTAAACAGGATCCTCATTTTTTTTCCTGTTCCACAGCTGGAAAAGCCACAGCTCCTCCCTGTGGGATGGAAAGGAGGAGGGTGGGGAGCCCACAGCACTGGGGCTGGTTTCCAGAACTGGGGAACCACTCCTACCCCCATTAAAGAGGGGAGACCTTTCCACTGCTGGTGGGAACTTGGGCAATCCCCACGGGGCACAACATGCCATGTTGGTAATTTTAACATCATGGGGCAGGAGTGCTTAATGGGGTGGTCTTTATACCGGCATCCACCAGAAAGGAGCTGAGCCTTTTTCTGATGGACTTGGTATTCCTAAGGAACACAAACACATTAGGTGACCAAACCACTTCAGGAAAAGTTAAAATATCAAAATACCTTTAGAGATCTGTGCCAAAACACTCAGGGATTCACAAGAAGCCCCCAGTTAATGGTAGCTGAATGTGCTCCTATCCGAGCTTGGTCCAGGAAGGCGGAATGAGCAAAGTGTTTCAGGAAGCTTTCAAACCCAAGAGGAGGACACATGGATCAAGCAAAGCCGGGTGGCCAGGGTCACCCTTGCACAACTCCGGGCACAGCTCCTTCCACCTCCAGCTGCAATTCAAGCAGTCAATCCTACTTCACAGGAAGAAATCAGCCAACAAATATTGCCCTTCAGCCAGAAGACAAGCCTTTGAACGTAAGCGAAGCAACGAACGTTTCCTGTTCTCTTGTTCCCCTAAGGATAAGTGGACACATCGACACCGCAAATATTCCTGCTACTAAACACACGGGAAGTCTCAGAGCACGGAGGGATACAATGCAGTGATGACGCAAATCTTGAATCCACGCTACAGATTCAGTGCTGACCAGTACTCAAAGGACAGTTTTCCTTGCTCTGAAGAGTGATGGAGAACTGCCACAGATGAGAATAATTTGGGTCGGGGCAGAGCAGCAGCTTGTTCATAGCTGTTCAACATCTGCATGATTAAAGTTATAGAATAATAAATTTACTATGAAAGCACACAGGGAATCCGGCTTAGATGCCCTTTAAGACAAAATTCTAAACACACTGGCCCTTCTAATAAAAACAAAATGGGCTTCCAGCATCTCTCCATGACCCACTGCCACCTACCAACCCAGACGCGTTGTGTTTTTGGCACAGCATCCAGCAGCAGGTTGGAAGTTGACTGGTCACAGCCTAGACTGGAGTTTCAGGTCACATTCAGGACTTGCATAATTTTCTGGACAGCATCAGCTTTAGGAGGAAAAAAAACCCTGGGATCAGCTGCCCGACAGCCAGGAGGATGTCACTGCAGATCCACGTGGACTGTCCTCCTTCACTGGAGCTCTGTCTCTTTCTAATGCCTGCTATTTCTGGCTAACAACCCAAAATTTAATTAAGAGTCCCATTTACCTTCCCGAGCAGCCCTGCTCTGGCCTTGCTAATTAAAGACAAACCGACAGAATCTGAAGCAAAAAAATAAACCAGGTCTGAAAAGTTTGAGAGTCACACGAAGTCTGAGCTCCTAAGTAGGCTGAAACTCTCCCTCCACGGGAGCGTTGTGTGTTGTCCAGCCATGGGTTTCTAAGTTAGAACCTAGTCTCTGTACAGCTGGTGGACTCTCCAAAGGGTTAACCACAGCACCCCAGTTCAGATCTCACTGACAATGCATGAGGACTGAACCCAAGGTTGGTATACACATGCAGAAAGTGCTCTTCTCGCCAGGTCCTTACCACGAGTGAAATGGCTGTCCTCTGCCACAGAGGCATTGCTCCCTTCCAGCTCTGAGAGGCTGAGAGCTGGTCCAGACTTCCTCATCCCAAGCGGTTGGGCAGACCGGAGATGTCCTGCAGCAAGGAAACCTCAGCACAGCAGAGCTGCTCCATTCCTGTGCAAGGACTTCATGTTCTCATTCGAGAATATTCTGCTGGTAAAATTTTGCTTTCATTGAAATAGAAGATCCTTCAGATTGGGCGATTTGGAAGACACCAAGCCACGGTGTCTCACTACGTTCAAACCTCAACATTTCAACCGGAACCACGCAAATATCAGCACTTGATCTCCAACCTTTGCTGCTCTGCATCAGAGCAGAGTGGAAATACTTTGAAGGTGCCAGAATCTCGCCCACCAACTCAGAAGGTGGATGTTTCCAGACAGATGTAGGTGTAACAGGACAAAACACGAGCTCTGTGCAGATACCGCTTCTCTATGGCAGAAACCATCAGCTGCCAGCTGGGTTCAAATGGGGCTGGTGCAACCAGTGAGAATGGCGTGAGGGTGACACTCAGGTTAAATCCTGCTCTCGTCTCTGTTTTTTAGAGTGAACACTATAGCAGTAGCCCTTAGGAGAAAAAAAAAAAGTGGGCTTTTCTTGTTTGGTGGGTAGGGGGGAGCGGGGGTGTATTTTGTTTGTTTGGGGTTTTTTAAACTAACAGGATCTCTCATCAGCCACAAAGGCACACAAAGATGGAGACTTTGGAAGTTTCCCACTGCAATTCAGAGCGTAGCGCTCTCACGCTCACGAGAAGGACTGCTCCTCTGTGCCACTCAAAGCACAGCCAGGCAGCGCAGATGGGACCACCAGAAAAAGGGACCCGAGATCCAGCTTGAAGTCCTTCACCAAACCGACAGAAGCTGCACACTTATAAAACGTACACAGAGCAGGAGAAACACAACCAAGCAACTACAGCCAGTTTCCTCCCTCAGTAACGTTGACAGCCAGCCTGTCGCACACTGTCGAGGGAATCCGGAGGCCCAACGGAGCAATAAGCGGTTGCACACTGCAGGGACCTCGGTGGAAACAGCATCCGCTTCCTAGGAGCCGCGCGCAGGCTCTTGCTCCCCGAATTACAAGGAGCGCGGGGTGCTTGATTGCATCCTGGCTCTTGATTACAACGGCAGCAGCAGACAGAATTAAATAGTTCCTGGCCTGTTTAGCATCCTTTGAGGGACAGGTTAGAGGCCAGGCAAGGCTTAGGAGATGTTTTTAATAGTTGTGCCAGAATCTGAAATTTTTTCTTTTATTTTTTGTCAAGACAGTTTCAGCTTGTGATAAGGTTTCCCAAAGATCTGGCCAGGCTCCAGAGGGAAAAAAAAAGAAAAAAAAAAAAGTAGTGGATGTGTATGTAAAAGCAGCTCCGCGCGGGGTTATAAGGCACCGCCTGAACCAGCTGCCATAGCAACTGCGATTAAAGAAAGAATTGGAGCATTCTTCACAGAAGTAGGAAAACTGTCAGTCAGTAAGCATAAGGATGGGAGGGCACAGCAAACGAGAAGTGGATAAATATAAGCAAGTGGGAAAAATATCCTGAACTGAATTAGAAGCAGGGCCGCTTGCACAGGTATCTGCTCTCGTGTTGCAGAGATGCCTATAAATACATTGAGATACCCAACTCCAACCTCATTAGCAAGCGTTTTAGATACAGTTGATCCTGCCTTGGGGCAGAAGGTGGATTACGTGACCTCCCGGAGCCCTCTCAACCTCTATTTTCCATGATTCTAGGAGGAAGAAATCTACACCAGCCGAGCTGTGCTGGCCCAGATCCAGAAAGGCAGGAATTTAAATCTGGAAAATATAGATTTAATCCACTTTTCAAGTTCTCCTTGACCAGGAAAAGGTCAGAAAACAGAGCCTGCAGCCAAGCTCTTCCTATCTGGAAACTACATCCAAGTGCTGCATTTTCAACTGCATCAGGGTAAAGAAATCATGTGAAGTTTAGCCTTGTAAGACAACTTAATCTCCAAAAATATTCACTTCCCCATCAATATTCATTTGCAAAGAAAAGGGGATTTTTTGGGGGGTTGTTTTTGGGTTTGGTTTGTTGTTTTTTGGGTTTTTTTTTTGCAAAACACACTAGAAAGCACAATGATGCTGCAAAACGCCAGGTACCAGTGAGCTCTCGTGCATGATCAGGCCAACGTCTTACATCCCTTTGGCAGAACTGGATTAGATATCACAACACAGCACTGCAGCGAGACACAGCCCTCGCTAACGGAGGTCACAGCCAAGGTGGGAAGACGGACGATATTTCACTCTGGATTGCTTCTACTTATTACGCAGAAGATACGAGAGGACCCTGACTGAGCAGCTATTTACGTTCTCTGGTTTCTCGTTACTGGAGTGGGACAAAACTCACAGTCAATTGGAGCGTAGGAAGCAGCACACGCCTGGAAGGCAGCCAGGCAGGCAAGAAACAAGTTGCCTGCAAGAAATCCCATGGCACAGCCCCCCGGAGCGAGGAGCTGGCCGGGTGCATCATCAGCCCTTCCACGCTGCCGACCCACCCAGCAGGCAGCCAAGCACTGCGCTCGATCCGACCCACATCCATGGCCATCGCTGCACTTCCACGCCTTGGTCCCCCTCGTCCCGATGGCAGGCGGCGATAACCCGGGGAAATCGTAAGGACAGCCAAGCTGGGAAGTTACTGGCTAGAAGAAGCCACTGATAGACCAGCAAGTATTATCACGGTGGGATTGGGAAGCTCTGGCTTTGACATTTGGCAGCCCGTAGATATCGGAAAAGAAGCAGCCATCCAAAGCTGCCTCCACATCATCAGAAGCAGAGCAGCCAGGACAGGGAAGGGAAAGGTTAAGCGCCAGCGATTTAGCACTTTGTTGTATGCGCAGACATCCCTGTGCACCTGGTTGAGTTAAGGTCCCATGGATAATCTGCCTTCAGCTGACCAAAGTCCTGACGTTCCCGGTGAAGGCAGCCGTTCCGTCCTGAGCCCTCCCTGCTGTGATTTGGCCAGGCAGGGTTTGCAGAGCAGATGGTGACCTTACGTATCCTACCTGCTGCACCTCGCACGTGCAGCCCAAAGGGTTTCAGCCTTCACTCCCCATCGCCCAAGCCTCCTTCCAAAAGGGAATACTCCTTACTTACGGCTGCATTAAGAAGCAACCATCGACGACACTCAAACCGCAAAAACGCCCGGTTTGCATTTAGGGGTGCGTGCCACCAAGGAGCCATCGTTTCCGAGTTTCCCCTCCAAAACACACTGTAGGGAAATTTTAGAAGCCAATTAAGTGATTTAAGCCACTTCTAGTAAGAAAAAAAATAAATATTCTGGGATTGGCAAAGTCTTTGGTCAATCCCCATTTGACTTAAACATCTTGAATCCAGGCAGATCGTCCTTACTGCAGGGACAAGCAGTGCGAGTCCAATGTTTATTCATTATCTTGTAATACTCTTAGAAGATACATACAGAAGATTCAGTGGTATCAGAAAGAGTAGAAACTTTTACATATGTAAAAGCCAGAAACTGAAACAATGTGAAACCAACCCGGTTCCATCACGCAAGCTGAGAAAACGTGCTTTGTCGAAACAAGGTGAGAACGGAAAGATCTGCCCACAGAGGCAGGGGTGGGCAGCCAGGCCAGCAATAGGAAGCTGGGGGGTTTAAATTTTGATCAAAAAAAGTTCCAGCCAGGATCTCTACATCATCATTTCTTAACAAGACAGTCAGAGTGCCTTCGCATGCACATTTTCAGTTCCTGTCTTAGTCAAGAAAAGAAATTGCTCACTGTGCGGGGCGCAGGAGGGAGACTGCTGGTGCTACGGGACTTTCTGTGACCCAAGAAACTCAAAAGATGCAGAATTTCTGGTCTGTAGGGATGGAAAGAGCCTGTTTCTGAACTCACTCGTCTTGAAACAGCAAGCAGCAATGCTCCACGCGCACAACAGCCAGCACCCCAACCACAGGCGCCCGAATCCTTCTGAAAGGGATTAAGAGGCTTGACCCACGGAAACCAAAGCTCTTCTACAACAGCTGGGGTAACATTCTATGAAATGCATTCTGAAGTTAAGGAAATACCTCATTTTGTTATTTAAAAAGTAAAAAAGAAGTATTTCTAATCAAACTTCTTGGATTAAAGAAGGGTTTGAAATGAAATGTTCAAGTTGACTCCAGATTTGGAGAGGGAAAGGGTCTCATCCCAGAAAAACTCAAGATGAAGTTTCAGCATTCACTTCCAACCAGAGAAGTTGGCATTCCAAGCCCTGATGGAAATGGAAATCATTTTCCCACTTGACTGAAATTCC